>VZRN01006642.1:1182641-1395036 GCA_013397935.1 Dasyornis broadbenti | reverse complement strand
TTTTTCTTCCCCCCCCCCCTTTTTTTTTTTTTTTTTTTTTAAAGCTATAGCTCAAAATTTTTCCCTTTGGCTATGATCTGCTATCTGGAATTCTGAGCTTTTAGCTATCACTTCTTACCTAATGCCGTAATTGCTTCAGTCCAAAACAATACAAACCCTGGGGAATACAGCTCTGGCTTGTGGAAATGCAGGTTTCCTGCAGGTTTCCTTTGGGCACTGTCAGAAGTAGACTGTCTTTGCTTAGACAGTTGGCAAAGAACAGTCTGAGTGCATTCCCATGCTTGGTTAAGCCACAATCAAGTAAAATGTTAGATCTGCTAACACAACATGCAAAACCCAGAGCAAAAGCTTTTGGTGTTTTGACTGTCCTATAAAACACATAATTTAATGGATATATTTTATATAAGCATAAAAATGGTAACTAACTTTTGATTGAGATCTAACACAAAGCAAATGAACCATCACAACAATCAGTCTGGTATAAAAACAGGTCAGTGATTAAAAATTCTGTGATTTTTCTCTTTGAGGAATCATCCCTAATAGCTTCAACAGCGGCATCATGACAATCAGTTTTACCTTACACTGAAATGGAGCTGCAGGTGACCAAAAAGTTGTTAAGGAAAAAGGAATGAATAATGCAGAACTGTTTCTTTCCAGTGAAAATGGCTCTTTCCCAAAGCAAAATATGGATCGTCATTACACCCCAGTCAGCACCTCCAAACACAACACCGAGGTGTTTCAAAAAAGCATGATTAATTCATTTTAGATCGCTAAATACTCCTATGACGACAAAAGTTATTGTTGCACAGAGGTGCCTAAGATAGTCTGAGCTCCAATGAAGGCTCTCCAATGAGGTTATTCACAGTGTCTGCATTCTCTACGGTGCTCACTCTGCAGCCTTTCTTCTGCAGAGGTAAGAATGATGCCTGTCTTCCTTAGTTGACTGCCGATTTTCTTAATATTGCCTAATATCTTAATACTAATATTTAGGAATTCACCACTTTTGAGACCTCTGAAATATTTGCTTCAAACACACTGTGGGTTCAAAGTTATTTTAGGACGGAGAGAATCTGGGGAGGCAGGACAGGCCTGGCTATGGTAACCTTGTTTCTTTAAAAAGCTAATACAAAAAAAAAAATCTCAGCACCACAAAAGAAAAAAACTAAAACCACTGGCTATAACAAATCACTGCCAGTTTTACAGAGCACAGATGCAAGACTGATGTTCTCTGGTTTAGTCTATCCTAACAAAAATCCTTTTCACGTAACCTCTTTTGCCTTTATTTATGTGAGTACTATTGTGAATAGAAAGAAGCGTAGTAGCTTGAAATTAAAAAGAAACATACAGATATTAAAGACTAGAATCTACTCTTTCTTCTTTTGTAGATCTACCACAAAGGAACTTAATCTGATCAGTGTTGAATTAAATAGACACCATTTTCCTGGAAAATGTGTCGTATCTTGTAATAAGAGCAGTGTAGATAAGCTGCAGAGAAAGGAAGTCAGTTCTGTCAGCACAGTACTACAGCAGCTTAATTTACACAGCACAGAAGTGCAATCTGATACTACATCTGTAAGGAAAGACTGAGTACTGGCAGGACTACAGAGACATTACAATGCTGTTCAGTAGTCCAATTCATGAGATTATTTAAAAAAAAAAAAACAAAAAACAAACCAAACCCCCCTGTACTAAACCCATGACAAGACCAAGGTTTCTCATCAGTAGTTTTACAGTTACAGTATCATGTAGCTAAGAAAAGGTCCATAAATGAAATCTTCAGCATGAATCTACATGTAAAATTCTATTTTATCCAAAGCTTATTATCTGAAGCAGTGTTGCATGACACCAGATTAAAGACCTGGAAGAAGTAGAACAAAGAATTTTGCACATTAAGCCAAAATTTTATGCAACGAGATAGTTTCCCACATATGGGAAATCAACAGCTAAACAAAAAAGCACACACAAGAAAAGATCACCCATCTGAAAACGCTGTTAATGACAATGCTGGTTTTCACATGGAAAAGATGCAGATACAGTAAATAAGATACATCATGTGCTTTCACAACTGAGGGTAATACCCCACAGGCTCTTCTGCCATTGATTGTTAAAGATGCTAGATCTTACCAGAATCTTCACTGCTACCTACAAAAACTGTAAATTTAGCTACCTTTTCAGGTTATCAATACTGAAACTGGAAGAAGAAGCAGTCTTGAAAAGGCTAAATTAACAACTGGCAGAATGCTAGTCAGCAACGAAAACTGCACAGGAAAAAACCCAAAGGGCCAGCTACTGAATGTCAGCCTGCACTGGTGGTGGGCAGTAAAACATCATGATACTCCAATCTATTGTAGGAAAGGGTCATAGCATTGCTCCTGATAAAATGAACAAACAAATAATCCCCAACAAACTGGATTTAGTGTAGGATATTCTTTTCCATTCTGAACTTTTCCAGAACGCAAGGTGCTGCACCCCATTTCTTCAGTACAATTACCCTGTCTTGGACACTCAGAGATACAATTTATTGAATGTTTCATCCAGGCTGAACATAGTCACCATTCAGAAGAATAACTTCTGTAGCACAGCACTTGTTTGGCAGCACTCTTGGCTAGAAGTAGAGTTTGGAGTCTGCTTTATTTAAAACATATTCTTTTCCTTAACTTGCATTTATCCCAGCCCCCTGCTACCCTTAAAATAACACTTTCTGCACAATTACCTCTTCATGACAACCTCACCTCACCATCAGAAAAATTCCAGTGCTGTTACAAAGAGGAGATGATTTTAAAAACAGCATTAGCATCAACATAAATAAATTTAAAATTGTCAGGGTACCTCAGCCTAAGCTGAAAAGTTGCTGTTGCCAATTGCTGTCCATAAAGATGTATCAATTACAGAAAACGTTTCTGTCTACTGATTTGTAAGACTCAGTTAAACAGCAGTGCAACCTTCAGAGCCTGCCTTTGCAGCGGTACATAAGCAGAACAGTAACATTTCAGGTTTGGAGTTGTTTTGCAGGGTTGGGGTTTTTTGGTGGGTTGTTTTTTGGCATTCTTTTTTGAGGGGGAAGGGGACACACAGGTGTTTGGGTTTTTTTCAATCACTGATCTATTAGGACAACACCCACCTCCACACTGGACAAACCACGTGTATTCTCTGAGATGTGTCCTGGGCCGCATCCAAAGCAGTATGGGTAGCGATCCAGGGAGGTGGTTCTGCCCAAGGCTCTGCTTGGGTGAGACCCCACCTGGAGTGCTGTGCCCAGCTCAGGAAGGGCATGGAAGTATCGGAGGAAGTCCAGTCAAGGACCACAAAGATGCTCAGAGGGCTGGACATGTCTTCTTTGCTGACAGGCTGAGAGCTGGGGTTGCTCAGCCTGGAGAAGAGAAGGCTTCAGGGAGAGCTCACTTCACCCTTTCAGTACTTCAGTGGGGATGGGGGCAGACTTTGCAGCAGAGCTGCTGCAATAGGACAAGAAGTAATGGTTTTAAACTGAAAGAAGGTAGATTCAGAATAGCTTTGAGGAAGACATTTATTACAATGAGGGTGGCACAGATTGCCCAGAGAGGTGCCTGGAAACACTCAAGGTCAGGTTGGATGGGGCTCTGAGCAACCTGATCTAGTCAAAGATGTCCCTGCTCATGGCAGGGGAGGTTGGAACTAGGTGACTTTTAAAGGTCCCTTCCAACCCAAATGATTCTATGATTCACAAGCTTCCTCCCTCAGACAAACGTATGCACATTTACAGTGACTACAGGACAACTTCAGGTATGTTTTACTGCTCACAAACAAGAGACCTGCATTCCTTACACACTATGAACCTCAAGCATAATTTTTTCTTGTGTTTACAAATTAAGCAGGAAAAAATACCTATTCCTCCCAGACATTTCACAAATATTAGCTGAATGCAGGCTAGCAGGACAATATCAATGATTAACCCTCTGCTTACAGTTTCTAGTTTAATAAAAGACAGGCATGAAGTGTTCAGGAATGAGTCTTTCACCTAATCTCATTCTCAATTTCAAGAGCAATAGTAGTCTCACAATCACACCCAAGAAAGGAAAAGTCACAAGAAGTGTTAGATGGGAAAAATAGCAGTGTTTCAAAAAATTGTTGCATACATTGACAATCTAATAATATTATCCATACTGTTTGATTCCAGGAAAAGAAGGCAAGATGCAAACTGATAAGGAAAAAAAAAAAAAAAAAAAAAGAAAAACTTGCAGTCTACTTTATAAGAGTAAATAAAAAAAATCTCCAGACCCTTTTTTTTTTTTTTTTTTAAATAAGATTTACAGGAAAAATCCTTTCTGTAAGGCATGGATTTGGCATTATCTGAAGACAGCATGACTTCTTGGGCTGGGAAATAATTTTTAAGCGCACCTTCATCTGGGCCTTGTCCATGCCATTGTATTTTGCTGTAAATCTGAGAGACTAGAGAGGCAATGCCGAAACAATCTGTCCTACTCTATGCTGACTGCAGAGTTAAGGTCAGCACTATCCAGTATAATGCAATTATTCATAACAATATTATAGCAGAATAACATCATCGGTCAGGGAAAAGCCCAGGATAGCTCACCAATAACCAGAGGTAACAAACAACAGCCAGGAACTTTCCCCAGCTCACAGAAAACATAATACTAGCAACTGTCACTGTAAGTGTTTAGATTGAGCTATTTGAAAAGCTGAAGAAATAGAAAAGTATACTACGCTTTTTCGGATCTTCTTTATGATGTCTATCTGAAAATAAGATGTAATTTATTAGCAACCAGTTTGCAATCTTGAGACCTCTGTAAGTAGCTTAGCAGAAAAAGAGTAACAGTCACATTTGAAGCAGTGTTATTACACACACTCGCTGTATTTCAGACATCATTTAACTAGAAGTTATTATTACCTGTCCAATTTTCCTAAATTCTAACGGATAAAGAGCAACCCCACCGTAAAACTTGTGAACAAAGCTGCACTATCCAAGGCTATAATTCAATTTAGAGTCATTTTTTCAAAAGCACATAGGTGGTTAAAGTGCCTCAATCTCACACTCAAAACACAGGCCCTAGCTAGCGAAAAAAAAAAGTTAGAACAAAACACCATCAATTCTCTGTAAGTCCCTTTAGGAACAGTGGAAAAATCACTAAAAACACCTTCTCTACCATAAGCATTCTATGTCATTGTAACTGCAAAATAAAACTTTTTTCATATCTCAACTTGGCCACTTACTCAGTGGTATTGAGAGAGAACACAAGACATGCATTTCTCAGCCCTTTTATGCCTGTATTGGTGTTATATAAACTCAAGAAATCTTAATTTTCAGTTCAAAATGCATTTTTTCAGGGAAAGTAGTCAACTTGTAATTCTGAAAAAAGTACAAACATAAATATTGCCATATCATTATCTTGCTGAACTGCTTTAGTCATAATGTTTCTGGAACATTTCAAACAGCTAAAATGAAGAATGACTGGAATTGTAACAACTATATTTTAGAATATACTCACCCTGGATTATAAAGCATAACTGCTGACAGGTTCTCACAAGATTTAGACAGATCAGTCATAGACAAGCTGAAGGAAGACAGCAGTCCACTCTAACAACAGAACATAAAATAAATATATTAGACAAGCAACGATGTGTTCACAAACTCTTACTTTGATGAAATATTAACTAAAGTACATGAAGCAAATGAAAAAGGCATTATCCAACAATCAAGGCATGTCTATATTAGAAATAAAATTGTCAAAAGGTTTACATTTACCAAACACTGACTTAATCTCACCTTTCTCTTCTCCCTTAGCTTAGCAGCTTCTTTGGGGTGGTTAAACCGAAACATGTTGGTTCTTCCAAGTAATATAACAGCACCTGATGAGAAAAATACACACCACTCACTGACAACATGCTGCAGCTGAAAGTACCATGTAATTTTTCAGACACACAACACATAAGCACACATTCCATTACGAAGGAACAAAATGAAAACGCATTTTGACAAGTGTATAACCATGCACAGTCACAGCTACCTTAACTGATGCATACAGTGTATTCCTTCCTCTTCCTACTTACAACAAAAAATGAAAACCCACACATGTTCACACACTGCATGAATATGATGGACACAAAGGTCAATCATGTTCATGGGGTTCAGTTAAGTAAAAAACATAGGGAGAGGAAGCAGCTGCCCCAATTTGATTTATACACTCTTTAACAATGCTACTGTGGAAGTCACCAGTAAGTACAGATTCAACGGGAATACCCATAAAAGGGACCAAGAACAAAACTGTCCATCCACTACTGATCACTGGTCAGGTTTGAATCCAACTACACTAAAAGCTCCAGATCTCCATTATTAGTACTCTCACATTTTTTTTCTCCAAGTAGAACACTGACGTTTATTGTCATTCAAAACAGGATTATTAGACTTTAATACCCAAAAGCTATTTTCTGAGGGACAAACCTTGAATAATTCATATTTCTCAATGCACATCTATTATTGTACTTAATCAGTTAAGGTATAGGTCACAAATAATAAGATTCTGAGCAATTCTTATCATATTTTAAAGACAATGGTACCAAGATTAATACTTCCCTACTAAGAAGTATATTGTCAGTGATGTCTCACAACTGTCATAACATGGAAGTCTTCCAAGCTCACCACCCCAGAACCAAGCACTTATCTGCCAGTCGGTACGAAGCATTTTTGAAAGAAAAAGGACTCCATTATGCTCACAGTATGAAAAAACTGTGTTTAAACTGATCACTACACATTCTTACCATCTGACAATGAAATGCTGTCCTTAGCTAGGAATGCTTCTCTTAAGATCAGCTTAATTAGGAATATTGACTCAAATTAGGTTATCCAGTCTTAGCAAATAAATGGCAAAAAGCACTACAGTCACTTTTTGCTGTCTATATAACACCTCAGTTTTGGATCACATCTGCAGTTTACCTCAGTATAATCTCAAAAATAATTACCTTTCATAAATCTGTATGAAATTCCTTTAGTTAATTTCAAGTGAAGATAAAAATAATTAATCGTAAACATTTGTGACCATTTCCCTAGGTAGAAGTAACTTAAATAAATTAATAAAATTTTCAGAACTAATAGTTATAGATAAGTGTCCCTAACTTCATAAATTTAAAGGAAGACAGAAGAGTGAGACTTAACAGGAAGCACATGAGAGTCAGTCCTAAATGATGAGTCATCTGAATAATTCCTACATTTCTCTTTTAAGTACAGAAGGGTTGACAGTTTGGCCCAAAACCCTGAAAACTTATTCGAAGGTGGGGATATATTTAAGGTAAAGGACAAACATTAATAGTGAATATGAACTCAGTTACCTTTAGAAATCTCACCATACATTCTTATGAATAAAAAAATATTGTAGTTCAGTTACATTTATAAAAATGCCACATTAGCCAGAATTTGCAAATGATGAAAAAAATACATAGAAGGAAGTGGCAATTACCTTGCCTCTTAATTTTTTTTAAACTCCATGATGGTCTAAAGTTTTAACACATTTTCAAATGAACAGATATTAATGATTGACGGAAACATTTAAATATATCAGCAGTTAATCAGCATTACCTAAAAGCGGGTATTCAAGGATGCTGGCACTTCATGCTGTGAGGCTAAATGCTAACACAGCTGGGATACATGGGTCACACACGAGTCCTTAAACTAGTGATTTCATCAGTTTTGCACGCCTAATGTCACGGTTGCCACCTTCCTCTCAGACTCGGTCTGCTTACACACACAAAAGGGCAGCTTATGCAGCTGTTTTTTACCATTTAGTAACCCTGGGCAACCCCTTCCCCTTTGAGTTGCAAATTTCTGTCTAAAGAAATCTGTGAGGGAAAAAAAAGTCACATTTCCACTTTTAGCAGTACAAAAATCAAGCTGAAACATGCATCTGAAAGAGGGAAACAGCATTCAAACTCCTACTTTCTTCTGAGGCACACTGAACATTTTCCACCTTTAAAATGCAGCAGGATAAAGCAAAGATGATTCACCACAACTCAATTTTTATTGTTTACAGTGTTATTTGCTATTAATGTCAATGTTTCTGTTGTTAACAATTTATGCATGAGATATACTCAAACCTAAAACCAAGGTGGCTTGGCTTTTTTTTTTTTTCCCCATCTGTAATAGAAACAAGCATATTTGCCTCTCATTTTGCATGAAGAAATAGGCGCTCTAAAAAACAAAACAAAAAAAAAAAAAAAAAAANAAAAAAAAAAAAAAAAAAAAAAAAAAAAAAAAAAAAAAAAAAAAAAAAAATCAGTGTCCCGTCTCTACACCAAAACCCCTTATTTTCTGCAAGCAGCCTTTAGAGGCATTTGTTAGCATTCAGAAAGGATGCAAGAGTCCCCTTGTTTAACACTGCATTCCTCCTTTGCTAGGCTAAGCTTACTCCAAAAGCTTCTTTTCAGGGAAGCAAAGTGAGATTGTTTTCCAGCAGCTCAGCCCTGTCACAGCCTCACTCCTAAACAGGTCTTTTTCAGCTCCTTGCTGAATGGGAAGATATTCAGGGTGCTCCTGGAAGATAAAACATCCTGAAGCTCTGCTGCAGCACTCACCAGCTCACTTGTCAGTCAGTCCTTCCCAGGCCAACACAATATACCTTTGTTCCCAGTGTCCCGGATGCTTTTTAATTTCCAGATTTTAAAGCTTTTCTATTAGAACTGTAATTCTCTAAACTTCCTCCCTAAGGGTTAGCCTCCCCCTTTTGGTTATTTCCTATAGCTGCAGCAAACAGATACTCCAGCTCAATCTCCTGCTGAACAAGAGCATTTGGCAACAGTATGGTAGTAGGACTGACCTGAAACTCGGGGAGCAGGGCACGGGTGTCTCTAACATTATTTTAGTCCTGCAGAGATCTATATTCTTTTCGTTAACATTACAGCAATGTAAGCAACCTGGCATGGAGTTCACTTTGCGTAAAAATGAACAAAATCAAAGGGTAACTATCAAATGATAATCAAGATTATGAAGTGGTTGAAATTAATGAAGAATTCTTTTTTCACCAGGTGGCAATTCTTTGACAACACAAACGTCGTGGCTCTCCTGGTGGCTTTGGACTGTAGTTGAGAAGACATGAACTTAAAACTTAATTAAACAAAAACCTTTTTATATACAGATTTTTTCAGTGCTGTTGTCAGGAAGAAGCCAAGCGGCTGCATGAAAAATGACATTAGGCTGGGTAATACCTTGGTTGAGGTGTGTGGGCTCTGTAATCTGAATACCATTCACAGAACACTGCGCTCCATTCAGTGGGATGAGGTTCACAGTACCATTGAGATTTTCGAAGATGCAATGCTCACTTTCCAAATCGAGGCCATGAAGAACTAAACACAAAGAAATGAAATAACATAATTAGTCTCCTCACAACTAATAAGATTAACATGCTAACAATAATTTATTAAGAACACATTGCACTATGTATTGGAGAGTATATTTTCTCTTCACTGCGGACAATGTTTTCTTCCTTCCTTTATCACATCCTGCATGCCTCAAGTATTTACTCTTATTCTAGTGGAAAGGAGTGTGCTGGGTTGGTTTTGCATTTTTTTGGTGTCATGCTCTTTATTCCTGTATTTTGGTGCCTGATTGGCAAATGCTCCTTTCTTTCCAATAAAAAACAGAGAAGTACAGTTCACATATTTGTAGTGAGAGATTCTTTGGCCAGTTTCACCAGGAAATAATGAAAACTTGTAGACCTTAAGGCAATCATGCCTAAATCTGAAAAGACACGATATAATATGCCACTGTAGAAAAGCAGGATGGCTGAAGTAAAGTTCTTATGTCTTACGGCATTCCAGGCATTTATCAATCAGTTGTGCTACTTCCCACTTTTTCTTCAAATAATGTATGATTACGTGTATTGTTCAATACCCCAAAGCGACAGAAGTTTGATAGTTCCATGGAATTTATTACAGTAATTTAAATCCAGGCAACTTTTGACCCATGAAAATACACCAAACTAAGTTATTTAACTCTCAGACGAGAGTTAAAGAATTAGAGGACGCAATTTACTTAATGAAACAGCCTTCCAGGAACTTATGTGAAACTTATGTGACAGAACAGTCCAGATCTGGCAGTTACTTGCTTTGGTAAGAAATCAATAGGAAAATCAGCAGATTTTTACCAACTTCCAGAATTTTTTTTAACTCAAATCTCAAGTCCCAAGACTGTCTTAGGTATAATAGTATAATAATGCTGCCATTACACAAGGGTTAAGAAAACGATTTTGCAGTAACTGTGACAGGTGCTGTGTGAAAAAAGATAGCATTTTTACAGGATGCTATTTCAAGTTAAGCAAGAAAATAAATTAATAATAAGTATATGAATATACTTAAAGCCCACAAGCTGTGCCACAAGTTATGCTCTTTGAAGAAAATCCCATGCAATTCAGCTTTCAGATTTTCTAAAAATTAAAATACACAAAACACAGAACAACTAATTGAAAAAGGTAAAAAAACATAGAAAGCTTAGTTCACATATTAGGATACTGGAAGAAGAAAGAATATAAAAATGCCAAATTTCATACCAATATCCTGTTCTGTCATAGCATCCTCTCTGCCAACATATGTTTGGCCCTCCTAATTAAGCGAGAAACACACATTATTTCCAGTTGGAATCTCCCTATCTTCCCCACAAGAATATAATTTATCCTTCCACTTTCTCAGCATAACCTGAATGAAATGTATATTTTAACATACATGAAAAAAAGGAATCAGGTAGCATTTTCAGAATGCTTTCACAGTCTTTATTTTACAATATTTCAGCAAATTCAAGTTTCAACTGTCCAGTGCAGAACCACCTTTGTAGTTTTGAGACAATCTAGATTTGGATTTTATGGTCAAGCTTTGTAATGACATGAATGACAAACCAATACACACAGCTAAAAATATGAAACACCTATCTCTGGTTAACCAGTTGATGCTCAGGATAAATCTAAACAGATAATTTAACCAGTTGCAACCTCTTAAGAGCTTTTCTTAGTACAACAACAGAGAAACATAAAGGGCTTTTCTTACCATAGTAACCTAACGAGCAGTATATTTAGATAGCAAATCAATGCTACAATTTTTCTACTGAAGAAATCACAAGGCATATAAAGGCTATGGAAACACAGATGTGTATTTACCTTCAAGTGGTACAAGATGATACCAGTACTGAGAAGATCATCATCAATGCCAATGAGATGAGGCAGTTCAGAATCTAACACAACACCTATCCCTTCTTTCCTCAGAGCCAAGGTTTGTTCCTATAAAGGACAAAAGTATTTATTAGGATGTGCAAGAAATACCCCTCTCCTGTCTCTTTCTAAACCACATTTATTGTAACAACTTCTCTGTAATACCACACCAAAGAAAGAGCAAATTCTTAGAATTTTTTGATTTTACATTTTAAATGTGACTTCTTTACTTCTGTTAGGCATTCTAAGCTTGCTGTTGAGGAAATTTGTGAAGGTGTTATTTGAAGCAAACCAGACAAACAGCTGAATTATACCAGATAAGAAATACCAATCAAGAGTGTAACAGAGCAACATTGTCTAAAAGCCAGCTATGTGCCACCTTTCATAATGGTAGGGAGAATTTAAAACTCCTCAGAGTTCAGTACAGCTAAAGAACAGAAAACTGAAAACTCTTCAGGAGTTCTTTAAATAAGCTGAACCTTGCACAATAAAAACCCCAGACACCTGACAATTCAGTAAACCTAAGCAGCTGAAATACCATGCAATGTGAGAGACACATTGTGAATAAAAGTAGTGAATAAAAGTAAGAAATATTCACAGCACGTAAGTTAAATTCTTCAAAATTCCTTTGGGCCGTATTGTACAGCCATCCATAGGCCAAAGCATCATTCAGCAGGACTGCAAGTAGAAGACTTCAACCTTGGATAAAGTATTGTGTGATGTAGTATGCAACAGTCTATGCATTAAATAAAAACTTAATTCTAGCTTTGAAATAACTTTTAGTATTTAGAAAGTATAATTTTCAAGTTGAAACAAAATCCTATTTGCTTCCAGGCCTGGAAGACAGCAACAATAGAGATTGTGAATGTGCACAGACACACACCATCTTTCAAGACAAATGTGTTTTTCTGTGTAAAAGTGCTAAGCCCTGATAATCCATGAAGGAGAGGCAACGTCAGCAAGTATTGCTTCTGTGTATTACAAGGAGCACACTTTTCTCATGCTGCCAGTAAAAATGGAAAGTAAATTTTCTGACAGCTGTGTGACTACTCCTTTTCCAAGGCATCAAAACGCCCTCTCCAGAGTCAAAAAGACAGCACACTGTTTGTAAGAAAAAACAACAGATAGATTGTTGTATGTATTTTCCCAAGTACAGCAACTTGCAAGTCTAAAGGAAGAAAGCAGATGTAAAGTCTCACTTTCCTGCACAGTACAAAACATTGTCAATATTGATACTGTCTAAAAACTTCCAAGTATGGATACATCTGGGCAAGATGAGATGATGACACAACATCTAAGACTCGGCAAAACAACACTGAGAAATCTTACTCTCGTCATGGATGAATTAAAAAGTTCTCCAGCATTCAGAAAGAAAGAAAGAAGCTGGGATTCATGTGCAGCTCTGACATTCAAAATGCACTCAGATATTCCTTGATATTATAAAAGTGTCACATCATAAACCTAAAAAATGCAGCTTAATTAATTGTTCAAGTGAGAAAGTAATTTCAGTCCAAAAATACCTCTCATATATTAGATATTTATTGAGTAGCATCTACTGTTATGCATAATTTATAATGCTCCCATATGACAAGGATGAAGACAAGACCCTGAGGACTGGTGACTGGCTACTGCTGGCACCTTCAGCCCAAAGGAATTGATAAAAAATTAAAAGCTGAACACTTCCTCCCCAGCACAACAAAGCATTTGCCAATGTCCCTGACAGAGTAAGAAACAAACATCCCAGGAGACAAAGAAATTATCACTGTGTGAGAAAAATAGCTCACAAATAATTAAGAATAAAGAAACAGTATGATTCTTCATTTTCCAGTCTTTTAATATTCAACACATTTTTACTATAATCAGAAATACATAATGTATAATTGTGATTTAAAACAGATGGGTTGCTTTTTTATACAGATGTAAAATTAAAGAACATAAATTAATTGAGTTTCTAAAGTCATATTTTGTAAACGACTACCATTCATGCACAGAATGTATCCTGTTAATGAAGTTTTATAACAAATGCAGCAGACAGTAGCTGTGATTAGTACTTTTTTTCTTTAATACAGGCTGTAAATTAGCTTTTATCTTCAGATACAATTTACTAAAAAATCCTGAATCTTGATCAAATACCTGGAGTAACTCCCAAACTTTAATCGCTTGGCTTAAAATTAAACTCCAAATTCAAAAGCTTCTGCAAGGATGCCTCCAAATGCCAAACTGTGCACTTTTGCCCCAAAATGAAATCACAGAAACATCACCAACTATAGGTTTTTATTATTCTGTTCTCTAACAGTGAGAGAAAGAAAAGAAAATGGCACAAAAGAAGTAGTCAAATTTCCCCTCTTTCATCCTTGACAGCATAGGAAGGATGTTTCTGAAGAGGGACAGACTTGTTTTGAAAGAAATTGAAGGTCTGTAAGCCGTTACGAGGCAGGGATATTACTCAGGTTTAATCCACTATTTGATTCACTTTCATTTGTGCAACATAATTTTAAGAAGCAGTGAATCCGTAAGTCAAATGACAAGAGCATAAAAGGTCGCTGTCCCTATAAAAAAATTCTAATTCAGAAAATTTATGAAAATCTCAAGGTGCAGTTTAAGAAAGCTGAATGTACCCACATGCATCTTAGCTTGAATTATCCTTGAACAGAAAAGTGTACACATACTCCCTCAGTATTTAAGATGTGCTCACAAGCTGTGGAAAATAAAGCAAGTCAAGTATTATCCACAAAGGAGCACTCCGGTTGATAGAAGTGGCTACTGTGCTGGGAGCAAAAAAGGGTTTTTTCTTCTTTGGGAGCTGCTAGATCAAACAGACTCACTTGAAGAGCAGAAATTCAGAAAATAATTCTGAGTCAGTATACAAAAAACCACTTCCTTAAGTCAAAGTTAAAATAAAGGGATTATACTGTATATTTAAATTCTGGTCACTTTCAATTAAGCTCTGACTCAGCTGTCAGAATTATCCTGATACGGTAAATTCATTAACATTTCCGTGAGTGATATAAAAGCTTTTGTGAAATCACATTTCTTCTGCACTGATGTATTAAGTTTACTGCAATCACTGATTCAGTGGCACCTCGAAACTGAGATATGACCTGGTAGTTTAAGAACAAAATCTTTTACTAAAATGCTTACTTAAGCTGAAGAGTTCATCATCATCATCATCATCATTGTCATCATCTACAACTACCGATTACAAAGAACACCACTGTGACACACAGGACGTCTTTAAATGGATTTCTTTAAATGCGCACACAAAAACAGAACCACACAGATTTACTTGTTTTGGCCACCAAGATATTGAATTAAATGAAAAAAAAGAAAGTAGGCCCAAAAGGCATTCCTAACATTCCTTGACCCATCTACTAGTAGAGGGAAACATTATGCTGCTACGATCCCAGCACATATTAAAGAGTACATGTAATTAGTGCACTGCAATGAACAGAACCCCTCAGAGGAGTTCAATTTTTGTCACTCTTTCCAATGCAAAAATGCAATTCTTTTATTTAAATACTAAACAGATAGCTGCTGGCACACAGTCCTGAGAATACATTGTTCAGACACTTTCAGTAAAATATGACAATTTACTTAGCCACCATGACGTTCAGATTTCTACATTCAAATTATGCAGAAAACCATGTAATACCAAATTAAAGAAATTACGTGCAAAACAGTGCAATGGCAAAAGTCTTTGCATTAATATTTAACCAAGCTATATATGAGAAAATTCTAACAGGTACTTTGGGTGCATTTGATTTTACTGAAAATATGCTATTATATCCTGAGTTCACAAAAATGTCTGACGATACTCAATGGCCCAGCACTAACTTTAAGCTCTCTATAAAATGTACAGATGTAAACTGCTCATAAGGGAAGTTCTTAATTCTTAATTGGTTTTCCTCCAGTTATATATTCAGTACATTTTGCATTTCCTTTAAATCACTAGAAACAAATGTTTCATACCTAGAGAACAAAACACTCCACAGTGTTCAGAATTCAAAGGCTCCTGAAAAAGTTGATTTTTAAACCCAGCAGATACATGGTGTTAAAGAGACTGTGTAAACAGAGAGAGGAAATATGGGTGAAGCAGCCTCAGCTGGCCACGGCAGAATCAGCATGGATGAAAATCCAAAATTTCTCTCGTTCAAGTCGGAAATTCATATACTCTCCATGACAGAACTGCAGAAGATTAGGTGACCTAAAATCACAGTTCCATTGCAGAGGTTCTGGGCAAACACAGGAAAGCTGAGGGCTGTACTACTGGGTTACAGGCAAAGAATATGCAGCAATATAGGCAAACCCACTTCAAACCCAGTGTGTGCTCTTACAGAGTTACACTGTATGAGTTTCCAGAGCTAACCCTTCCCAGAAAAGAGAAAAATGAGACATAAGTACAGGGCAGGACTGTGATGAATGTGTACAAAACCCCAGGGGAGAAACTGCCAAACAAGCAGTGCTCACTTGCTGCTTCTTATATGAGGAAGTAGAAAAGAAAATGGATCATCAGTTCAAAACCAAAAAGCAACCCCTTGCTGTTAAATAGAAGGACACTGTGGACACCAATAATTTATATGGCTGCAAGAAATGACCTGGAAAAAAGGTGAGAAAAGGAAAAGAGGTACTTGTACAGGCACAGGGTATCCATTGCCTGGTGTTCCCTAACTTGTAGAATCACAGACACAGGAAGCATGGGGAGTTTTCTGGAGGACTGCTATCTGTTTGCCTTTTTTTATACTCCAAAACTGAGTACAGTTAAATAAACCATAACTTACCTACACGGAGTTTATTCCCATCATTTGGGTGGTATAGTCCTAATGTAGGCTTTGAATGGATTAAAAATAGCAGGATATAAGAGGAATATACTGCAGACAGACCTCTGTTTCTATTTACATAAATTGTCTGAATAATTCTTGATTTAATTCTTCTCAAAGTGCTACATAAACAGATCGACTACTCCGAATTTTCAACTGCATTGCATGCTAATTATTATATTTATAAAGATGACAGCCAACTATTGAGTTGCACTCACAGTATTAAGAGGCAAGTGTAGCAAAAAATTAGGAAAGCTGCCAGCAAGCCCCACAAAATAAAAGAAAGCTGACTTGATTAGTTCTGTAATTT
The DNA here is from genome assembly GCA_013397935.1 of Dasyornis broadbenti. NCBI lineage: Eukaryota > Metazoa > Chordata > Aves > Passeriformes > Dasyornithidae > Dasyornis > Dasyornis broadbenti. The sequence goes on along the minus strand of VZRN01006642.1, from coordinate 1,378,726 downwards.
AAGGAAAACTTGAGGAATTTTACCTCTGCTTGAAAGACCAGCAATATTTCTCCTCCCTGAGAAGAAACAACTGAAAAGTGACCTCCTGTATCACAAGTGCTGTGTCCAAACACCATAACAAGTAATTTTATAGATCACACTCAGGCTCCCATCCATTATATAATGTAAAATTATTTCAAATATTTGGTCTGAACTCGGTAATAGCCAGTTTATACTCCTGCACTTTGCATCACTATTGACTGTATTCAGCTGAAATAATTATTTTTCTTCTCCAGACTATATTCATTAACACTGGCAGCAGTGGTATCCACTCTCATTACTGTGGTTATACCAGGCCAAACTCCAAGCATTTCCCCCCAGGATTTACTATCTCATGACAGTGAAGTCTCATGCCATCCCCCTCCTCTTCCACAGTGTATTACTTCCTTTGCATTGCAAATAATTTACCATCAACCACCCTTCTGCTATCCTTAGACTCACCCAATCCTCTGTCAGATGCTCTGCTAGACAAATTATCTTTAATATCAGCAAACTTCACCAGTTCACACATTTAAAGAAACCCTTAAACATGATTAAGCCCAAATATGTGGTCCAGGATCACCTCCCTAAAACTCCTACAACTACAAACGTCCCTCCCATCCCAGTACCACTGCTCCCATCGCATCCTCTGTATAAGCATTTTTATTGTATTTAAATTCTTATCTCCACACTACATAAATAAGGAAATAAGTTTCCTACACGTCCCATGAACAAATGCTCCACCAACATCCACCAAGATGCGAGCCAGTCCCACGCTATTTCTAGAGGGGATCACTGATGGACAGAACCAGATTCAGCACACACTGAGCAGACAAACCAGGACCAGCCAGAAAAAACCACAGACTCAAGAGAAAAATCACAGACTACAGACAATATGACAAATATTAATTAAATAGGAAATGACTATTTAAAACCCAAGAGATTTACAGAGAGTTATGATTACGATTTTGAAAGATGTGGCAGGAAAAAGACACCATTTCAAAGAAGTCTTTTCAAGAAAATCAGTCCTTTCAAATTAAAGCTTCCTCATTAGTCCAGCAAGTATAAGCCATTCAGAAGGCAGTATCAGTCAAGTTTTTGAGTCCTTCCACAATTCCCTTCAGCATAACAAACGTCAGTCAGAGTAAAAGTTCTGAATTTAACATTTGCATTTTGCTTTAAATACTTAGTTCCACTGGATAATATTTTAGCAGATTATTTTTCATTCATTTTATTTCGAGAACAGAGTTTATAATTACTTTCCTGGAAATTGATGAAGGTATAATCACCTTACCTTCTATCCCAGACATAATGTGCTAGGTTTTACTAGATCAGTTACAGCAAATACAAGTTGTCACTTACGTTACGTTTTTAATGCAAATTAAAGGACTATTAAAAGGTCAGAAAACACAAAAAATATATTCTATTTGATCTCAAAGCAAACGTTTGAGGATGTTACAAAAAGGCAGGATAAAGTGCCCTTTAAAAGCTATCAGTTTGATTTTGTGTACCCAAAGCATAAAATAATTGGTGCTTTAAGCTGGCACAAATAGCATTAGCAAATGGTTGTTCATCATAAAGTGGCGAGGATTGTTGATACTATTCTTTTATAAAGCAGGTAAACTCAGCTGGGGAAACTGAACTTTTCTTATCAAAACATCTTCCCTTAATTCTAATTCCAGTGAAATACAGCTCATCTAAAAATATATTCCAATTCTATCATTAATATTATACAAGGTAAGCATAAAAAAATACAAATATAAAAACTGTATAATTATACATAGTATACTGTCAATTGGCGTGAATTTTCTAAATTGAAGCATTTCTAGTAAAATGATTGAAAGCCAGAAGAGACAAAGGAAATGCCCATGTCCTTTAAATACGTGTGATGAAGCTATGGTTCATTTCACAATTTTAACAATGAAATAAAAAAGAACAATTTAATGTAACTTGCAATAGCCCAATACAGTAATTAAACTGCTTTAAAGAACAACATAAGGGGACACCAAATGCTTCAGCTGTAATTATAATAGAAGGACCTCAATTTTAATTATACACAATAATGAATCACATGTATAGATGCCAAACAAGATCACAGCACCCTTTAAAAAGGTAGGGTGAAAAAGAGGATAAACACAAAATAAGGGGAAAGGACAAGATGACAAGAGTATAAATCCAAAAATACAGTCACGGGGAATAGGTACCATATGAATCAAAGGGAAATGTAGTTTAAAAATAAATTAAATAAAAGCAACCTATACTGAGATATCTATAATATGGCATCAGTCCCTAATACCAAGGTGAAAAGAATTATCATATCTAATAAATAAACAAGAACACTGAAATTATATTTCATAGCAAAGACAGACATCCCAAATATTGACTGAAAGGTAATTTCCCATCACTTTTTTTTTGTATGTTCAGCAAAAATTGAATGGGTAAATTGAGAAGGGAGGAATCTCTTGTACTGTACTATGTAATCTAGGCTAGAATACACTACGGCATTCTTGGCAGATTGCTGTTTTGACACATATGGGTATTTTCAAAATTTAGGGCCCAGTAAGGCAATGAGAGGAAACTAGCACAGCTTTGCCAACTGATAACATAAATAAGGCTTCCTTGAAAGATGCAAACCTGCTGTACTTTTAGAGAAAAAAATGCAAAGCAATCTACCCAAAGCTCAAGGAGCAAGCACTGGCCTTTGCATTTTGCTAATTGATCTGAACCTTAACTTGCATAGCTGTCACCTTTTCTGCATTCGGAGAAAAACCTTCAGGGTTTTTGTCGGCTAATATAAAACAATAAGAAAGGAAGTCACATTCTCCAAAGGAGGCGTGGCTCTTGTTATATTTACATACTGTAAGAAATGAGGCAAGCTTTTCTTCTTCAGTGGAAAAGCTTTATGTTTTTATAACTTTACTGAGATTTGAAAACACGAGTGTGCAAATGCTATGTATTATGGCAGCCTTGTCTCTCACCTGAATTTTCAGTGACTCCTGACAGGTACTGCTGCACCTCAAAACTACAGATCTACTGGAGGTGATTCATTGCACTATGTAAATGACCTCAAAATAGAGGATTAATGCACTGATATGGTGTACAATAGAGTACTTTTCAGTGACTTATAATAACTGTCAATATCATCAGCCGTAACATATGCAAGGCAAATCCCCTCTTTCAATCCTAAGCCTTTGAGGCATCCAAGACACCAAGTTTGATATTTTCAGAAGTTAAATAAGACCTCACAATGGGTCTGAATGTAACCATTTGAACACAAAGCAGACTAGATGTTTGAAATATTCATTTAAATGCTTCATTATCATAAACCATCAGGAGCACACGAAAAGTCTCTTTCAAAAATGCTCCCAACAAGGACTATGTGACACCGAAGTAACCTCGAATTTAACAGGTACAATACATTCTTTCCTAATGAAAGCAAGCTGACAGGTCTATAAAGACCAACAAGACCACTGGTAAACAAAAGCTACTTGTTGAAACCAGGACAAACTTTGATATTGCTTTACCAAAAGCAATATATGGCATTAGACTTTTAAATATGTTATTTTAATAACAGAGAAAACATTAGATTTCCCTTCTAAAGCAGATTATACTTAGGTAAAACTACAGAGATTTAAACACAAAACCAAATATAACCAAATGCTCTCCCAGGCATATTTCAATTAAGAGTATTAATGACTGTCTTAAATTCAGCTAATCAATTAAGGTCTTAAGAGACTAGAAACTTTAAAGGAAAATGGCCAAAAGAAAATTCCTCAGGAGGAAAGTCTCTCAAATTTCCCTGGGTTAGGGATACAGTAAGATACAATTTCCATGAGTTAATAGAATCTTTAACCTTAGAATCCTCCTCTGCCTTTCTGTTATGCTCCCTATATATGACTGTAACTCTGGAACCCATCAAGGTCAATCAGACCATGGCCTCCTTCCCTCCACAAGTCCATGTTGGATTTTGCAGCCACCTTTCCATTGACTGAAACAAGAGAAAGAAATAATAAGAGACAGCAATGTGATCGTGTGATTAAAGACTGTTAGCAGAGGCAAATGGCAGGCTGACTACTGTAAATCAGCTGGGCATTTCAAACATCTACGTTTCAGCTGCTAAAAAGTGTGACTTTATGATTACCACGTTATCAGTTGCACTTCTCAGTAGAAAAGACTTTCCTTGCAAAGTTGGGATATGCAACCAAAAAGACAAATGGATCTGTGCTTTCAGGGCCAATTAACACCTCAGATGAACACCAGAAAACCGAAACTATATGCGCCTCTTCTTTCTCAAAGATTATTCTTGGTTATGTGATAGTCTGCCTGAGGATAAGATTTACTGTTTTCCCCAAAATTCAGAGTATCCCTGCAGCACATAACTAGTAAATTAAAAAATACTGCAGATCAATTGGCATATCAATATTCCAAACTCCGGTTTTCTGAGTTCTCATTAAAAAACTGTCACCACAGAAGCTGCAGAAACACAAATGACAGGTGGATCCCACTGGAGGGCAGGGGAAAAAAAAAACCCACCACACACACACAAAACACAAACAAACAAACAAAAAAACCCCAAACAACCCAGACAACTATGGGCATGCCATTCCTTCATGCAAAACGTAATGCACAATCAGGTATCCTGGTTTTTTTTTTTTCCAAAGTTTCTGGATAGCTTATCTTGTTCCTTAGTGCAATCAAGCTTTGTATGATGCCTGGAAGATGGGATTTTGAATTGTTTCCTTTGACCAGAAATTCTTCTTGAAAACAAACATCTCCACATTCAATAGGAAAAAAACCAGGACATCACTTTTCAAAAGATTCAAATAGGTTCTTTTCATGGGTCATGTCAGTAGCTTTTTTTGGCCTACTATCACAGAAGGGTTTGGGTTGAGATGGACCCTTACAGGCCACCTTCAACTGGACCAGGCTGCTCAGAGCTCCATCTGTCACCTTCTCAAACCCTTGTGCTGACCATGCCATTATCCAGTCAAAAGTCTAAGTCTGATACTGTAGCCTGAGCTCAGAAATGCAAATGAAGGAGGATGCTAAGAAGATTCCAAAGGAAGGTAATAAACCAATTTCACTCCTTATAGCATCAAATTGCTTCTTCAGATAATCAAAGGTATGAGCACCTTTGGATTGCTGCAAAGACGCTGAAACGCTGTTCTTTATGTTTTGAAATATAACCCATCTCAGATTTGTTTCCTTATGTTCTGTGAACACATCAACAAAATAAGAACAACAAGGGGCAATGAAAAACAGCTGAAAACAAAAATAAACTTGCAACCTTTGACAATCAAGGTTTAGAGCAGTGTTTGTGCAGGAAGATACTTTTTAACAGTCATGTACTACAGAGAAAATCTGAGAATTGAATTAAACACATTCAGAACAAATTCTTCAGCAACAGTTTGTCCAGATGCTGCAGATAGGACTTTGAAAGAAATTAAGTGTGAATATTTAACAAAAAGTTCTACAGAAGTTGACATTTTGAAGATGATTATGTCCTTGTCTGGTCTGCTGTGGATTAATTAGTCTTAATTATGTCTTCTGTATCTACACAAGGGCAAAAACTCCAGACATAGAAACGCTGATATTCATGGATGAACTATTACTAGGCCAGAAGCTGCCTGAAAGCACAAGTCTTTTGCTGAAAAAGTTTCTGCAAAACAATGAGGCTTCTTTCAAACAGAAGGAAGTTGTGCTTGGGGAGAAAAAAAAAAAAAGTGCCCCATAGAATTATGTCTAAACCCCGTGTTTCTAAGATATTCATACAGCCAAATCCACTTGAAAACAAATGGGAATTAGATACCTAAAATACCTTCAAGCACTAACTGACACTTCAGTACCTAAAACAGAGATAACCTGAAACACCAGCACATTACCCTCCAACAAATAAAACTTAAAACTGAACTGCACTCTCTTTAACAAGACTCTTATTGGATGAGTCAATCTCTGCTGACAAGACATTTTTATTTTCTTCTGGGAAGACTGTTGTGGAAAGAGAAGGATATTAAATTACATTACAATGTCAGGGTTCAGTATTCTCTGTATTATGTCTCAGTAACATTTTCATATTCAGAACGGGAAATACATAAGTGTACCAGAAGAAAAAATTCTGCATAATAAAGTAATCTTTCTAAGGACCAACTAGAAAAACCTACAAGAGTCAGAAAAATAATCTGGAAACAACAGAAATATGTTCAGAGTGCTGCAAAATGTGGAATGTGTACAATTTTCTTAAGAAAGGATGCTCTTTAATGTTTGATATTTGTTATACTTTCAAGCCTAGTCAACAAGAAGGGAGATTTAATCCATAAAACAGAGAGTAGCAAACAAGCTCTAAGTGATGTCCAGGTGTTAGAAAAACAAAGTTCTCATTGGTAGAATTGGTAGAATTGCCTAGTTAAGGTTTAGGGCCGGACATGCTTCAGTGATCTCAGAATTAGGGCGAAGTTAACAAAACTTAGGAAGAAGGATAGTGGGCCCAGAGAATGCAGAATTTATGGGCCACAAGGTCATTTGGCAGAACTTCCAAGATAAGAAAGAAACTAACAAACCCAATAAACCAAATTCAGCAATTATGCTGAAATCAGCTTTGACTGGATAAAAGGTTATTTTGGCAGGGGCAGATCACAACCACCAACTCAAGAAATCCACAGACCCAAAAGATGCGAAAGCCTGAGCATGCAGACTAATTCACATGGGAAGTGAGAGAATCATTAACAAATAGCAGAGAGAATGCTAATTAATCAGAGAACCAGGTAACTTGTAGCCAGTGAACACTAATTCCTTTGTTTTCTAAAATGTATAAATAGTAAAAAGTTCTGATAGCTGGTGTGCTTGATTTGTGGAATACCACCAGGCCTGGGTGCTTGTTGAACTCTGAAATAAATGTTCAATGTCTCTCTCTAGTGTGTAATTATTGGTTTGTTGCATACCAGGTAACACATCTGATTTTTAAGGACAAGAGCTTTTCACGTTTGCATTGAGAGGTTAAACTACCAAAGGCTGAAGAGATGGAACAGACCCACTCCTTACTTTTGAATGCTGCATTGCCTTCTGGAAGATAGACAAGATAGTTTTCCTCTATATACATACATACACATTGTCAACCTCTCAATAGAAGAAAATATTGGAAATGGATGTCAGGAAACACTAGAAATACCAGCATTTGGAATGGCATTGATACGAAGATTGAGAATGGAAAAAGATTTCTCTATGCATAGTACTCAAAGAATTAAAAGAAGAACAAGGAAATTTCACTTCAAAGTATGAGAAAACATTTACTGCATGGACAAGAAGAACAAGCTGCAGGAGAGGAGTAAAAAACAAGATTTCAAAAACTGAAATCTGGTTTGGGCTTACCAGTAACATTTCCTTGGAAGGTGAAGGAATAAGCACAGCTGAGTATTTAGCTTGCTGTATTTTGGATGAAAACTGGCTACATGGACTCCCTTCTTGGTCTATAGACCGGCTCCCTTACAAACACTTATCATAAACAGATCAGCTAAGGGAAGACACTAACAGCTGAAAAAAATTGATTGTGTCTGATTGTGATTGACAAGACAATTCAAGGTAAAAAAAAAAAAAAAAAAAGAACTGTTCCAAGAAAACAACTTTGAAATGTCTGAGATTACCACTGAAGTGACAGCCTACACATCAAAGCAGGCAAAGCTCTTTTGCTCTGTATTGTATCAGTGAAGCTGCTCTTCTTCTTAGTGGGTGTCTGTTTAAAAAGCTTTTTTTTTTTTTGGTTTTTAGAAAACTGCATATATAACATCAAATTTCTACCCCATGTTTTACTTCAGCTTAATACAGGTATGGTATGACTTTCAGAATAACAAACTAAATTTTGAATCATTAGCCTAAAAAGCAGTATGGGCTATCTGGGAGGCAATGTGAAGAGAGGAGGAGATACGGAACACACCCTCAGTAGAGGTGTATGCTTTGTAATTTGTGCACATGCCAAAGTTATGTTTGGGACTATCCTGGGACTTCAATAAAATGCTTTTGAAAATTAAAAATATGCTCTTCCTTTATAGGCAATAAACTAATTATTTGTATAACCATCCATTATGAAAGGGGATATTGATTTCCATGTTGATTGCATACAGATGTTAGATAAGGCACAAAGTCCTACTATGTCTTCTCCTTCTAAATAATGGAACAAAGAGTTAACACTATACTGTTGGCTGTACTGGTTTCAGTGCAATTAAAACAAGTTTAGTAGAAGTGAGACATTTCATTCTTTTCATTTAAGAAGAAACTGTTACTATCCAAAACTACAAAGAAAATCACCACTGCAGAAATTCCTATGGAGTTTTCTCCCCCATCGCCCAGAGCATTAGATCGTAGCACTCTCATCAAGCAAGAAAAGCCATCAAAGAGTCTACAACAACCAAGATCAGAAAACCACAGTTTTGATGTGAGCAGCTTACAGTGAAAGTGCAGGTGCTCCTGCAGCAGCCCACAGAGGCATCAATAGCTCTCTGCAATGAACATCAATTAAAAAGGCAGATGCAGAATGTAGAGCTGCTTAAATGAGCAACTGCTAAGACACTGAAGCTAAAATGATGGGAAATTCTTGAAGCAATTCCTTTAAAGAATAAGGAAATTATAGGAGTAGTTCTTAGTCTCACGAGGTCAGCTTGCCTTTTCCATTTGTCATTATTTCTCCTTAGAGTGGATTGCCACGAGCTCACTGCTGACATACAGCTGGCTACTAATACGCAGAAACCCTTCCATTGTGGTGGCACCCCAAAGCACCTCTACATTTAATGTGCTGCAAGGGTTTCCATCAGAAGCCTTGGCAGATTTAAAGTTATTTTTCAGAAAATTTGGCCTTCATTCCTGGAATTCCAAGGACCAGCTTCAGTTTAAATGCCTGCTCCTTGACACTTCAGACTTTGTACAGACAGAACTACTTCTGACATCTGAGAAAAATCCCCCGAATAGAACTGCAGGATTTGGCTATTTGTAAGTAGAGGTTCCCATTTTGGCTTCCTGGACACTAGCCTGTAAAATCATATTTTCCAGTGGTAAATAAAACATAAGCCATCAAAGCTGCTATTTTCCATGCTGGAGCATCTGCTGCAGGCTGGTTCCTGTCCCTGTTAGCCTGGCCTAAGGCAAAACTATTCTTCTGCTTCAAGAAGTAAGGCACCCAGAGCAAATCTGGTTTGTCTCAAGTGAAGGAGGTTTCAGAGTCTCCTATGTGTGAACACACTGAGCATACACCAGTCTCAAAGGACACGTAAGTCTACACACAGCAACACTGACATTTGGGGCAGAGAACTAGACTTTTCTTACCCTTAACTGATGCTTCCCAGCAGGTGAGATTATACCTCCCAGCTAGGAGACAGCAACTCCACCCTCAGTATTCTTCAGGCTGATATCTAAAAAGCGGAAAAGGCCTGGCTAGAAGACAAAGATATAGGCTATTTTCATTCATCTATTCTTCCACGTGCATTACAAAACAGCCTTTAATTACATGATCACATATTTTCTACATGAAATGAATAATTCATTTCATAGACTTTATTCTGGGAATTAATCGAGAAAGCAGTGGACTATTATCTACAAGACTCCTACCTCATTTGTTGCTAAAGCTGGATGATGAATGAGTCAAGGAATTGCAGAGGAAGAAAAAAAACTAGGCTCATAGCTAATACATTTATTAATTTTAAAAGTTATTTTTGGTTTTGCATGTTTCTTGGGCGATGGGAGCATTAAGTGTTTCACTTATCTAGAGTTCTGTTTACTACTTACCTGGAAACTCATCTCTACTTCTGTAGAGACGAATCTAAAATAATGGATTGCTTTAAATCTGTGAGAATCTTCGTCAGGACCAACACATAACCTATCCTATTGAAATAAATTGGAGGAAGGTGTAGGACTATGCGTACCAGCAAGCAGCAACCACCAAGGAGAAAAAACAGACTTCAGGACTAGCAACACAACAGCACAGACTTTTGCAGAGAAATATGCATAGTTAGATGCACATTCTTGACTGGTTGCAACAGCCATGGTCTGTGCTGCCACCTGTGCTTAAGACACCTCTTCGGGGATTTCATTAGAGATACCATCTCTGTAGTTGGGAAGCACAAAAAAAGAAGTACATGGCTCCAGCTGCACTGCTGCAGCAGTGTGACTGCATGAATCAAGGGTAATGCTCAGCTGCCAGTTAAGACATGAAGTCAGGTGCACAACAGTACCATGCACTCAAAGCTATCATAATCACACAGCAATAAACTGCTAAATCTAATGCTAAAAACACCAGCAGAATAAAATGGTTCCAGCATTTCATATCACATTGTCATTAGAAACAGCTCCTTTGTGAGGCAGATATAAATTTGGGGTTCATATAAACTGTTGATGTTGAAATGCTTCTTCCCCACCCCATTGCCAAATCCAAAGAGAAATTTACATTTCATCTCTTCTGTTCTTAATACTTCTCTGCTGATCCTTTACGAGAAACAGTTTTCAAGATGTATTTCTTTTTCTTCTTTCAGGAGTTTCCACTGCTTTCAATTTAGACCACCTTCCTGGCACAAGATAATTAAGAGGAATGCAGACCAAATGCCCAGGAGGGATTGTTGAACAAGTGGCATCAGAGCTATAGAAAGGATTTCAAAAGCAACCCACTCCGACTCCCTTTCATTTGAAAACCGCCTACAACCGCCCTCTGGGGATGGATTAAAGCCAAGCATGGCCTGGATAACCTACAAATGCAGGGCCCACTTGGAAGGAGGAGGGCAGTGAAATATTTGGCAAGTATGGTTACTCCTAGCCACTGGAGGGCCTCTTTTGGAATGCACAGCCTATCAACCAAACAATTCAATCCTGGCCTAATCAGGGGTTGGTGAGCTCAGAAACGGTAGTGCCCAGTCATGCTTCTCTTATGGCCCAGCTGGTTTCAAGCAGAAAAAACAGTTTAAAACTGAAATAGAAACCAATCAATAGCATTAGACATCTCTTGATCACAACTTTCTAGCAGAAACTGAAAGTTCAAAGTGGTCAGTCCACCACTGAAGCATCACAAGCAGCTATAGCAACTGCAAGCAAAAAAAGGAGACTTCTTAATCAGATGAACACAGGTGGCAGAAAGACTTGAAAGCAGACAATTATTCCTTTTGAAATCTACTTTTGCCTGCTGAACTCCGCATTCCCCAGGTGGCTGGGACCCTTTCAATACTGTTTCTAATAGAAAAGAGCTACAGTACATCAGTAGCACTAGTTCCCAATCCAGTATTTTTTTCATGCTCTGACAACAGCAAGCCAAGGCTCAGACTGGACAAATCACTGAAAAAGATCATTGGTGAGTGAAGAGCAATGAGAGCTGCTCCTCTGAAGAAAAATCAGTTTGTATTTCAGGACAACCATATAACCCCTTTAAAAGTTTCTATCTGTTTGCTTTTATAGAAAATTCTCTCTGTTCTATTTTCTTTATTCTCAGTTTGCTTTAACCTAGGTATACTTACCAGACTGAAGCAAGGAGGATTATTAGGTAAAGTAATAATCATCACTTCATAATGGCATCTGTGCAGTCATATAGTATGAAAAAACAATGTCTCTTAAAGGTAAAAAAAAATCATGTTTGGATAATCTCTGTCCAAACTCAAATCCCAAAGGAGAAATCTTCTGACCAGAACAGATGATGTTATAAACTACAACTACTGCTAGTAACTGCTACACTTGGGAAATAAATACATAATGTACAATGCCAGGTATAAGAAAACAAACCCTAATAAAACTGAGAGCTAAACTTGATATTACTTGTCATTGCTCAGGAGGCAAGAGCTGTGGATAAATAATGTACAAGGACTAAGAACAGTAAACATTCCCTTGTTATCAGACAACTTTCTTAAAAAAAGATGGAAAAAACCCAACAAACTTATTAAATTTTAATGTACTGAAACTCAATTATAAATCTACAGAAGTGATTAATCAAGAGAAAAGTGCTAAAAGAAGCAGTTATAAATAGAAACTGCGTATCATTGCCACTGGCGTTTCAACTGCAATATCCAGTGAAAGTAAACAGCAGAAGTGGCCTGGTGAAAGATCTCTATGTCCAAAAGGCTGTTTGCTTTCTCAGCTGTATTACCTGGTAAAATAAAAGCTACTGCCTTTCTCAGAAATTGTTCTTTTACATCTCTAAAATATCAAGGGTACAAAGTTAAGAAACTAAATATATTTTAAAGGCTTTAGCTAAATTTGTCAAACATTCTAGATATATTGTCAGTTGAAAAAGAGTTGAAAAATGCACTGAAAAATAATTGCAATAAATCTTAATGTACATAATCAGTTTACAGTGTATTGTAACTGTGAATTGTTGTTCTGAAGTATTTTTGTCAAAACAGTTACTCAGGTTCTTCAGAACTTACTCCTAAAGAAATGTTTTGGCATTCTCATAAATTTACTTTAGTGGATGTGAACAGCAACGAAATTCAAGATATTGCAAATCATTTTCCCTGAAAATATCGGAATTAAATCCAAATTAAACATGCAGAAGAACCTGATTTTTGTATCTGCAGTGACATCTAGTGCAAGAAATCAAAACCACACTTAAAAGGCTTCTAGAGAAGAGATGCTGTTTCATTTATTGTGTGATTACTGACCAAAATAAACAAGAATAATTAACATCAGCCCTCTCAAAACTTTCATAGTATCTTTTCCTCTGCGCAACACGCACAAGCCAGCTGAAGGAAATTCTATTAAGCATAATATGTTAATAAGAGACTACTTAAGGTGAATGTGCACTTTTCCTTTCCATACAAATTCAGTTTGATAAATTAACATACATTACATAATTGTTAGAGGGCAAACAAGTGTTGATGAAGCCAACATCCCGAGGAATGGAGTTCCTACTCTATTTATTCTATCGATTTTTCTACAGGAAAACAAATTCAGCAGCAACATCTGACTGAAATTCCTTCTGCCAGTTCCATAGCTGTGCAATCCTGTGTTAGTTTTGCAGTGATTTTAAAACCTCTTAAAAATTCAAGCAGATGACATAGCTTGTAAAAAGGAAACAAAAACTGGAAGCATGTAATGAGAGTTGTCTAACACAAACAGATGACAAACAGAAGAAGTTATAAAATATCAAATAAGATTTGTTCAAGTCAAAGTACAGACGTAATTCTCCCTTCAGAAGTACAGAGTTATGCTTCAAACACAGCCAACAACAGACATTCTAACCAAAATGCAACACCAATATGGCTAACAAGCAACAAGTTTACAGAAATGATTCACTTACTGAAATGTGAAGAAACCTTAGAAACAATTCCTGCCAAACATACAAATAAACACATATGCCAAAGCTGCGAACGGTTTAAACACAGTATCATGCAGACACTGTTTTATGCACAAATGCACACCAGTCTTGTAACTCCATCTTTTTCATTTGACCTGTAAACAGAACCATTTTTAGAACCTGTTCGCCGCAGGCATGTGACCACAAGTCTTTAAAACTCACATGCACTTTTTAAGGGCAGGATTAAAGCCTATATAATTTTTAGAAGTTTTAAAGTTTGTTTTTCAGGAGCCCAAGAGCTTGTACAACTTCTCTACCCTACAGCCATCAAAAGTGGAAGCAGGCACTAGAATTTCAGGTGAAAGCAGAAGTTGTTAATTGAGAGCATTTCTCACCTGAGGACTGAGCTTGTTAAAACATGACATGAAAGAATGAAGAAAACAAATGCTCATCAAAGGGCAATGTACTGGGGCAGAACACAACACAAGTGAGAAGAGGAAAAGGAGACAAGCCACTCAGGGTCTCTAGCAGACGAACCGAGATAAAAGTGTTTAAATACCATTCCGCAACTGTGGTTTAAAGATTATCTGGAAATGAAAATAAATGTAGACAAATGCAGCATTTATACAGAACACAACAAACTGCTCTTGATGGTGTTCAATATCGTATGCAAGCCATCACAGAAAGTAAATTATTTAAATCAAAATGTATTTGCTTCTTCCACCCTGATCTACACCTATAAAGAGCAAGACAATTCCTTTCAGGTTTGGTCTCCTAGTGTCTTTGATGGATACAGCCAAGATTCCTAAAGAAAGAAAATTCTCACATACTCATCTCACAAATGAGTATGTCCACCAAAATAATCGTTTGGTATTAGTCTGTATTTACTCATCATGGCAAGCCAAGGGTATTCCACTGCCCCCAAAAAGAGACTTTATATAAACAAACAGCAGATGTTAATACTTTTCATAAACAGTTTTCATACAGTTTTCTTCTTCAGGTAGGAACAACCATTGTTGAGGCATAAATATGTACTATTAAGCAGAAGTCCACCAAACAGCACAAAAAAAGAAAAAGAATAATCAAACAAAACATCAATAAACAGTGTTCAATAACACATTTACACACCATGTGGTAAAGTGTTGCAGCAGAATTAGTATTATTGATGCAAGTGAGGTGGTGTCACTAAATCCAATGGGACAAAGCCGGTTGAAGCAGTGACTAGTTAAACTATTGATCACAAGACTTAGGCACACACACACATACACAAAAAACCCCGTGCTTTAATAGACTCTGAAGATAGATCTCTCTGCATCCTTTGATGTGAGTTGACCACCAACACACAAAGCTAATAACATGATCAGAATCAAACAACAGGATAAGGAAATAAAAGGGAACTCCGAATCTACTTCAAACTAAAAATAATTTTTAAAAGAGCATTTAAATACCTTTACACTAGCTACAAACGACATGCATCAAAAAGGCAAAAGCTAAAAGTCATACCAATTTCTACACAAACAGAAAAAGGGAAAAGAAATTTAAAAGAAAGTTGGGAAGAAAAACCAGTAGAGTATTATATAAAGGAGTGCACATTTTAAAAAGACTAATATAAAACCTGCTGAAAGTTAGAGAAAGAAATTGAAACATGCACATAGGATGACAAAAATAAGGTGACAGTAAAAGAAAAAAATCTCTAGGAGAATGACAACATATGCAGTCAAATATAGCAGCCATATCAAAAGAAGTTTTGTACCAATTAAAGCCTAAAGGCAAGAGAAAAATCAAAAGTTGGATAGGTTACCCTAACATCTTAGGAAGATGATCTAAAGAAATTACAGACCCCAGGACTGATCTTCAGCAGAACAGTACAAAAAAGGACTAAACTAAGGAAAAGAACAAATAGAATTTCTTCCCTCCTCCTCTTCTTTTTGAGAATGTGTAAAGAGGAACATTAAGAGGAGGAAAAGAAAAACCCACAGAAAGATTCAATGAGCTTGAGATGAAAGCAAAATGCTACAGTTAAGTGCTGAGGCTGTAAGACCCCTGAAGACAGAGAAGCAATGTAAAGCAACAGTGTTCTGCAAGGTGCAATCCTTTAGTGACATTTAAAGAAATAACCCAAAGTCTGTGGACTTAAAACCAAACACTACCACTCTGGGTTCTGATGCAGTATTCTATCCAACAGTGAAGCATCACCCACATATTTATTAAGTTTATTAAGCATTAAAATATCCTCACTTTTATTAAAAACAAGGACAGATGACAGATTGTAATACTAAGTTCGTAAGGTTAGAAGTGTCACTTTGTATTACAGCGAGGAGGTCAAGGATGAAAGCAAACATCACTACCAGAAACAACACTTGGCACTTCAGCCAGATCAACAACACCAAGAACCTGCAAAGAATATGCTACGCAATAAAGAACCCTTCATAGAGAATTAGCACTAATTTAAACCCTGATATATGTAGTGCCCTAAGCTTTCAATACAGAAAATGAGAAGATTTGGGCTTTAGGTGTGAGTTGACAATAATTCAGACTCCAGAGGAAGCCAGACAGTCACCCTCCAAAAGGATTCTTCCAAAAGCATGAAAGAAAGAGAGCACACTATCAGTACTACCACCCCAGCCCGAGATATGTCCAATCTGTCAACAACAGCATGAAGGACTATACAAGATGTTCACAGCTGATAGTGGCATTCAGCCACTGCACACCACCCCAAATCCAAAACTGAAAACATTTACAGATAGGATAGTTCAACACACTCAGTCTAAAGATGTACCTGTGATGAAAAAAATATAACTTCAGGTGAACTACACACAAACATCGAAGGGGATAAAAGGTACGAACACAAATAAAGAAGAATACTGGGATGCACATGTCAGCTGCACATATGGCATAGTGCTGACTAGAATAATGGAATTTTAAGCTGCCAAATACTTTTTATCAAAAACTTGCCTTCACACAGTATTTTCTGTTCCTCGGTACTTTCTAGCTGGGTAGTACCTTCCATTCTCTATGAATTATTTTCAAGGTAGCATTTAGATGCTGCTGGTCTAATTTTAAACAACATTCAAAATAACTGGCAAGAGTGAATGAGTTTAAGTAACATCTTCCCTGCAAAACATTGTTTCTTTGTCAGGCATCTTTGCCTGATGAAAGCATTGTATTCAGTGAAAGCCAGGTAACTTTTGCCAGCAATATCTGCTGATCTAGTAGAAGACACAAGCATGCCTGTGATTCTGACTGTATTTTACAAGGCTCATGCAAAATCCTTTCAATTACTTTGGATTTAAACATTTACAAATTTTCCCATCAGCCTGTGAGAACAATTCAAAATCATGTGAACTTCAATATATAGAGCTTAGCACAAAAAGGTATAACTACATATAATGAAGTAGGGAATCCCATTCAGCTACCAACGAGTGCACTTGCATCTCGCAGGCATATGCCTAAAAGATTGGGAGCAAAGTGTTAGAAACTGAAAAGCAAATGGTTTTTAATTCTCCAAACCTGCTGCAGGGCAGGAGGTTTGGAGCAACTATCTCAGGATGGCAAAGCCAGGGGGAGGCAAGGGAAAGAAGGTTTAAATATAATACAAACATGGAGTTCTAAGTACTTTAATGAAGAATGTCCTGAAAGTTACTGAATTATGGCATGGGGAAAGCGGCACGTGTGACTTCAGTGATGTGGACATACAAAGACTCTCACTTCTCAGAGTGCCAAGACAATCTATTTTTACAAACTAACAACGTGTATAGCCTCTGTGTGCAAGGTGGGGACATTAATGACCAAACAAAAACCCCAGTGAACTTACAGAGAATCCATTACAAAAAATGCCACTGCTCTCTATAGATTAAAATCTCCTTTCCAGTGACTCAGCCTGAAAAACTTCCAAAAAGCCCTTTCCCAGTCATACTGTTAGTGATTTCACAAATCATTAAACAAGAAGTGAATAAAAATAGGGATACCTTCAGTGAAACAGTATAAAACAAAATAGTACAACTGTACAGTACAACTGAACAAGAAATCTTTCACAGATTTTCAGGGGGGTTGGGACAAAGAAAGTTTGATCAACTGCCTTTAATCCAAAAGTGAAATATAAGCTATGTTCATACACTCAAATATCATCCTATGAGAGTGCAGTCCATACAGAAGCTGCATGAATTAAGCTTAAAAAAGCTCAGTACTAGAAAAATCAGAAATCACAGCTTCTGTGTTTAAGTCCTTTACATTCAAGCATTTAACAAATGCAGCTTTCCCTTGTTTATATCTATTGTTCAGTTAACACCTCTCTGACTCTGTAATTTCTGTGCAGGAACCAGTGCATTTCCAACATAGAGCTTTCAAAACCTCCCACATGGAACATAATGTTCATTTCCACAATTGACCAAAACTCACAATGTGACAATGGACTTCCCAATCCACACATGAATAAAGAGAATATTAACAACATTTTATGTAAGTATAGGTCCTTCAAAATAACAAAATAACACAGAAATAACATAAATTTGTACCCAAAACATCTCTGATGAATATGCAATTGGCAATTCCCAGTTCAATATCTAGACAGACATTAAAGAGTCCGTTCTGTCATGCCAATGGCTAAGTAGTTACCAACCGTGCTCTGTTCTCTGGGTATTTGTGCTTTATTTTTGTTTTTCAGCACATTCAACTCATGTGGAGTCATATCAAAGACAGTGGTGGACTTGAAGAAAAAAAATTAAGAAATTAAGAAGTGATACAGGAAAAATCAAGTTTCAGATCAGTGATACGGAGAATTAAAAAATTACTTCTAAATGCTTGCTTGAATTGCACTACAAACAAGTTATGCTCAGCAAACCATGAAAGCTTAAGCTTTGTTTTCAAAACTTTTATTTAACCAAACAGTTAAAACATTTGGCAACAAAAATACTAGTTAACATGAAGAAAAAGAAATTGTGGGAATTATTCCTCTGTGTGTGCGTGTTTGTGTGCATGCTTGTACATATGCATGGCATCATTAAGTAGCGTGTTAAACTATAACCTCAGACTACCACCTGAATCATGCACCAAATATCAACATAAAATCTCACCAGAACAATAGAAGATCCTTATCTACTATGCATTACATCCACTGAGATACTCAAAGTAAGACAAGAAGTGATTATTCACAGGTCTTGTTGATACCACACAAATACCAAGGATATGAGGGATCCACACTTGTCCCTGGCCCAGGCTTTCTGCATTTGTAACTCAATAAAAACATTCAGCAATTTAAAGATTTGTTAGAGAGAAGCTGGTTTGCACTGTGGAGTCACTATGATCAATTACCAAAAAATTGAGCCAAAGAAAATGACTTAGAAAAAGAACTTTTTTAAGGAAAAATACTAAAGCTAGGTCAAATGCCAAGAGGAAAATTTATTTATTTGCCTTACTTTCAGAATATTTTGAGTTTCATTCCACTTGTTAGTCCACTCTTTGGTCAGTTCTTGTACCTATGAAAGAAAACAAACACTGAAAAAAATCACATCTCTTCCAAAGTTCTTGATAAATGCATTCTCAAAAAAGCACTAAGTATTTGTGCAACTCTTTGTGAAGTTTAATACTTATGCATTTAGAAGAGCATTGATGCTCCTGTAGTAAGTTGCCGTACCTACAATACTTCTGCCTCAAAACACGAAATTCTTATTTACACTATAAGATGAAATGAAAGTGAGGGACAATTACGTCAAATAACGGTCTATCTTCAAATAGTTTCATAAAGCACTTCTTTCCTACAAGGTCTACTGCCACAGACTGATCCCTTAGCTATAACAGGACAGCTCCTTTCCCATGGTACAAGTAGGCATGTTCAGACTAAAATCCCCTTCAGAGGATGGCAGAGGGAGAGGCAGACCAGTAACCTTCGGGAGAGAACCAGGACAAAATTTGCTGCAACTTAGAAACCACCCACTTCGTCATCTGCACAGAAGTGAGAAGATGCTTGCAAAGGCATTACAGACAGGGACAGCCCTGGGTATAGAATCATTCAGGTTAGAAAAGACCTTAGGATCATCAAGTCCAACTGTTAACCCAGCACTGCCAAGCCACCACTGAACCACATCCCTCTGAAGTGTCACATCTACGGGTGTTTAAATATCGCTTGGGATAGTGACTCAATCACTGCTCTGGGCAGCTTTTTCCAATGCTTGACAATCCTTTCCATTCAGAAATTTTTCCTCATTTCCAATCTACACCTCCCCTGAAGCAACTCGAGACCATTCCCTCTTGTCCTGTCACCTTTTTCCTGGAAGAAGACAGACCCCCATCTGGCTACAACCTCCTTTCAGGTAGGTGTAGAAAGTAAGAAGGTCACCCCTGAGCATTCTTTTTTTCAGGTTAAACAACCGCAGCTCCCTCAGCCACTCCTCCCTCACACTTGTGCTCCAGACACTTCCCCAACTCCACTGTCCCCCTCTGGAGTCACTCTAGCACCTCAATGTCCTTTCTGAAGTGAGAGGACCAGAACTGAACACAGCACTTGAGGTGTGGCCTCACCAGTGCCTAGTACAGGGGAAGAATGACTTCCCTGGTCCTGCTGGCCTCACTATTGCTGATAAAGGCCAGGTGCTGTTTGCCTTCTTGGCTACCTGGGCACATGTGCACTCATGTTTAGCTGCTGTCAAGCAGCACCCCAAGGTCCTTTTCTGCTGGGCCATTTTCCAGTCCCTTTTCTCCCAAGCTGTGGTGCTGCCTGGGGTTGACCGAAGGGCAGGACCCCACTTTACCTTATTGAACCTCATACCATTGGCCTCAGCCCACTGATCCAGCCTGCCCAGATCCCTCTGCAGAGCCTTCCTACCCTCCAGCAGATCAATATTCCCACACACCTTAGTGCCACATGCAACCTGACTGAGGGTGCACTCAATCCTCTCATCCAGATCATCAACAAAGACATAAAACAGGACTAGCCAAATACTGAGGCCTGGGGAACACCACTGGTGAGTGGCGGTCAACTGGATTTAACTCCACTACTTTCCTGGCTCAGCCATCCAGATAGTTTTCTGAAACAGTGCACCTGTGCAAGCCATGAACAGACAGTTCCTCCAAGAGAATGCCGTGGGAGACAGCATCAAAGGCTTTACTAAAGTCCAGGTAAACAATATTCACAGCCTTTTCCCATCCACAAACCAAGTCACCCTCTCATAGAAGGAGATGAGGTTGGCCAAACAGGATCTGCCTTTCCTAAACCCATGCTGACGGGGCCTGATTCCCCTAGTTATACATGCTGTGCGACTGGACTCAAGATGACCCATTCCATGACCTTCCCCCAAACTGAAGTCAGGCCAACAGAATGCTTAGGGTTTGTCCTTCCTTTCCTAATCACACAGTTGTCCACATCATAAGTTAATTTTCATATAACATCATTGTACAAACAAGGAAGTCTTCGATGCCCTTAAACATCTCCCCATTTGCCACCAGCAGCTACTTTCCTTGTCTTTTTAGATCAGCTCAAAATTAACCCATGAGAACTACAGAAACTTCTCTCATCTCTATCTGCATCTCAAGATTTCAACAAAGACAAGTAAGCACACTTTTCAATGCACCAGTATAATTCCTAGTGTTGCCAACTGGAACATTAAAACAAAATAAATTTCAAAAGATTAAAGAAAAACATGAAGAAACTCTATCACGTGTCTGTTCACCCTACCAGAACAATTTGTAGCACTCAGAAACACTTGATTTTTAATTTAATTTTAAAAATGAAACATTTTTAAATTAAACAACTCAAAATTATTCTTATATAAGGAAAATCAACTCTTGAAAAAAGTTACCATATATTTCTCAAGTAATATAAATATGGTGATAAAATCTTTAAATCTATACAAACAAATTAGTTCTTGTACTCATTCAACTATAAAAAAGCTATAACCACTGCAATATCTACTACAAATTTTCAGTAATTATGTCTACTGTAATTATCACGAATAGCAATCACCTTTTAATGAGGCTGACAAAGGTAATAAAATATGCTAGATATACACCCCACACAGCAGGACCAACACTTGTGAGCAGGATAAGCAGTGGTTACCGTGAGAGCACAAATAACAAATTCTAATTAGCCTACAGTCAGCAATTTATATTACTCAGCTACTCTTAGATAAAAGCTTTTTGTTTATAATCAAAACTAAAACTAAACATATAAATAAAACAGGATTCTTAAAGTGAGACTTTAATTTTCTAATTCTAAAGGTCCAAGCAGCACCACTGTAAACCCTACTATTCAAACCAGCTAAGGAGCCCCATTTTTAGAGGCATCATATCTACATTTGATTGGCATCTTTTGACCGTATTCAGAACTAAATATTTGCTGCCATGTAGCTGAATAATTCCAAATACTTCCTTCTTGCATCTTCCAAAGTATGAGTAGTACTCTTTTTTAAAACCAATTTGCAGCAGCTTTGAAAACAAGCAAATATATAGAAAAGAATTAACATAGAATGATACAATATAAAATGAAAGATTACTAGTCAGAGAAATGATAGTACCACTATATCTACATTCTTTTGGATGCTGTGAATTATCTAAGCTATCTGGAAATTTTTTCCAGCCTCTGCTCTTGGTTGGATTATTGAAACTACTTGGTGAGAAGCACAGTGTGAAGTACACACAGATCTCAGACCCTCCCTCAAAAAGACAGCTAATTAGGCACTGAATGTATTTGTACATACCAGATTTAGATAATGAAATTTTCTAAAAACCTATCCCACAAGTTATTAATTACTTGAAAGCATAGCAGAGTTGACCATTCTCTCCATAAATCTTTTGCTGTCCTTTCTACACACTAAATATTTTGTTACTGTGATTACTTGCTACGTATTACTGTGATTTAGTGGCTTTTCCCTCTCTAGTCTATTTACAAAGATACTTTTTTAGTAAGGCAAGCTGGTCAGAGAACCAATCTTTTCATTAAACAGAACTGCTACATAAATATCAAAGATATAATTTTTTTCTTAGCTATAATGTTGTCTTATATTAGTAGGACAACAAAATTACAAATTCACATACTTTTTTTTTTTTTAAACATCAAAGCAAAGCAGTTGTGGGACAAAATTTAATCGTGCACAAAAAAAATCCTGAAAATTATGAACACTCTTGCATCCAGACCAGCCACTTTTCCTTTTCTTTGATGTTTAAAAACTGCTTTATGAAATTATAACTCACCCTTGCTTCATTTTGCTGAAGCTTTTCTTCCATACTTAAAGCTGTCGGAGAATCCAAGAGCGCAATCTAAAATCGTAAAAAGTAAACATCAATTCAAAAAGAAAACAGTAACAACTTCTGGGGGAACCAAATGAAATGCAGTTGTTCAACTTCTTTGATTCTTAGCATAAAGTCCTTTAAACTTTAATATATATCATTTTACCTTGAAATACTCTAAACAGAAAAATCAAAATCTGGTCAAAGCAGATATTTCAAATACAAATTGGTTTGAGAGTACTATTTTCACTCGCTACATACACCCGGTCACACACATGCAGACACTGAAACCAGACACATTTATAACAGCTAACTCCTGATACAGCTTTCTTTATATTTCTGCTCAACATGAAAATTTATTATGCATGGATAGTTAACGATTTTGCTTTCATGAGTATGTATACTGCTTATTTTTAATAACTATCTCAAGGTGACTGGCTTTAAAATAAGAAGATAACTAAACAACACAAACACGCAAGCAGTACTTCATTGTATGTGACCTTCTACACTGAATCCTGCACCATGTTTAGATAATCACTATCTTCAGATCCACAGAAACATTTACAATACAATGTTCTGGTAATACAAAGGAAAAGCACAAAAGAAATTATACAGAAATTTATACTACTGTGCATACATAACACACCACCGGCTGTTTTACCAACCATCACCGTTTCAATTAACTCAAGTAAGTTTTCTGTCGTCTCCTATACAGCCATCTACTACATCCTACCACTGAACCAGATTTATTGTCAATATCCAGTATTTTACAGCTTGAAACTAGGTCAAAGCATTTGAACTTCAAGGGGGTCCAAGTTACATCTACTTTGCTAACTCTAAAGCAAACCATGATTTGAAAATAAATTAATTTTCCCCTTCTAAAGAATATGAAAGAAACAAAAGTAATTCAACCCCATAACGAGTCTTCTATTTGTAACAAAGCAGAGCTCTCTGCTTCAGTCATCTACAATACCCATTTCTGCTTCCAGCAGTGGACTCATCCCCTTTTTCAGCAAATTTTTTATAGCATGAAATTCAGCTGAAGTCCTACCCTTCTACTAACAATAGTCCATCCTGAACTGACATTTCACATCGAACAGCCCACCTAAAATAGAACTACATAGTTCTAGAAACACATCTGAAGTATTACTTCAGACACTTCCAAATTATATTTGCTCAAGTATGAAATCCAGCAATCCTGAATGATATTATGTAGAAGAGGCAACCGGCCTGAGCAATTGGACGTTCCTTATTGTTACCTTAGTTTCACCATCCTGGGAACGTAGGAGAAACTAAACTGAGCCTGTGCAGCAAATGTTTATAGCAGAGCAGACAGACAGAGCAAGAAAGAGAATCATGCAAAAGTGAAGCAGAGCATAATTTTTGTTTTCTTACACCACCACTGAAAATATTTTTACGTATTTAGCATGTTATGTGCCTTCCAATGTACTGTGCAGCCATCTTGAATACTTTAAACCTTCTACTTGTTATAAGTTACTACAGGCTAGAGCCAGAAGGAAAATTTCAGCTCAGTCTCCTTATGCTGTGTTGACTACTGTTCCAGAGTACACTGCAATCCAGTTTGGATTATATTAGGAGAAACTTAAAAGCTTTGGGATGACAATTTTTCCCCCCTTCTGTTAAAAGAGGTAATATGCTGACCATACAGAAACTGATTCAATCAGGAAACTAATATTCATTCGTAGCATCCTAGAGATTGTTTACTCAAATCAATATAATGAAAGATAATTATCTCATTACGTTCTAGAAATAGATGTTATAACTCAAGGAAAATTACACATAAATTCCAAGTAAAGCTAACCTGATTCCCTTGAGCAAGCAGGGCTTTTAATCGGGCTATTTCAGCTCTCAGCTCACGGATCAGTTTGACGTTAGGATCCTCATTAATAGTAGGCTTGTTGATGATGTTTTTGGCTCTATTTGCATAGCGAAGTGTACTTAAAGTTTCTCCATAATTGACATCAGCAGGTGAAATAGCTAAGGACATGAAATCAGAAACAGTTTATCTAGCACCATATGTTTCATTTACTGAAGTTAGTTTATATTTTAAATGTCAAATAAACTCAATGTGAGTGAAGAGACAGAAATGTATCATTAACCAGTATGGATACAATTTGTTCCAACTTTTCACCCAACTCCACTTTCATGTCACTATAACTTTGCATAAGTAAACACTGTGTGAGAATAGTGTATTAGGATAATCAGGTCTAACAATCAAGTGTTACAAAGAAATCTTGCTGTCAATCTATTTAACATTTACATTTCCCTGGTAAGCAAAAACACCCTACATGAATACTTCACAGGCTTTCTTGCAATTTTTTATAAGAATAGTGGGGGAAACAGTGAGTATTTTTTAAGTATCAAAGTAATCATTGAAAAGACTTTCCAGGTAAAACACAGTAGAGAAATTAAACCGTATTCAAACAAACAAACAAAAAAAAAACAGACATGAGAACCAAAACAAGAGAAGAGCTTCTGTAATTTGCAAACCTAGTTGCTCTCCTGAGCTGCAGGCATCAGGCAGCACAGAACTGTCAGCTATCTGATGCATCAAGAGAAACCAGTATTATTTTTACAAGCAACCTAACCAGGAAAAACAATGCAATTTAAATGCAAGCACTAATGCTATCCTTCCCTTCATTTTCCTAATAATATATATGATGTTCCAAATTAAAAAGATAATTAAGGCATCCAAACAGATGAGGAAAAACACAGAAGAGAAAACTATCCAGAAATCCTAATGATCAGACTGAACGAGAAATCCAGAGAATCAGACAATGAAAACACCTGAAAAACTAATTAAGCAACTAAAATAATCTGTCCTTTCTCATTCTCCCAAAACCAATAAATATTCTTTTTGTGGCAGAGACTCTGAACTACAGGAGCTGCATTTGGAGATAGCCTACGCTTCCCCAAGCTCCCACCTTCACTTCCCTGCTTTATCTACTATCTCCTCTCCACTACTCAATTATTCTCTTTCTAGAACAGTGTTACAATACGTTACAGAAATATGACAAATAAAAATCAGACATACTTTTCTAACATCCTTTCCTACAGTTTAAAGTGATCTTGCTGCATTTTTTTGTGCTTAGTTACAGAAAAGGCAGGCCAAATGTATCTGGATAGCTTGTCAAGCTCTGTTAGGGAATTCTACCACATTACCAGTAGAGCTACTGTTGGAGAAAAGATCAACCATCTTTCTGCCTAGCAGAAGCACCACTAATAAATGAGGAAGTAGCTGAAAAAGAAGCTGGATACTGTAATCATTGGTATAGGCACTGAACGCTCACTGTGTTTCTAAAATTCCTCTTCCCAATTCTTCTGTCAAAAGAAAAAAAAAAAGAAAAAAAAAGAAAAAAAAAAATTGCTCAACCATGTAACTGCAAGAAAGCAACAGGAAGAAAGCTGCCAGCACAGCATTACTTAAAAATCCAGAAAATCAAAGCAGAGTCTGGTCCACAATCATCTATTGGCACTATTATGATTATCCTGAGGAAAGCAAGTGGCGTGGATTCCAAAAACAACCCCAAAATCACACAACAAAGGAACTACTATCCAGAGAATTTGACTGGTTCTGAAGAACAAGAACTTGATCTGATAAATTTTATTCCCTCAATTCTGCTACCCCACCGTTCCCAAAAGGGAACTGCACCAGTTAAGACCACATTTCATTTGAGCAGGAAAGAGTGAGAGAAATTTCAGAGCTGCTCTTCTCTTCACATCCAGGGGTACCTGGACAAGCTCAACAAGTGGGCCTGCAGGGACCTAATGATCAACAAGTCCAAGTGCAAGGTGTTGTACCTGGGTCAGGGCAATCCCACGTGTAAGTACAGATTGGGAAAAGAACTCGTGAGCAGCCCTTCAGAGAAAAACTTGGGGGTTCTTTTTGGTGGGTGGACCAATGAGCCAGCAGTCTGTTCTCACAGCCCAGAAAGCCAGCCACATCCTGGGCTGGGAAATGCTTTTAAGCTAAATGTGAAGAGATTTAGATTAGATATTAGGACAAAATTCTTTATCCAGCGGTTGGTGAGACACTGAGATAGTGAAGTACTAAGGACTGAACAACAGGCCCTGAGCCAAAGCTGACATACAGATGAACCTTCCAACCTAATGTTATATATGTATTTGCTCATTAACAGAGTATTGTTGCATGTGTTCATTTACTGGCAAAACATGTATTTACCTTTCCATATCTAGAAAAAGGATAAGGCCACATCTGACCCAATTAGGGGGGTATACAATCAAAGACAACTCCCTTGGTTCCTCCTTGAGCCCTGGCCACGCTTTGGGAGAAAGCCAACAGGAGGAATAAAATTAGAAACGATGTCAGCTTGTTTGATTAACTATAAAAAACTGGGCCACTGTCACAGCAAAGTGGGGAAGCCTCATGGCCTGAGGTGGATGCACCGCAGCGGTTCCCAGTTACCAGGTGTGATTCTCCAGTCCTTCACTGTGGCAGCTTCCCCCTCAGCTGATGTGTCTCAGACTTGGATGATGTACCTTTATAAGGGTAACTGGTGATATATCTTTCTTAATCACTATAGGCATGCTTTCACAATAATGTTTAGGTACACTGCTTAGCTTATCCTTTTGTAATTATTTGCTAATGATTAAGGGCTTTGCTTAGCTTATTCTTTTGTGATTCTTTGCAGTTTTACATTATCGTAATTTACACTGTTCCTTAAGTTGGTGTCTGTGTCTCTGACCCTACTCACCAGCAAAACAAACAGGTTGCCCAGAGAAGCTGTGGATGCCCCATCTCTGGAAGTGTTCAAGACCTGGGTGGATGGAGCTCTGAGCAACCCGGTCTAGTGGAAGGTCTCCCTGTCCATGGCAGCGGGGATGGAACTAAATGATCTTTAAGGTCCCTTCCAACCCAAACAATTCTATGATTTCCAGCATCACAAATCCTCACCTCCCCTTAAACATCATCCTGGTTTCACTTTGTTTTTTTGGGAATGGAATTCCCATTCCAATTTGTTGACAAACCTGCAATACGTACGCAATAAGTAGGGTTTTAAAGTAAGTGATCCTTACAGAGCTTCCTATGGGTAAAAAAGAAGCCATAAGAGTTTGCAAGACAACTGATCATAATTGAATTTAGACAAAAAGTTAAAATGCTGTGTGCATTAAGTAGGTTAAATAAAAGTGACAGTCTTACCCACAGGATGTCAAAAGAGACCAGGTTGCTACTAATGCAACAAAAATCAACACAGTTTGGAACAGCAACTGATTCACCCACAAGTATTGACCAGATCCACAAAGCTTTAATTACACTCTGCAGAGTGTAAGTAAAAGACAGAAAGAAGAAAACTTTTTCTAGAAAACTCAGAAAGAAAGAAATCACTAATAAGGGTAAATCAGGTTCTACCTTCAGAAAACATCTGGAATCTAAATATTTACATCCATTCCTATTATGCATGAACTACCTAGAATTCAAAAAGAGTGATTTTAAAACACTTACTGGCAATCATTATAGTTTTAGAGTTTCCTCCAAGACTATCTTTTAACAGCCAGGTCAACACTGAGTCCCTGTAAGGCACAAATACTTGTTTCTTCTTTGAAAGAGGATTTGTTGCATCCTGAGATAAATCAGCTGTGATGACAAGGTAGAAAAAAAATTAAAATTATGTCTTTTCACTCATTTTCAAAAATGTGTTAGGCCACTATTTGTGTAAATAAACACAAAGGTATTTAACAACTAAAAACACCTCAAGACAGACAAGCACAAAAACCAGAGACTTACCTAAGGCAGAAATTACATTTCCCAGAGTAACTAGAGATTTGTTAATATTCCCTCCTTCCTTTAATCTAACCCCTGTGGCACCAGTGGCATCTGCTCTCTCACTTCCAGCAAGATCTACCAAATGAATCTTGCTAACAGTTTCACAAGGCATTTCAGAATCAAATTTAGCCTACAGAAAAGAAAAAAGAAAAGTATGTTAAGCTACAAAATACCACACTTTTACTGAATCAACTTTAGTGGCCTTTTTCACGACACGATTGAATTTAACTTGTTTATAATAGCAGAGTTTGCAAAGTCAGGTGTATTAGAGATGCCACTGAAAGACATCTGATAATGAATTGTTGCATGACTCCCATATTATTTCTTTAAATTGTAATATTTGCAACTTTTTAGCCACTTACAGACAAGCTGCCACATTGAGTTGTAATTTACTTGATGCAGTGACCATGTGCTGCATTCATTTTACTAAGCTTGCAACATCTATATCACATTTATATATAGCTTTCAACAAGTTATAGCATGCACAGACAAATTTACACTCAATTTCTCCCTGACCTCCAAGTTCAAGTAAGTAGAAATTGCAATTTTATGATTTTAACTGAGCCTTCCTCCCAATTTTTATCTTATCTCATATAAATCAATTCAAATCGTGCTGTTTCAAATCTCGTTTTTCTTTTACTGTACAGCACTAGAACAAAACCTTTTGCTGCCCCTGCCTCTCATCCTCTTCTGAAAGCTTTGAAATGAGCAACTCATCATTAGTGAAAAGTAGGTGCATAGGAGGATGTGTGTGTTTCTGGGGGGAGACATGCAAAGTTCTGTCAGGAGAAGAACCACCTCTACACAACCTTCTCTTCATCTAGCAGGTCATCCGTGAGCTTTCCAAAAAGCCCCCCCAAAACAACAATGAAGAGCAGGAGTCATTAGAAAAGGAGTTTACTACATATAAGCAAACAGATCATTATGCTCTGAGGAAACATGTCCAACTCTCTAAGGAGTCTTGTTTTGTTACCTGAGTGAAGTTGATTGTGAAAATGGCATGTGACCTGCTACTGACATCATTCATTCCAGTTGCAGCTGTCGTCCTATTTATATTTCCTGCATCCATAAGTTCCTCAACATCAGTATAATTTTGGACTAAATGTTTAGACAAGTCTGAAGAAAATAACAGTGTTACAGTATGCTCATACATGCCCTTAATTTTCTTTATAAAAATATTCAAATTACCCTCACTACTGCAAACTATTGCTGCAGTTAGCGTTTATCGTCATGTTTGTTTATCACTTAAGGAAAGGAATGAGGCCTCATGAACAACTGACAACTTACACATTTACAGTAAAAAGGAAAAAAATATGTAATCTTACTAAATTATTTAGTGCAGTAACATGAGCACAATCCCACAAGAGACACGAACATTCCTTGGCAGAGAACAGATTAAGACAATTAGGTCCTAATAAGTTTTCGTTTCATCTAAACCTCTAAGATTTATAAATCATAATCAACAAACTATTAAAACCAATTGCATCTCTTAACATTACTTAAAAATGTGTTACAAATTTACAGATAAAAACTCTATAATCATTTTAGGATTGGAAAAGCAAGTGGAGATGCAAAATGAGAGGCTATTCCTTCAATGTTTTTTACCAAAGCAAAGCACTGCATCCATCATCATTTATATTTTAAAAGCTAAAATGCCCTATGCAATTAGTCATTACATTTTAGAATATATGAAGGTAATAAAATATGCAGTGTAAAACAATGAAACTGTTTTTACCCTCAACATATGGCCCTTCTTTTGGATGTTCCCGTATTCGTAAATTATTCGTTTTTGATGACTTCCGTCTGAGAAGATCTCTCACACGTTCATTATAAATTTCCAAATAACTGAAAGAAAAATAATAGAAAGCCACTGACTGATTCAAGAGCCTTTTATAAAAGGAAGGCTATGTTAACACTGTTTGAAAGCAAGATGCTTGAAGAAAGAAAATAGATCCAAAGTTGGCTTAAGATAATAATGACTACAAGGTATTGTATCATAAAGAAAAAAGCCAAAAAAGCAAGAAGAAAGTGGAAAGAAAGCAGACATTAGCAAGATCAAGATCTCCTAACATCAGCCCAAAATAAAGGGTTAAAAAAAAGGAAGATGCTGTCTAGTCGTAAAGGCATTTTCACTATCATATAAATGAAGCAAAATGCACAGCTCCTGGATTGAAAGTACGAGTACTACGCATTTTGACAAGTGCCAACAAAAATCAATTATAGGACTGAGGCCAAGCATAAAAACTTATTTTTGAAAAATATGCAGTTTTCTCAGAGAGAAAGTGAAACAAAGTGTTGTAACTGAAACAAGTTTGATAACCTGCAAACTCTTAACATGCCAAGACCTACCTGACTTCTGTTCGAAAGGATGCCTCATTCCGCTTTGTTTTTTCACTTATTTTGCTGAATAATCCTTCACAAATTCGAGGGATCAAACCTGCATCACCCTGCAATAACAACAATTCTTAATTCCAAGGCTATATGTGCATGCACAATATATTTTCAAAAATAAAACCCTAGATCACTAGTGGAGAGTTTCAGAATCCAGAAAGGGGAAAAATCAAAACTTTTCAGCAAATACTCTGTTGCCCTACATTTAACTGCAGTCACCTCGCCTCTTTAACCTTTTTGTTTGTGGCATGTACAACCAGCTCCATTTCTTTGCTATTGGGATATGTTTTGTCCCTCTCATTCAGTTTGAATAATCTGCTTAAGACAGAGACTGGCTCCCCACAGTAAGTTATGAACTGCCTTATCTCACTTGTATCTTAACTGTTTCTATCTCATTTCATTGTGAACTTGGCAACAACTGCAGAGAACGAGAAAAGAGCCGTACACATGCACCCATGGGACACTCTCATTCAAACCCCCAATCCCCAGCTCACAGTCCTTCCTCTCTTGAAAAGTGCAGCAGGTCCTCTGAATAAATTAGCACACAATGACAAAATTAAACCTACATTCACTGTATCCCACAATCCAGCCAAATTAAATGTGATACTTAACTTCTGAATGTTTGGCTCTGCAGATAAAGAGTTTATGCATGAAATGCTTGGTTGGTTTAATAAAGCAGACTGAATAAAACCCATCCCACTGAGAGACCCAGAGGCAGTGTGCAGCTTTCCTTGTTGCTCCACGAAGAGCACTCTCCAGCCAAGCAGTAAGCTATGGTGAGGGTTTTCCCCAGCAGCAGAGAGGAGCAGGAGAGTGGCACACAGCTCGGGTCTCATCTGACAAGGCGGCTGCTCACTCCCAGCTGCCCCATTCCAACCAGGTCTGGTTAGGTAGGTGACCAACTACCTGCTGAGCACATCTCCCCACCGCTTCAGGGAGAGAGCAGTTAACACTCCCTCAGAGCCATGGCTCCCAGGAATAACAGGAGACGAGGACACACATACACAGATGAGCTGTGGGTAAGAGGTTCAGGCTCACGAGCACCTTACAGAACAGTCTGTCAGCTATAATTTGCCTCCAATCTAAAAACATGTAAGAGATTCGATGTGATAGACTAATCCTAACGATTCATCACTGCAGCAAGAAATGCTCTTGTTTTTAGAGTCAGGGACCTTGTAGTTAAGCAGGCTGCAAATTACGACAAACCAGACCCAAATACTCAATGTCAACATAGTCCAGGCACTCCAAGCACCTAAGAGTTTGCCTGGTGGGATTCCACTAATAACTGGCAACAGGAAAAGACAAAGCCAGTGGACTCCCCTGCACAAAACTCTGTCAGAGCAAGTGCTCCATGGGCAAAGATTTCTCTTCTACTTGGACCCCTACATAAAATGCCACCCTTTTAGCCCAAGCTCACTCAAGTCTGCTCCCATACTGGTTGCTCTGTCCTCATTCTTGTTTCTCTCTGCATTCTCTGTCACAGGAATCTTTTTCCAGATGCCACCTCTGAGCTCCTTTTCCTCATACTTTGCCCAGATATAATTCCCAATTCATCATCCAGCCACTTCTATTTTTTAATCACTTTATCCCTCCATTTTGCCCTTTCCCAGCTTCTTCCTCTCCTTAATCAGAGCCACTCTATCCTTCTCAAACCAAGCTATATTCTTGGAAATAATAATCTATTCTCTGCTCCTATCATTCCTAGTTCTTCATATGACTACCCCTTGGGTTAAAAAAACCCAAAAAACTCCTAGATTAAGGGAGAAACTTGCAAATTAATCAGGCTTTTTTTGAGACAGCTGCCTCTGGCAATAGAGGGGCAGTCTTTCCCAATTATCTGTCAATTATCAATATCTATTCCCAGGTAAAGTTTCAGGGGTCAGTGTTGGAAAATTCCATACATTGTTTTTAGGCTTTTTTTCTTTTTAAACAATGGAAGAGGGAAAACACTTTTCTTTCATCTCATGCTTGGAAACACCTGAATAGTTTTAATTAAAGCTTAGGGAAAAAAAGAGGGAAGATCTATCACAAAGTTTTAGTCAAATTATTGGTGTCTGATATAATTCTGCAACCACAAAGACAGGCTTAAAATAGGAAATACATGCTCTAATTGAGTAACTTCAACCATAACAATATAGTGACGAGAAAGGAAGAACACACAGTTCCCAGAACATTATGTCAGTAAAATGTACATCTCATAGAACACTCTTTATTGGAAACTATAAATATTTTCGCCCTTTTCAACCCCTACAGCTGCAGGGCAGGAACAACTACAGCTTGAACCTTTTTTTTTTCTGGCCTACAGAGTTTCCAGACATGGAAATCAGTAGAACCAAAATAGGTAGCTCACTCCAGAGCTGAATTTTCTTATTAAAAAGCCTATTCTCCTTCTCTGCTATCTAACCAGAAAACTCCTTATTGCAATTTAAATGTACTGGTTTTGCCCATCTACCTTGACCATAAGGAACAAAGTATTCCTTTCCTTTCTGCAGCAACCTTTCAGGTCTTGAAAGACTTTTATTCCCCCATAGTCTTGCTTTCTCTGAGTACCCAAGTCTGACTTTCCTGATATTTTATAGATGTCTGCTCGTTTCGGTATCTCTGCTCAACACTTAATCTAAGCGGCCCGCATATTTCTTGAAAGGATTACTACGAGAATTGCAGAAGAAGCCTTCCAGAGCCAGGAACAGCAAATATTGAAAACAAAATGAGAATAGAATCCAGGCTTTTCAAAGAGAAGTAAGGAAAAAAGAACATTTATTTCCAATTCAAGTTTTCTTATAGCACTGTAGTCTCTCTGACAGGGCCATCAATTTTGAAGCATTTAACTTGCCAGCTGAATTTATTTTATATATACTCTATACAAAGCCAGATTGAAGTATTTATGTATCATGGCAAGAAGATTAGACCTTTATTATAGAAGAGTGTCAAACAAACTTCAGCACCTATTCATTTGCAAACTGTTTTGATGATTACAGTCATTATACATAGTGACGTAGTCTCATAAAAATGTCAGTTTTATAAATTTCTGCAATAGAAATCCACATCTAGGTCATGAGATCTTTTCTGGTTACAAAAGTCTATTTTGCTTATGATATTAAGCTAAATATAAAGCTACTTATTTTGTGACAACTGAAAGAAAAAGATGTACTGCTAATTTACTCTCCTAAGCTAGAGGAGGTGCAAAGAGCCCAGTCTTACTACATTTCAGAAGAGTGATCTATCCAAGGAAGGACAAGTGATAATACTCCCTTTTTCATTTCTACTGGGAAAAGACACAATATATTTCTTTTCCCAAGGATTAAAGAATGAAACCTGCAGAGACTGCCTGGCAAATTTCCATCAGTCAGCCTTTCTAAACTGCTCCACTCCCAACAGTTTAGCAGGTTCTCTCTGTCCTCAGACAAACATGGAGGCAACTGCAAGAAACCACTCCCACCCTTTACTCACAAACTGCCAAAAACCTCCTATCACACCTTCCTCTTCCTGCAGTGCTCAACAGGACATAATCCTTAAAATTAAATTTACTGTATAATCTTATAAGGGCTTGATGAACTACTCTCATGTCCAGTTTCTGCCTCTTACCTGACAGCCTTCTCTAAGGACCTATTTTAGTCTTCCGACTCTTCAAAAGAGATTTTAAAAGCATATCTCTTCAGAAAAAGCTGATTATTCATTTTCTCAAAATCAGTATCTTTTTTTTTTTGTCTCGAGTTGGGCATAGAAAATCAGCAGTAACATTTGAAATTTTTGGTTTTGTTATTGAGCAAAAATTACTGCTTTTTGTCCACAATAACAGAGCATCACTTAAATAAACTACTTCCAACTGTAAATATCTTTCTATAAAAGAAACAGCTTCTAAAACGTCTGCCTACTACCAGAAGGTGTGATACATGGGAAGGTTAGTAGCATAGAGGCAGAAGCGGTATTAAAAATTCCATAAAAACGTGCTCCCGCAACAGCATAATTTTAATCTGTTGCAACAAAAAAAAAAAATACACCTGCTCACTTGATGCAGCGCAAAAAGTGAACATTGTCTACCTGGAACTCTCCAAGGCTTTCAACACCATTTCCCACAGCCTGCTGCTAAAGAAACTAATGTGTTATGGGCTAGACAAGGGGCCTGTGTGGTGGGCAGGAGCTGGCTTACAGGCTGCTCTCAGAGGGTGATGGCGAATAGCTCCTTGTCAAATTGGAGACCGGTCACGAGCGGGGTCTCCAGGAATCAACACTGGATCCAATGCTATTTAATGTCTTCATAAGTGACCTGAACTATGGGATCAAGTGTACAACAACAAAGTTTGACGAAGGCAAAGCGAGTGGGGAAGTCAACACTACAGAAGGGAGAGCCACCCTGAAGGAAGACCTGGATAAACTGCAATAGTGGACTAACAAGAACCTTATGAAGTTCAACGAAGACAAATACAAGGTCTAGCACATGGGAAAACATAATCCAGGAGTGCAGCAAAGGCTGGGATCTGTCTGGGGAGCAGCTCTGTGGTAAGGGACCTGGGGGTCCTGTGGACAGCAAGCAGAATACGAATGAATAGTGCGGCAAAGAAAGCCAACAGGATGCTAAGTTGCATCACCAAGGGCATCATAACAATGAGAGAGAGCAGAGATAAAGAAATCATTATCCCAACTCTAGTCAGCACTTGTCAGGCCACACCTGGAACACTGCATTCAGTTTTGGTCTCTGCCATACAAAAAAGATGTGGACAGGCTGGAAAGGGTCCAGATAAGGACCACAAGGATGACCAAAAGACTGGGAAGCTGCCATGTGAGGAAAAGGCAGAGAGAGCTGGATTTGTTCAGCCTTGGGAATGCAAGGCGTAAAGATGACCTTATAACTATGTTCCAGTATTTAACAAGTGTCTACAGAGAAGATGGAGACTCCTATTTATAAGAAGCCACATGCAAAAGACCAGAGGTAATACATACAAATTCCTCCTGCAGAGAATATGACTAGATACAAGAGGACCATTTTTCATGAGAACAATCAGCAGCTGAAATAATGTCCCCAGGGGAGTGGTGGATTCCTCAACCATTGTTAAGATTCATCTGAAAGGGGTGCTGGGCCATCTTGTCTCGACCGTGCTTTTGTCAAGAAAAGTTGGACCAGACAATCCTTGAGGGTCCTTCCCAGCTGGTATTCTATGGTTCTGTGAAAATACAACATACCGCATTTCCCATCATGGTGTAGGACTTGCCAGATCCTGTCTGTCCATATGCAAAAACACAGGCGTTGTAACCTTCAAAAGCAGACTGAAGCACATCTGTACCAAGATTTTTAAAAACCTGAAAAAAGAATTAAAAAAAAATTTAAAAAAATTTAAGTCAATAGAGGCTGGGAGATAAAAATTTTCATCAGTCTAGCATGGCAAATATTGAAGAATATCACAACACAATGGCAAAACCCAATGACATTTACTAGAGGAGAGGAAATTAATACTTCAAATAAAATACTACATCTTACTACCATATTTAGTTTACAGCACTGCACAGGTTTTATTTTTCACTTCTTTCTCTGTCACATAATACTTGACATGTCAAAATGCTGCCTCCTTTTCTAAAGCCCCAATATCTTTCAGCAATCTCAGCTATTCCATTCACATTTCTTTATTGTAATATTTACTCACTTCTTGTATCTTCACCAACTCTACACATTCTACAAATATCCAGTCCCCTCTCAAAAGGAAACATTTCAGTGATCCTGTCAGTTTCTTCCTTCATCTTTTTGGAGGGTTTTGTTTGGTTGGTTTTGTTTTTTTGTTTTAATCAAGGAGTAACACCTAGTGCAGCATATCTCTCAATTAAAACATTAATCTGTGTTTCAGCATCAAGACGTGATTTTCAATAATCTCATAAATGCTTCACATAGTTTGGCTACTTGTCTGCACTTTATGTGGTTTAAATTCACCAAGGCATATAAGCCATTTTTAATAGTGAATGGTGTACTCACAGTATAATCACACAGCTTCTCCCTGCAAGGGGTGCTGGGTAATTTCTTTAATCACTAATCCTCAAACATGCCTTTGGAATATTTCACTTGACCTTCCCCTAAGCAAAGGAACTGCAATGCTGTAATCAGTTATGCTTCTCAAAGAAGAACAACATCAAGATCAGCCAAAGCTACTTTATTCTTTCCCCTCTTTTCTTCTATGTCCAGGTTTTTACCTCACAAAGTCTTTACACACTACTGTTTTGATGGAATTTTCCTTTGTGTACGTCGTGCATGTGATTTGAGGTAGCGCATAGGACACTTTGGTGCACATAGGTATGGTCAGCCTTGTCTGAACACAGAGGCTTAACACACAGGTTAGAGGAAAAGGCTCTTAGGATGGGACACCAGTTTGTCAAAAAAGGGCAGTAAACATCAAAATTCTATTTGTTGCTCTGTCAGGAATACAAACTAAAAAGCTTCATGGCAAATTGCCACCCGCACTCTAACTCTGGGATACTAAAGCGTATTTTGCATCTGCAGTGCATGTTAATATGGTATGCAGTATTAGACAGATTCCCATTTCTTATTTTTCTGCCTTTCAAATGGAAAAATATAACAATCATTAACAAAGGGCACTAGGCAACCACATCACCAAAAATCAAGATCAATTTTATTCCCTGGCAAGACAAACGTGAAAAAGACGCCCCTTCTATGCCATTGGTGCAGTAAACTGGAATTTCTGCAGCAACCCGATAAGAGCTTAACTACAAAGTCTTCCAATTAAGTATGAAACTATTAACACAAGCAAAACAATAGCTTGTGCAGCATATGTTTAGGAATTGCACTCCTGTGGTTTAAAATCTCCTTTTGTTTTCGAAGTGCTGCACACAGTATAATTAAAATAACACCTGAAAACCAGTATTTTTGTAGCTGAGGAAGAGAAGTTCACACTCCTGCCAGTACAGATGAAGGAGGAGTCCAGGATTGCGGAACACAACGTAACAAGAAAATACTGAACAGTTATCTAAGCTATGTTTATGATTTAATGTTAGCATCCTATCACTACCAATCATAAAACTCACAGCTTTAAAAAATTACTGCTCAAGGCTGCTGCAGCCATCGCTATATGGGCATTTTAATTTATTTTTTGCTATAGACTCCTGACATGGGCAAGCTACACTAATCTTGTCTCTACCTGATCCACTCTGAAACAGGCAAAAGGGCACCAAAAGGAAAAACTTCGAAAAGCAAAACTTAATTTACCACTTATATGTGGAAACTGGCCATCAATATAGGCTACAGCTCTGATATCTATTTGTATGCATTCAACTTTACTTTGCAAATGGTTGTTTTAACAGGAATTAACTTCATTGTTTCACAACAAATTTGGATTCTGGAAATAACCTGCATTGTAAAAGCAAGAGTCTACTAAGAGCATGACACTCTTCCTGGAGATCCTCTAATGAGGTCTTGTCTGACACAGCTTTCCAGAAGTATCTAAAGGCAGGTATTTAGAGGATCCAAGAATTAAATACCCATGAATTTAAGTCACAACTGGTGCATAAGAAGAAGCTTCAGTCAGAATAAGAGCAGAAAAACGCATGATCAAAGCTGCTTTAGTTAAAATAAATAAATAACTGACTCTGCATGCTCAACGTAAAGCATTTGATAAAATTCTAGCAAAGCCATTTGGGCTGAAACACCTGCCTAAAACCATCCACTGGAATCTCCAGTACAAATCATTGCTCTCAAATACATTACCACTTCAATTTGCCACAGTGCTGAAGCAATCAGGGTATTTCTACATTGACAGCCAAATAAAATGTGTGTTTCCTGGTATTTCAGGAAATAAATGTGTTACTTAAGAGAACATTATCAACAAGTAACAATCCAGAAAGCTTAAGAATATACATGATCAAATGTTTGGATGAATATTTCTAATATCCCTAATATCTCACCAAAATAAAAAAGAAGTCTTTAGAAAATATGAGGACCCATCACTTACCCTGATGGTTAAACAAAAAATTCCAAGTCTAAATTCCCTATCAATTATAGCCATGATACATATATATAATGGCAAAACTTGTCATTCTCATAAATATTTAAAAATGACTTCAACTTACTGTTTTTCTATGACTAGTTTCAACTGAGAGGCTTTTTAGGATTAGCCATTGCTAATCATCCCTGATTTCAAGGGTTACGGAATAGATGGCATACATACTAAACAGGTATGTACCCTACAGGATATTCAGTAAAGCATTGCATTATTTTAAGGGGAAAGAACTACTCTCACTTGAAGCTTACAGCACCAAAACCAGACGAGAAGACAGCAATCACCAATCACTTCAGCTTCACTTAATAAATTTATTAGGGAATGGGAAAGAACCAAAAGGTTCAATGTTCACATGAAATGCAAGGCCAGGGAGGGTCTGTCTGTTCATCTGAATAATGCC
This sequence comes from Dasyornis broadbenti, assembly GCA_013397935.1. NCBI lineage: Eukaryota > Metazoa > Chordata > Aves > Passeriformes > Dasyornithidae > Dasyornis > Dasyornis broadbenti. The sequence continues at coordinate 1,339,643 of VZRN01006642.1, read as the reverse complement.
TATAGCTCCAAGTTTAACCTATTGTTCTGAGAGTGCAGGAAGAAAAACTGTTTTGTCCTTTGAAGAGAAGAGAAAAAAAGAATCTTCCTCAATATGTACCATGGCTTTGGGGGGAAAAAAAAAAAAACCCACAAACCTCACAAAAAAAAACCCCAAAAAACCACAAAACTCACAAACAAACAAAAAAAAAAATCCACACCACACTTCAACCAGATAAGAATGTTTCTAAGTGAATTAAAGTTATATGCTTGTTTATCAAAAGAGCTTTTTTTCTAAAAAGCTTTTCAAAACCAATTTCAGTGCTCAGAGATGTGTTTTAACCTGACCTTACAATACAAATCAGGCAAAAGAACTTGAAAGAAGGCATTTAGCCTGCTGTATTAGAAAACACACCATTTACATTGTTAGATAAGTTAAAAAAGAAGAAAACAAAGCACCTTTTACATTGTTAGATAAGTTAAGAAAGAAGAAAACAAAGCAAAATTCAAACTCTCAGGTACGTAGGAATTTTCTAAATTACAGAAGAAGCACTTTCAATGGAAATAAGTTTCATGGAATGCTTTCAAGCCAAAGAAAATGAAAAGGAAAAAGATCAATTATTAATATTCAGAAATCCTACCATTTCTTGACAAACAAAGCTGGGACTTTTACTGTCTGCTGAGAAATAGGAAAAATCATAGGTAAATGTCTTCGTTCTTTCTCGTCCTGTGTCTCCAGTAGCACCCTCTGGTACCTATTAAAAAAAGAAAATAGATCTGGTACAACACATCCTGATGAAGTAATTAAAAAAATTTGACAATAAATAATCAGAATGCAAATTTAACAAAGGCTATACACATTTAGAAATGTATAATGACAGGTCAGACTATTATTCCAACAAAACTGACAAAATTTGGAACAGGTATGCCCTTCATTAAGAAAGACAGTCATGTCACAAAGCAGCACAGCAGGAATTATTTGGATTTTAGCTTACTGTTTCTAACTCCACTGTCCATTTTTGTCACAATACTTAGGTTCAGTTAAATGAGTCTATATATGACATAATTATAATCAGGGATTATCCTACACATATAATTTATAGGAGCCAGAGAGACCTTTGCACCATGAACAGTACTTCAACGTGGCATTTTAATTAAAATGGTGTGACACACCTGCTGTTTAAGGCAATTATCATGTACAAGACATGACAGCTGGCACTGTACTTCAGCAATATTCACCGTGCTCCGAATCAGTCTGAACAAACTGCACACTGAAACTCCTTTTCATATATTAGCCATGGGAAACTATCTTGCAAAAACCAATTTGCTGCACATGGCTTCTCTTGCTAAGAGAAATGTTAAAATATACCATCAAAATGTTATAGTAAGTGATGGGTACTTTGGATTTGGTTCATTTTCGTGGAAATTCCAGAAGACTTCTATAGATGAAGCAAAGATTTAATAGTTATCAGGAACATACCTCTATTCTATTGCTGGCTTTCATCTTCCAGCTAAGTAATGACCAGAATGATAAATCTTTGAAGAAATGATGAGATAGAGCCTACAGAGTGGTCTTCAGAAAACCACACTGTAGCAAGTTAACAGTGTAACCGGTTTCCCCAAAGCATTACTTTAACACTGTATTTTAATGACTAAGGGCTGGTGTCCACAGTGCAGCAAGCATCACTGTTATGTCCAGTCATATTCTGGCAGGTATTTAGTTATGACTTCCTTTTTAAAATTGTGTTTACTCACCTTTAAGTTTGTGATCGTTGTTTTATTTTTTTCCATTGAAATAATGAACTTTGCATTAAGGTCTTTCTCTCTGAATAAAAACAAAACAAAAAAACAACAGACTTGAGTATGTTAAATAAAACATATCACAGTTATCCACAGTCATATTTCCAGTCACCAGGTTGTCTGCCACAGTCAATTATCAGATTAATTTTTTTTTTATATTTTAATTCTTGTGTCCAATGTTTATTTATTTCTATAGCATATATTTGAAGTACTTGGGCTTGCCTCCAAATCCCTCCATCTAGAAACAGAGCAGAAGCATGAGGACTTGCAGAAATTTAACTCTGCAAGTCAATTAAGTGGTTTGCTCTTAATTGGAAGTACTCTGACCCAAAGCCCAGTTAAGTCAAACACGTGGCTCTAAGGAAGGGTAAAACATAACAACAAGATAAGACTCAGCTTCTCACCAATATTCCAGTAGCAGCAGTTCCCACTTATCCATATAGTCTAGGTAACAGGGACTGAATGTTTAATCCACGATAACCTAGTATTTTAAAACTCTCTTAGAAATAAGGTACCAAACGTGTTTTGAGCTGCGATGCATCATAGCAGTGAAGGAGAGAGATTATACTACCAGCAAAGAATTACATTGGTTTGTGGCTTCCCAGAGCACAAGGACGCCAGGAAGCAAAAAAATCCAGTTCCAAAGCAGTGTTTTCACGCACTTGCATTTATCTCACAGCTGTTTCTGACTGTTTTCAAAAACACCATAAAAAATTGTGAGCTTGGTGTCTAAACCCAGCACGTAACAACCTGCCTGCCAGAGACAGGATTTCGCTATTGTTAGTCATAAGAGCAATACAGGCTGCTCCTGAATGACAACCTTGAGCATAACACCTCCTGCGCTAATGAAAACATGCACACGGAAAAAAGAGTCAGAAGATGCACAGCACACAAAACCTCACTCCCCAAATGCTGACATGCCTGTACCAAAACCATCTGCTAAGTCACCTGACAAACCAGTGTGCCTGATCAGTGCAGGGCAAGCAGAGGGCTTGAAAGCAATAAAGTGCTGCTTCACCATATCACACAATATCTCAGCAAACACTGCATATTCATTTGCACCAGCACAAAACGCAAAAGAGAAACTTCTTAATAACAGGACAACCGTGTTCAGGATTTTAGTGTTTTTCTTCTTCTTGGTGCACTAGATCACCCAGCTCTGTGTTCCTCCAACTGCTCGCTGTTCATATTCAATTTTCCAGCAGAAATAGTTCAGAATAGCAAAGCCCATTTTAAAATCTACATTAATGAATAAAGATTAGGCAAACAAAGTACTCCATTAAATATCAACACATTAGGTTATTTTCTAAGCTAATAAAAGAGATCATTGTAATATTTACAACATTAATTATAAAACTGAATTTAGATCTACCATAAAAAATTTTGAGGCATGCCTTATGATTACCAGATCCAGACTTAAGGAACTGAAATACCAAAATATAGCTACAGATAATAAACAGGGAAATGGAGAAAAGTGTCCAATGGTATTTTTTTGTAGGAAATAGATTTTGGCATTGCAATAGTGCAGCCTGTGGATGGCTCCCAGTCATCCTGCTTCTTCCACAGCCTCTACCTGTCTGTAGCTATTTGCTCAGCAAAGGTTAAATAAGTAATTTGGCCCAATTAAATGGTCAATCCTAGTATAAAAAATTGCTTCAAATATAAACTGTAACCTGCTTCCTCTAGGAAGTTTGAAAGGACTCTAGGCAGGAAGAACCTTGGGCCAGAATCACTGCTTTTTTAATCTCAATTTCTTTATGCTTGAGGTGTTCAAGGGGAAATAATCAAGTCAAGTGTCAGTGCTTTTCTTCCCAGACCCAGCCAGCTCTCCATACTACTCTGCTAAAGCTACTCAATAATGGAAGACTGATACAAAATGTTTAAAGTCTAATACCCATATATGAACTACACAAAATTCTGAGAAGCTGGAAGTAATTAATTTTGTGATAACACCGATAATATTACTAAACATTGTTGAAGGATGAGAATTTCAAAGTTTAAAAAAAAAAAAGGCCTTGGAAAGCATTAGCCAATAATACAATTCATAAAAATACTTTTGCATTTTTGAAGGAAAAGGGATAGTGAGAGGACAACCAAAAACAGGAATACTAGGATCAGAATAAATAAGCCAACCTGAGAGCAGTGGGAAAAAAAAAAAAAAAAAAAAAAAACTAGGAATCAAATACCCAAGCTTCATTTTCATATGAGACAGCTGAGTATAATTTATTGTACACATAAAAAGTTTGAGAGCATCCCATAAAAAACAATTGCTTGCACGATGCCAGTTATTTCCAGGCACTCATTTAATGGAGTTCAGCAGGGACAAGTCACTTTCAAAATGTTTTGACTGCAAGTTCCACCTTAGTTAAAGGTTCAGGCTGTAAACAGCTGTTTAGCAGTGCTGGGTAACCTTCAGGGCTAGGACAACCCTCCGGCACCCAGCAGCTCTTCCAGCATCCACAGGAACCATGTGCCCCAGCTCATCCAGAGATGAGCTTCAGCCACTAACCAAAGACTCTGTCCCTGCAAATTCCAGCCTCCATCACAAAGCAATATAAAGAGACAGGCTGCCAAAACTGATTCACAATTAACACTTTGAGGATTTAAGAAATCCTGCTTCCCCCTGAGCCCAATCTGCACACACAGCAGCACTCAGGGACAGCCTCCAGGCTGTTCTCACTGCGCTTTCATGAACCACGTGAAGTTCCAGGATCACAAGGAAAGGAAACTTGTAACCCGTGATCTCGTGGCCCCTAACCAAATGACAAAGTGATCATGCAGGCAAGTTTCTTGGCACAGACACCAGGAAATACATCAGCCCAGTGCTGTAATTACCCCTCTACTATTGCTCAATTCAGCTAGTCATCCAGCAATTAATCACACAGAGGAAAGAGGAAGGGGGGGGAGATATGGAAAACTACTTCAAATACTACTGACACTTTATTTTACTATAAAACAATGTCAGTGATAGTACCAAAACACGCTTAAAAGAACTCGTATCCTTCTCCTGTAACTGACGTGCTAAATGGATTACTTGGGCTAAGTTTTAACAATTTCCTCACAACGGGAACAGGGGTTGTGAAAAAACTGAAGATGATTCAGTAGCCGTATCAAAACATGCCAGGTCATGGAAGAAACTCCAATGGAGATATCTCTATGTCAGGGCTCTTTTTCTCCCTTCCTTATATTCCCTGCTTATTTTGAGAGCAAAGACCAGAGCAGTTTTCGCATCTCCATGGGCATCTAACTGAAATCCTACTACAGGCAACCAAATATTAGTCATATCTCCAGATTTCAAGACAACTTCCAACGACCCCTGTTCAATAAGTCTCTTACCCATCCAAAACCTTTTGAAGGTGCTCCCACAGAGAGAAAGGAGAAGAGCATTAAAAAGTACTGTGACCTCAAATATAAATCAACAAAGGAAGTTTTGGAAAAAGCTCTATTACTGACACGCAAAATCTGTTTTGTCTTTTTCCAAGTTCATCTTTGAGTTCCTTCCTTTAAGGTCCTTCAAGGGAAAGTTATTGAAACAGTGTTGTTACATTAATCTATTCTGTACTATTCAGGTATTAGAGCATTTATTATAGCCTAGCCCACTAAAAATTCATGATACTATGACTTCCTTTATGGGAATTATTGTGATTACCTGTCAGACATGCCTCGGAAGAAAACAGAAAGAATGAGATGCATTTCATCCATGGGGTGGTAGGGAAAAATCCAAAAGGACAGGACAGAAAGTGCCAGTTTTTTCCAAAGAGCGTTTAAAAAGATCACTTCTGCAAACCTCCAAGGCTGCACAGCCAAGGACACAGCCACTACCTGAACTGCCTGCAGAGCACCTGTGTTGAAATAGAAGGTTTGTAAAATATACTCCTGGAAATTCACTTGACACAGAAATTTAATGGAAAATGTGTTGGAAGAGGATTATACCGAAGAGCAGATGCGTGATTTTGTTTTTCAATTACTCAAAAACATAATCTGAGAGTTCATAAAGAAACTCATGCTCAATGGCTTTTCTTTTCAGCAAAGTTCCTGCTACTTCTTACATTAGCATTTTAGGCACAATGTTAGTCATTTCCTACTCTATCACTCTTGTTCACTACCAAGGTGTATTTCTGGGGTCACAGAGCAAAAGCATGGGAGCTGCTTAATAATCAGGAGAATTCAAGATAAATTTAAGTGAAAAACAAGCAAAAAGTGTGGCACATAAAGAACTTTTAATTTTCTGGTACCTTGATAACATATTAACTGTGCATTTGCCCTAATATCCCATCAAATTATACAGACCAAGAGCACTTTTCTTTGTCAGAGGTAACTCAAGAGAGGAACAGGAATTCAACTGTATGCTTTAAAAAGCCAAGCAAAACCCCTCCTACACAAGCAGTACTTCGCTATTTTCTGTAAGAAAAGCAAAGCTGTTGCAATCTGAAGTATCACACAATTTCTCTTTCCTATCCTGAGGTGTTTGTTTGGTTTGGGTTTTTTTTTTTAAACTCCTTCAATGCTTATCAAATAATTTCCTAGAAGGTATACTTTTTAAAAATGCAATTCAATATCTAGGCACAGTTTAAAAAATACAAACTGGTAGTCTATAAATAAAATATCTTCATCACTATTTGAGTTAAAGTAATTTTTTTCCATAAACTTCAATAACAAGTAGTCTCAATGCTGGCTGAGACCTAAAACCAGAACAAATCAAGCAATCTGATCTAGTCACAGTATTCTGGAAATCCACTGCGGTTTGGGTCACTGGTACTACATGATTACACTGTATGAAAATCATAGTTGTCTCCACAGTAGGGCAATAGCACAGCATATACTGAGTTCCCTGAGAACAGCAGAGAAAAAGGTGAGCGAATCACTGAAGTGACCCCAAGGTGTTGACTGACACGGCTACAAAGCCATAATCAAACGGCTGAAGTCCCGTTTACACTAAGGTGTTAAAGTTGACACCTACAGATTGTACATTAAGCAGCACAGCCGCAATCAGAGGTCCTTCAGACTCAGTTTGAGATGAGTCCTCGGCGAATCCAGTGACAGCTGATAAGGGTGGCAGTCTCCCCCTTGCTCGGGAGAGCTCTGCAGGCTCCTTGACAGCTGCCTATTTTCTTTGACAGCACATCTTCATTACCTTCAAGATCTCTACCAAACTGTCAAACCCAGATGACACCGGCTAACAGATTAAAAAGCCCTAGATGAGCCCAGGCTGGCTGACAGATGAGCTGTGCCAGCTCTTGAGTTTCACCTCACTTTCAGCCAGACAAGAATACAGAAGGAAAAACTCCTGGGGATTGAAGTTAAAAGAAACACCTTTCTATTGATCAGATTGCATTTGTCGCAGTAAGAAACAGAAATACTGCACCTATTTGGTACTTTAAAAGAGAATTTTGTTATAAAGCACATTTTGTTTGGGCACAGGGTTTTTTGTGATCAGCTGCATCTTCATAATTCATTAGTGCAGATTTATGATGATACCCACATTTCCTTCTATTGGTTTAAAAAAAAAAATAAAAAAAAGACAGATTTTGAAAAGAATTAATGGAGAGCATTCTGCTAGACCCAGGACTTTCTCCACTGTGCAGCTGAAACCAGAACAATAAATCCAGTGACAGAGAATGCAGACACAGGGGAAATCTTGTATATGTCATGAAACAGAAATAATCTCTAAGTCTATACTAGTACACACATATTGGTTCTTGTATGAAGGACAGGCTAGATTAAATGCTTTTAGCCATAAGAATAAATTTTACCAACAACACTGAAAGCCAGCAGTTTAATATACAGCACTAAGGCTCCTAAAAAATGAACATACAGGTGTCCTTGGGCTGTCTTCTGTCAAATGATATCCAGCGTTCTTGGGAAATAGCACACTTGCAGAAACACATACAGATTGGTCACTATATTAAATCATGTACCTGTCCTGCTTCTTAATTTTTTTTTTTAATAATATTATAGGTAGCTCCATAGCTCCACCTCCCAAGAAGCCAGATCACGACTGCTGAGTGGACACATAAGCAAATTTTGAAATCATCAGCAACAGCCAACTTAAAGCTGTTGCATCTACACATACCACGGCGTCAATGATCTCCCAGTAACCTGGAATAGCTTTAATCTTCAATTAGAGGACTATCTCAGCAGTAACTTTTCTGCTTTGCCTGCATACTGACCAGGTTCAGTAATAGTCTTACCAGCAGGAACTAGTAGTGCACAGCTAAAGTTTAAGATTGCCACATGTGAATCCTCTTCTTATACATTTCTGGTACCAGCCTTTCAGAAAACATAGCAAAAGCCCATCTTTAGCAGAAGCAACATAAAATATAACCTCAAACACAACCGTTGATATGAACGACATTCTGGAATTCTGTTGTAACTATTATACCACTATGAAGTTTATCTAGGACTCCTGGATTTCAGCCCATGTGATACTTTGTTTTTCATATCTTGTTTCTGCCAATTTGTTCTTTTATCCCTGCTGTCCCAAGTCAAAGACAACATTGCTTTAACCTCTTGTGTACAGCAAAACATGATTCAAAGATTCACACTCTTTCCCTGCAGTACCCTTGTCTTTTGCGGAGAAGTCCTCAAATTAGAAATTCAGCGGAAAAAAAAAAACAGCTGTGCCTGACTTCATGGCTCTATCAGCCCCTCATGTAATCCATAAAGCTTTTCTAGTGTCGTTCTTTTTTCTTTACTGTGAAACACAGAAACTATCTGGGGACTGAACAACAAATTACTTCAGTTATCTGAGTACAACTATCTTTCCAATGTATAACCACACAGAAGAATGATGGATGTACTCCAAGTTTCTGCATCTCACTATTGCTTTGTATTTATAGTATAAACTCTTTGGAGAAGAGTCTTCATAAAGCTAATATTTGAAGTGCCTGACTCTTCAACAATAAGAACTTCAGCCCATTTAAGATGCTGGGTGCCATCTACGCACTCTTGCTGTTAAATAACTGAAAAACCCTCTCTCAGTAAATAACCCTGGCTCTGTACTCATAGTTACTACAAAACAGAGGACTTTGCTCTTCAATTCAGTCAGCTGTTCTCACCAACAATACCTGCCTTTCAGACACTCAGACTTCTAAGAGTCTTCAAATCCAAAAGCTCAGTTAGACTAGAAGAGCTCAGTGCTAATCCCATTTATTTCATAACTGGTCTTAATTTCAAATAAACAAAGCCTGAAAAACAAACAGACTCACCTTTCTCTAGCTTCATTTCATCAGAAAAGCTACAGTTCACAGAGACTTATTCACCTTTTTTCTGCTGGTCTCAGGGAGCTCTCAACAAAAAGCAAAAATTAAAGGTATTTTACTGTTCATCATTTCAGTGATGTAACATGCATAGGTAACCTGGCAACGTGTTTGATAATACTGAAATAAAAGATCTGGGAAACACTATTCTAAAACTAGGCTTTTAAGTCCAAAATGCTTAAGACCAGAAAGTTTTGGGGACCGCAAACTGTAAATGAGGCCAGTCTAAATACGCTGACCCACATGTGTCTACGCTGCCATTGTGCTCCAGCCCTGCTGGCACTGGAAGGTCTTTGTTCATCAACGCTATGGAGGGGGACAAACGAAACAAGGTAGTGATTGTGACAAATCCCACAGGCTTGAAAAACTTTTGAAATATTTGCATTAAAGAACTAAAAAGGACAGAAAAATAAGCACATGTAAGCAGAGGCTGTAAGTGGGTTTCTCGACCTCTGATGTTTATGAAAAATTGTCACTCCCAGCTATTAACTCTTCAGTTAGTGGGAATCCAGTACTTGGCTGAAACTCATTGGAGCTTCTTCGGCAGTGGAAAAGTCTGCTCCAGTTTTGCTGTTCACCAACACAAGAATAAAGTCCTGCACTTTGGATTCTCCCTCCAGATCCATCTTCTTTGATACATGAAAAGAGCAAGATCTCATTTTAAAGACTGCATATCCTATTTATTGTCACTTCTGCGTATAAAGCTGTGCAAAAACCACTGAAGAGGAGGTCTGAGATAGAATGGCAAGCACAGGGGCTACTTAACAGTCAACCAGGTCTAGTCTCACCTTCCCATTTGAGCAAGATCATTTCCTCTAATGACTTTTTTAAAAGGAATTAACTCTACCCAGCTGCCTGGGCTTTCATTCCCCTCAGAAGACTCTTCCACAACCTGCACTATCTCACCAGCAGTAATTCCTTAAATAGTGTTTAAGCTGATCCATTATTAGCTTCATTGCATTACCCCGGAGATGATATGAAGGAGCCATAACTAAGTATTTAATTCCTCTTTTCAACATTTAAGCCCTGAAAATATTTCTGCATTTGCATCTCCTAATCTATTCTGGTAGTCATAAAACATAGAGTACACATGGAGCTTGAAAATCTTTGAATCAAGGACTCCCATTACTTTTGTTGATCCTTTCCAATGTAATCGAGATAATGAGGATCCGGAAACAGGATTTTAGGAGATATTGACACAGGGGCTTGCTGGTGGAAGCACCAACCACAGCTTCAGTGCTTGGCTCTGCAATGTATTTGCAAGCCAGGTCTACACTGAGAGTGCAGCACACTCCTAAGTTCAAATCCACTGCTTTCAAGAAGAAAAGCTTCAAAAACTAACCACCAAGAAAAAGGGCATAGAAATAAGAGGAAAACAAATCACCAATATTCAAAGACAATGTACTTTAGCACAGGTGAGAAACTCTAGAGAAACAAACATCATGGAGTGCTGGCATTCTCTAGTGCTATATTTAACAGCTCCCTAAATTCCCCTAATCCCTAAGTTTCAGCTCCCTTGAGCATTGCTGACATTTGCTATTGTTGAAAAGCCTAAGGAGAGTCCCAACGGGTTTTTCTAGAATATCCTGACCTGTGGCATCCAAATTCCCAGTCAACTCTTATCCTTGCTGATGGCTTCTCCACTTGACTTGAACTTCTTATTTTAGCAAAGGACACTCTCCTCAGACCCTGATCCTTAACACAGCTGTCCAGTACTGTGTTTCACCACCTCTCACCAAACACATGGTTAGACCACCTTCAACTTAAGCTCTTCAGGAGAGCAACTGTTCTGCTTCACATTTGCAACGTTCTCCTTAAACTCCTGAGTAAAAGAACTTGGGTGTTTTTCCCCTCACCTCCCAATGCTTCTGCCATTCCTACGTAAACAGACCTGAACTTTTTAGCTACCACTTGTTACTCTTATACCAAAAAAAAGCCTTAAAATATATTGATTATAAGATTTCTCACTGCTCTTATCTCTGACAAACAAGATTTTCTGTAAGGCCACTAGGCTCTTTTTCATTTTCTAGTCCTTCTAGTTTGAGTCAATGCTCTGCTGTGAGCAAGGTGTTGCTTCAACTTCATTTGCTTCAACAGCAGCTTCTCCAGCCTTTTCTCAATTTTTTTAATGATCTGCCTACAGACTTATAACACAGCTTACATCCATTTCTCAAATATATGATCTGTGTAGATACCATTTAAAGAAGCTTCACAATATACAGCACCTATGATTCCTAGCGAACACTGCTACCTCAATTGCATCTTTGTTCCAGAACTACAGACAACAACAGACATAAACCACCATCTCTGAGACTTTTATAATCATTAAGGGCATTTTTACCTAATCACAAATGATTACGTCATAATTTATTGTTGACACCTGTTTATAAAGAACACATTCTCACCACATCTGATATCAAGAACCACCAAAACCAGGGACCAACAGCCCTTGGAGAACAAGTACATCTGTATGTTCCACTTATCTATTTTTTTTTTTCAATTTTTACATCTTGAACACATGGCCACATAAAAATCATTTCATTTCACCTATAGGGTGAAACACAGATCAGATTCCCCCCTTTGTAACCAACAAATGAACAAGTACTAGGTAGCAATTATTAAGGAGACGTGACATGGACGTTGTCACGCTCATGTTCACTCCTCTGCTCCTCCCTGTATTAGAGGACCTGTCCTGAGAAGATTCATAGCTTCACTGTAGAATAAACCTCTTCCTACTGTTCATTCCTTTTGAAGAGGTGAGAGTAGAAAGTAAATCATTTCTTGATGTATCTTACAAAACTAAGAACACTTTTACTTTCAGACTTCAAGTGCTCTTTGTCTCAAATTTACATGATTGAAGAACTTGGACTGATCCAATGCAAACAACAGAAGCAGCACACTGATGAGGGGACTTAAATGTACATATATGCATAGCTTACTCTCAGGGAGAGAAAACGATCTACTTTGAACAAAAGGAAAAATCTGCCAGAGGTTATTAAGTATGTTCAAGGTTTTGAACACAAAATGTGGTAAGGTGAAAAAGCCATGTTCAGAACAGTTAGTTTGTCTTGCCAACTCAGCATCAAAGCACATTTTTATTGGACTCAAACTCAACCACATATGAAAACAGAGGCAAGACAGATGCACATTAACCCCAGGCACACCAGAGCTTTGCCCTATGCTTACAGATCTTTCAACTTCTTTTTATAGTAGAGAAATGTACATGATTATAAATCCAATCAGAAGCACCATTATTAAAATAGAAGTTCAAACAGGTACCATAGGAAATAGCAAACTCAGCTTGCTGATAAATGGCTTATCAGTACAGTAGTTCAGAAAGTGATAGTATTGCAACACTTGGCCATATTTAAGCTCTGAGTTATGTTTCTGTGATCACTCTGGACACCTTTTAAGAATACCAACCAGCAATCAGTGTTTGGAAACAGACGCAGCAAAAATTTCACCATATAGTTCAGAGACAGATAAGATAATTAGCTAGGAGTGTCCTTCCTTCTAATCACTCCATCTTTCCTCACTCTACCTGTGATATACTGATGTTAAACACATTTTATCAAAACACTCTCTCTTTATAAGCTTCTGAAAATTAGAAACATATACAGTAACTTGAAAATGAAAAATATACAGTAACTCATATGTTAAACACTGTAATTTATCATGAGACACCAATTCCCTCTTCCCTGCATTGACAATTTTATAGTGCATTTTCCATGCATGTTTGTTTCTCTTCTCAATTCTAAAAAGCATAGATAGTTAATTATCAACTGCATACTCCCAGTAGGTTCCCACCTAAATCACTTGTAAATATTTAGAAAGAAAATTAAGAATTCAGCTGGTTCTTCACTGTTTACTTGTTTATTCCTTTTTCCTGCTACAAAAACACTCCAGTCACAAGTTCCTTGTAAAACGAAACAGCTTATTTTATATCTCTGTCCTTTGCATTGCTCTATTAATTTGAGCAATTTGAGAAAACTCTGGTATTGATACTACAGCCTGGATTGTGCAAGCATTTATTTTAAAAGATATCGGTCCTAAATTTCCCAAGGTACTCTGGCTTCAGCTCTGCATGCAGAGGGGTTGCTTAGACTTACAAACATAACTGAGAAATGTCATAATGTAAATCCAAGTGGGCCAATCTTCCACCTAATGAATAATCACACAGACTGTATTTGTGGATTAAAGTATCAGCTTTTAATCCAAACAAATCCCAGAGTCACACAAAAGCTGTCTCCAAGTAATAGAAGATATTTTCCTCTGTCTCCCCACTATTAAATATAAAAGCTGTTAATCTTCATGCCATAATTGTGAATTGCTGCATAGCCACATAGAGCACTACAGGTACTTCTGCCATCCCCATTGGTCACTTCTGTTTGGAGAGCAAATCCAAGGAGTATGCGCACACAGGAGGAAAAAAAACCTGATCACTTGTTGCATTCCACTGTGGGCAACTGCGAGGAGTTCTTTTAAAAATAGATGGTCTAGGGCAAAATTAAGTCAACTGAGACAACACTATCCGAGAAGCCCTTCTTGGTAACAAACAGGAGTCATTGGCCCAGTCCAGCGTTCCACTGCAGTCCATTGGTGGAGACCTTTCACCATCCAGCTGGAGAATATCTCTGGAGGGTACAGTGTCTTTGCTGCTCCCCTGCTGACTGCCTGTCCCATGTGAGACATGACATGGTTGCCAGGCAAAGTCTCCCTAGAGAGAGGACCTTCTCCTATTTTGACTCCTGCAAGCGGCATATGTGCACTCCCTACTCCACATGCTTCTGACAATCAAAGCTGAGACAAACCAAAATTATATTGGCTCCTCACATCATTTAAACCTGTAATCAGATTACAATTTCTATTTCATTATATTGGCAGTAAGAAGAAAGCCATGAAAAAGTCTAGGCAACTCATTTAAATGAACATCTAAAAATGCTGAGAGCACTGGGAAAGCACAGGAAAGAACTTAATGCAGTGCAAGCCCAAGCTCTGATGTCAGCTGCATCTTTGCAGGTAAGGACAGCACATGACCCTTATTTAGTTTGTTAAGCCAGTTAAATACAATAATTAGTTTATGGAAATGCAAGCAACAGACTAAAAGGGTTAAAAACCTCTAAAAGCTTGCATCCTTCTATTACTTCATGAATTAAAAGCCAAACAGAACAGAGCTATCAGGCGTAAGACACTGAGAGCCACAGGAATTAGTGACAGACAGTATTCAGTAGAATCAAGTTGATATTTCCTTTATTAAGTATCAAAGTATTTTTCTTATTTGGCATATTTTAGATGGTTGTATTTAAACTGACTGCCTTGGGGTGGTTCGCAATGCTAATGTATCCCGTAATCATCTGAGCCGAAAATTTGTTCCTTTATCTTTAAGACCCAGAAGCCAGGAATCTAGTGTGTGTGGGGACAGGAGGTTGGCTCTTGGAGCAGGCGTTTTTTGAAAGGTGCCCGCTCAGGTTTCAATCACAGCTTGCATGGCGTGGTGTTTGCCTCGCTGGCGGTTCGATCTTTTCTCAGGCAAAAGTTTTTTTCTTTGCTTTTCTTCTCGGCTTGAAAAGCTGCAGCGGCAGTCTTCGGGCTGCCTCGAGGGTGAATTCCGCAGCTTCCCATCCAAGCGCCGGAGGCGTCTCGCTGTTAGTGGAGTGGAGCGACTCCAGCCCAAGCAGCCATTAACCGCGTCCAGCTGAGAAGGAAAAGGACACCGAGTGTTCCCAGCCCAGCTGCCTCACCTGCCGTGCCCACTCTCCTGTGCCTTGCCGTGGGAAAGAGGGACGAGCCATGAGAGCTTCGTCTGGAACTGCGCCATTGAAGCTTCAGCCTTTCCTGATGCCATATTGTCTCTTTGTTCCAGTGGGGTGGTGAGGTCTAGCATCTAGCAGTTATTTACTATTTTTTCTACCTGTTGGCGCCCTGTTTGTTAATCAACCGTGGGTTTTAAACTTTGCGCTATTAGCATTCATTTCTTATTGGTGGAAAGGGATTATTGGAATCCTAAAGGAGCTAACCCATTCCATCCAAATTGTCTCAAACCAAGACACTGACAAAAGTGTAAAAGTGGATTCCTGGAACACTAATTGAATTCTAGTTTTCATAAAGAAACATGACACAAAATGGAAGCAAGAAAATACTACTCCTTGTTTCTTCTTTAAAGACTCTGAACAGATGAACATAAAGCAGTGCATTCGTTTGAACTGTGCAGATGCAAGGCATAATACAAAACAGCCAGAATTAGGTGAGGCTTAACAGGATCCCAAATATCTCACACAATGTAGAAGACAACTACTAGTAACCAGTCACCCAAAGTCATCTGTTCAGTGTGTGAACAAATAGTGCCTCAAATCTGATTACACTTCTCTACAATCCCATTTCATGAATGCTTCTATTGACTGCGTTGGAAAATGAACCTTAGAAATCATGGTGTCCAAACCTATTTACTTGCCAAAGCAAAATACATCAAACACCCAAGCTTGCTTCCCTGTAGATTTCTATCCAATGACAAAAACCAATGCTTCTGGCCAGCTGGCTTGCTTTTGCTGCTTTTACAGAAACTTACAGCTATGAGCACAGAGTGAAAGGCTGTCATGGCAATTCAGTGCTGAATGAGGGAAACCAAATGACAGATAGAGACTCACCAAGTAACTGAACTTTCTTAGCTCATGCTGCAACTGGTTTCAAAGCAGTAACCAAAAAGGCATTAGACATACTCTTATTAAATTATGCAGAGTCAGAGTCAAAAGATTTCAGTGTAACGTCTGTGTAACACAATTTGGGATGTCACTCCAGGAAGAATGGTTAAGGACTTTAACGACACCATTGAAATGAACAAATTCCTTCCAGGTCAAGTCAGAGAATGAGAAGACTAAAAGTAAGTCACAGAAGAAGAAAAAAAAAAAAAATACTGAAATCTGTCATCTAAGCAATGGAACAGTAAGTAATCCTTAAACAACAACCCTCTCCCCATTACATTTCGTTCCAAAATCCATGCTCATGACTTATTACACAATTAGCAGTACTATGACACCACACGGTGAAACTGCTCCATAATGCAGGAGTCTTCCTATAACCATTCATCAGCTATGTCTTCTCTAATTAAAAATGACTCATGAAATAAGCTGCATTATATTAGTAGACTTCAAACAAACCAAAGCAAATTTAACTAAATAAAATTTAACTTCATGCAGTATCATGTTAAGGATTTTGAAATCAAGTGCTGGAGAATGAACACTTGGTTGTAAAGTTCCTTTGAAAGGGCAGAAAAGCCTTTCCTCTGTAAAATGCTCCAGGGACCCAAAAAAGGCAAAGGGAGCACAGCTGAGAGAAGACATGCAAGGGAACACCTACCAATCTGTCCGTGCCTTGGCAAGGGGGCTGGACTAGATGATCTCCAGGGGTCACTTCCAACCCTAACAATTCTGAGAAACCACTAAGAAAAATATGATTACTTCTCCTGGCTTACAGTTCACCATGCCTTCCCTATCGCAATAGCAAAAGCTATTGGATCCTCTAAGGCTTAGGATCTCAATTTTACAAAGCACAGCACGAGTCCAGCAGTGACTGACGGAGAGGAGCACCAGTGACCCCACCGCTGCGTCCCACACCAAACATCAACTGTGCCTCTGAAAAAAAACAAGACTTAGAAGCAACATCCCATGACACTAAATCCAGCGTCTTTGTCATGTTTCATAAACATCTAACTTCATCCCATAAACTCCAAGGTTTTAGCAACTTCAGCTGGAAAGCTCTTCAGTTTGCAGTCAGATACCAGTTTTCAGAGTAAGCCTACTCAGTGCCACACAACTGTGACAAAGACCATTTTCTCAGCTTGCCCCTTGGACTCCACCAGGCCTCTGTCTGCCCTGCTCTTAGGCTTGCCCTTTTCCATTGTATCACAAACCATTTTCATAATTTTTTTGGTGTGCTGTGATCCAGCCCCATACAAGTTATCCTCCCACATCCAATACAGACACAAGATCCGGAGTCCTTGTCTGATACTCTTTTGCCACAACACTTGCAAACTCCCACTCACAGGTTACGAGTCTGTGTTGCCACTGCCTATCACCATTACCAGCCTTCACTTGTGCCATGTGCTTTCCATTTCTCTCTCTCTTTTGTCCCTTAGTAGATCACAGGTACAGTCCTCCTGCAAAACTTCTCCATGCTACCAAAACATTGCATATCAATTATTGCACTCTTATCAATACCCTGAAGACCTGTGCTACCTGTTGTCAGAGATTCTTGATGGAAAAGTGGAGTGTATATGTCGAATAAATTTTAAAATTTTTAAGAACCATATGGTTAGAGCGGGAGAGGGCAGGGGGAAGAGGGTGTGACAAGATTATTCACCAACCCTGACCTCCAGCCACTCAGCTCCATCCACCTAAATTACTCAAAACCAACCTGCAATATCTTCCCCTTCCTGCCTTCATCAACTGTATTTTCATAAGGTTTGTCTTTCCCTCACTGAAACAACATGATATTGAGTGACTTTTAGAATGTGGCAAATCATGTATTTTGAACACCTGAATCAGATCAAGTGAGAGGAATGGTGGGAGTCTGACGGGCTGCCTGTACTTTAAACCACTTTTCTTTTGAACTGGCTACATCACTTCAAAACAAGGGAAAAAAGAAGAGCACTGCCAGTAGAATCTGATAGTTTTCCACATATGGTTCTTAGACCACTGACTCACTCTATCGTGCATATTATGCACTTATTTCATGGAAGAAAAAGGTGTTTAATTCCCAGACACATCTCAGAAAGTGGGTGATGAAATCCTGTCTATACAGTAAATGCAGCAGCCTACCTGGTTTATATAGATATATATACTTTGAGCTTAAGCTGATAACCTTTAACCGTAATGGCACCAAATTAACTAGACAACAATCTCTCAAGAGGTAGAAAAGGCTGCTGTTTCCAGATGAAGTAGGTTTCTTTCACAATTTAGAAGCCTGGCTGTGCATCCTTGGCAGGTCCTTCCTCTCATAGAGTTTTCTGTCTTCACCAGAGTAACTTTTCCGTCGTGACAGAAAGACAAGACAAAGCAATGCTTCAGACCATGACAGAGTGAACTTCCCAGGCAAAGCCCCGCTCCTCTCCGCTTCACCAGGGAGCCACTTCCCAACCTGCGGGGAAGCGCTCCCAGCAGTCGTCGCTCCTGCCGGGCAGAGTGACTCGACTGAGCGCCGGGAGCCCCTGAATTCCCGGCAGAGCTCTCCCTCCGCCTCCGCAGTGGCCGTGCCCGCCCGCAGAGCCGGGACACGGCCATTGCTCGCACCCCTTGTGAGCGACACCGGCTCCAGAGGGGAGAAGGCCGGGGCTGCCCCTCACTCACCTGCGGTTCATTGGCCGCACTCGCACGGCCACCTTCACGGAGGCCATGGCTCATCCCCGCCGGCCCGAGCTGTCCCTCGCCACCGCCCCGCGCCCCGCCCGCCGCCAGGGCCGAGCGAGGCCACCCCCAGCCTAGCCCATGTCGCTACGGCTACCGCCACCCTGCCCCGCCGGGCGCTACGGCGGCCGCGCAAGGACAGAAGGCCCCAGGCGTTCGGCTGCGCTGGGGCGGGGCGGGGGAGCTGCGGGAGGAGGAGACAGAGGAGGAAGAGGAGGAAGAGGAAGAAGGCCGGGGAGATGAGCTTTGAGAGTGGTCGTAGAGACTGCTGTTGTTGGTGGGCGTATGGGAATTTCTCCAAAGGGTCATCCACCGCGGTGTATTTATTTATCGGGGTGTATGCTCCTGTACATATATATACACACACATATATATACATATATATCACAGAATCGCAGATTCAGTTAGGTTGGAAAAGATCTCTGACATCATCGAGTCCAGCCTTTGACTGAACACCGTCATGTCAACTAGGCCAGAGCACATCCAGTCTGTCCTTAAACACATCCAGGTACAGTGACTCCACCACCTCCCTGGGCAGCCCATTCTACTGTCCCATCATCCCTCCTGTGAAGAAACTCTTCCTGATGCCCAACGTGAAATTCTCGTGGTGTGGCTTAAGACTACGGAGAGGTCAACCCTCATCTGGCTACGACCTCTTTTCAGGAAACCACTTGGTTATATACATACATACGTGTATAGATACACACATATATATACACACATATGCACATATACATAGATATACATAGATATACATAGATATATATACATATACAGCCCTCTATAAATACATAATTTCCCATTATACATAGAAATTTTTATGTATAGGGTTATATACAGGGAGATCTATGTGTCTATCTAGCTATATATATATATATATATATATACACCCCTATTTATCCCTATACATTCCCCATGTATCTCTCTCTACATATACACACCCATATACATGTCTATATATGAGGAAGATAGATATATATTTCTATTTATCTATCTATCTATCTGCTATTTATATCTATGTGTATCTGTATGTTTCTACATATATCACGGAATTGTTAGGGATGGAAGGGGCCTCTGAAGACCACCCATGTTGCAGGACCCAGAGTGATGGGCTCAACAAAGCAGAGACGCAGGAAGCACTGTCTCAGCAAAGGAAGGAAACATCTCCATGAAGCAGAAATGGGATATGTAGCAGTTATCATGGTCAAATAATAATATTTAGGTACATAACACAAAAAAATCTGGGTTATTATTTTTCTACAGCAGCTCTCCTGGTAGGTATCAGCACAGACTCTGTCCTTTGAGTAAACCAAGAAAAGGTGATTATGGTCAGCTCAGCAAAAAGTGAGAGAATATAAAGGTTAAATTCAAACATACATTAAATGCAGTGTGCTGGAGCACCTCTCCTATCAAGACAGGGTGTGAGATTTGGGGTTGTTCATCCTGGGGAAGAGATGCAGCCTACCAGCAACTAAAGGGGCTATAAGAAGGCTGGAGAGGGTCTTTCGACAAAGGCATGGAATGACAGGACAAGGAGAAATGGCTTCAAACTTACAGATAGCAGGGTTAGATTGGATATTAGAAAAAAAATTCTTCACTGTGAGGGTGGTGAGGCACTGGCACAGGTTGCCTGGAGAAGCTGTGGATTCCCCGTCCCTGGAAGTGTTCAAGGCCAGGTTGGATGGAGCTCTGAGCATCCTGGTTTAGTGGAAAGTGTCCCTGGCCATGGCAGGGGTTTGAAAGGTTTTGATGATCTCTAAGGATTCTTCCAACACAAAAAATTCTGTGATTCTATGAAATAACAAATATTTTATTTGTTAGGTGTTGTCAGTGACTGGAAACTACACCGAGGATGGAGACACCATTTAGAACACTGTATGAGCATAGTTTCATTCAAGCCACTAAGGTGTTGACAAGCCAAAAAAACCCAGCTGCCAAGACACAGAAGATATCGGACCCAAACACCTCAACTTTAGCATGACTCCTATTGAGCACTTACTGTCTCCAAAAAGGGGAAGGAATGAAAAATGATCTGTGACAGTAAAATCATCACCTGACGAGCAAGTTGTGTCTATGGCAAGCGCGATGAACAAGCTGACCTGCGAAAAGGAGGAGAGCAGAAAAGGGAAAAGTGAGAGACAGAAAGACCCCCTTTTTAAACTCCAGAGGTGGGGTGCAAGTACCAGGGTCAGAAAAAAACACCCAGGACAGAAGAAATTTAGAGGATGACTGACTGCTTGAGGTAGTCAAAGGGGATGGGGTGGAAGACTACTAGACACTGAAGGACAGCTGAAAACCAGGACAAAAAGAGATTCCGTGGGGCTGGAGAAAGGAGATGATGAAGAAAGAAGGCATAAAAGTGATGTCCCCAGCAGTGCACCAGATCAACTGAGCGATGAGGCGACATTTGAAGGGAGAGATCAGGTCCAAGAGGGCGTTTTATAGCAAACCAGAAACTATTATATGTTCAATTTTCTTGAGAAAAAGAGGAGGGATGAGAACAAGAGGAGGCCAGGGCAAGGGGTTAGAAAGTCACTGGTGCAGCAGCTTAGAAGAAGGAGAAAGAAAATATAGGGCCAATAATAGGAAGGATGGAGGAAGGAACAATAAATAAGAGATGAAGAGGGAAGAGCACATTGTTGGAAATCCAGAAGGCTTTCAACAGCCTGACAGAACCTCTGACCTGCAAGTCAGAGATTAAAAATTGTTTTGAAGTTTTGGAGATGGAAAAGAAAGGAGTGAATTTCTAATGTGGATTTTTCCTGAGGTTTTCAGTGATATGAAAGGACAAACACAGGGGAAAGATGCAAGGAGGGAGACAGATTGTGGTGCTGAGACAAACTCCAAGGGTAAGAGTGGAGAGCTGGGAGAAGTTTTGGCACAAGTGTCAGAGTATTGTGAACTGGAGGTCACAGAAGCACTAAAAAGAAAGAAAGGGATCAGTTGTGCCGTGCCAGAGAGGTGTTATAGTGGGAGACAAAGAATAGGGGTGCTGGGAAATCACAGAAGTAGCAATATTTGCTTAAAAATCATCCAAGAACTGAGTCACCCAGTCAGCAGGAGCTGACACACTGCAGCAGCCAGACATTCAGGCAGGGGGACACCCACCAATGCATTGGGCAAACTGATTAAAGCCTATTGAAAACTTCATAGAGGACCCTGGGTGATGTGCAGTAAGCTTACAAGGAATAGCAAAAACACATTAGAAAAATGTAAGCTAAAAATTGTACATGAAAAAAATAGACATGTGCATGCATGTATAATGGGATGAAAGAATAAAAAAAAAGTGGTAAAAACTACATAGGGCTTCTAGGAAAGCCAGCTAAAATGTAGCCTAAGCTCTAGAGCATCTAGTAACTCCTCTCAAACAGTTGTGCTTTCCCTGTCTGCTTAGCAAAGCTACTGAAGAAATACCCCTTGTTCAGTAAATACATCTCCACCTGCTGTGTTCTGAGACAAACAGCCGTCAAGGGCATATGAGCTTCTCCACACTCAGAGATCGTCCTGTGTCATTGAAAACACTTTTCCATTTCCACAGTGAGTGCCCATTGCAGATAGGAGCTGGATCAGCAAAGGCACCTGCAGCACGCCTAGCGTGAAGCAGCAAAACACCACCAGGCTCTTCCATCCTCCTAAAATTCTCCATGGTTTGCTATTTCAGAAAGTCCTTTCATTCACCTAGCCAGGACATGAATGCCGTGAGCAGTCTATGGAGAGTAAAGCCTGACCTGGTTTTGTCCAGCAGCATTGATGAAGCCTTGTCCATGGGATGTAACCAGCATCGAGTGCTCCTCTCTCTCCTGTCCCTTGGTTTAACAATGAGTTTGCTTGAACTTTGCTTGAAGCTCTCACCGGTTCAGTGTGCCCCATGAAGCTATTGCACACCATGTGTAACATCTCCTGCAATTTCAGTAGGGGACAAGTGAGTTTTACAAGAGGAGGACTCAAAAGGAAGGCTGCTTTCCTAGGGCTGCATTCTGTAGTTAAGCTGCCCAGTGGACGTTCTCAGGATTGAGGCTGTAGGAAAGTCACTCTGTTCTCAGCCTGCATCCTACAACACTTGTCAGAAAGGGTTATTTTTGAGACTTCTAGACATAGGTCACAGTTTGTAGACAACCCTCCCAAAGAAACAATATAAAGACACGTAAATATACATACCCACACCAAGCGCCTCAACCTCCTTTCCTTAAAAACCTGGTGAAAAATACAGCTGTCAGTTTCCAAATACTAAATATTTTACACTCTGAAACACCTGGCAGAATTTACAAACCCAAATCCTAACCAAACTCAAGGTGCATGCATTGCCAAATACTTCTCTGCTCCTTTGGTATGTCTTTAATAAACATTTGGTTCAGATAGGATTAAGTAAGCATTTCCGAGGGTTTTCCTTGCGTCGTCACAAAAAACCTCTCTGCTACCTTTCACTAGGAGTAGAGAAAGCAAGTTCCACAGTAGAAAATTATCTTTTTTTGCAGTAAAAATTGTCTTCAGACTCAAAGGTGGGATCTCTGGAGCTGCTGTGAATCTCCAGCCTGCTCACAAGAAGGTGAGAAGTGCTGCACCGGACTGACTCGACTACCATCTTCTGCCGTTCCATCTTCCTCTTAATTGAGCTTTTGCAATGGACCTGCTCATTCAGAAGCACCTTCAGGCACTCATCATCTTTTCCTGGGGTTGCAAAACAGGTCCCAAGCCCACAAGACGGGTGGCAGGCTGGACCTTACTAATAATGAGTGATGCACTAAGTCTTTCATTCAGGCCCTTCTGATGCACACTCCCCTTGACAATGACCACTTGCCTTTCCTCTCATTCATATGCAAATAGCCTGGAAGAGCAGGAATTAATGACTTGCCCAACAGTTACCTCTTACCTGCTCTAATACTCTTGTCCTATCACAGTTTGAAATATGTTTCTAAGAAGGAGACATCATCCAGGACCTCTACCCAAGCTTGCTGAGATACCCTTCCAGTTGGCAGACCATGGAGGAGACAGAAGGACGGGCATCTCCCTACCCCGAGGGACTCACCATTGGGCTGGAGCTTGTCATCAGCCCCAGATCAATTTGCACATTAGCAAATTAGCATTTGCTAATTTAATGCAGAAAGGTCAATGCTCACTGCTAGAAAGGTGAAGGGAGTCCTCCATGGAAAGTATTATCTTGTCATGGATCAATTCATTAGGAAAGTTATTCTTCTCTCCACTCCTGGGAGTCCTTTGGAGAAAACACTTGCTCAGCATCGTCCTCCAATCCTGCTGCTGCAGGGCTTTTCACACCTGAGGTACCACACAGACTTGGGTGTCATTTCTGCTATCCCTGCTGAAACCTATTGTGAACTCTTTTATCTGAGCCAGAGGAATCCTCCTCCTTCATGGGCTGTTCTGATTTTCCAATCTGTCAGAATTATGAGGAATAAATATTGCTTATTTCCAGCAGCACACATAAACAGTCCTTCTAGTCCATGCACACAGTCTGCTCTCCTGAGTTCATTCTCAAGCCAAATTTCAGTCTGTATTCATACCCACTTTGCACAAATCACATTTGTACAATTTTGAACTCACATTTGTAGTCCAGTGGAGGAGATTTCCATGGATAACTTCTCAAGGGGATGAGTGCCCTTCTGCTAGGCTTAGTGAAGCCAGGGTTTCACTACAGCTTCCCAATGGAAGACCCAAATGGAGCCACCTGATGGATGAAAAATAAAGGGTATCCCTCTATTAAGAATTAAACCAATTGCTATGCAAATTCACATTAAACAAGTAGAATTAGCTCATTTCCAGCAGCTTTCAGCATGCAATTTCAAGTAAATAAGCATCAAGCTGTCAGCTTGAAATTCTTGTTGGGAGCTGCGTGTTTTTAATGAGCTGCCACCAGTGCTGCAGTTTGGTATTTCCCACTTTGCTCTTTCCTGCACTTGTCTTTTTCCTTTTAATGAAATGACATGGACATCAAGCCAATCCACCTGCCAGGCCGTTGCCAAAGGATATGGATAGGAGTAAGGAATTTGGGGTAGCCCAGGAGGGTCACTCGGAGCTGGCACCACCAGCACCATCCTTGGGAGCGGCTCAGGGAGAGCAGCAGCAGCAATTGCAGAAGACAAGGCAGGACTTTAGCGTCTTTGGCAGCAGCAGCAGCAACCACTGCTGTGCCAGGCTGTGTGCCACTGCTCTGCTTGCCACAATTTGGGGAATTAGCCTGAACTAAATGGTAGCAGGTCTGTTTCTCCTCTCCTCTTTGTCATCTGCATCCAGCCCTCTTCTTGACATTCACAATGACAGAGGCAATAATATAATCCAGGATGTGACCATTCCACCTGTGCGTGGCAGAGAGACCATTCATAGCCCATCCAGCAGCTGGATGTCATGATCAGTGAATGCTGCCTGGCTTTCCAGGTCCATCCCTTCCTGGAGAGCCCATCACAAATACTTGGATATTGCACCAGAAAAGGCTGGCATAGGAGACAGTAGCCTGTTTCCAGTGCAGATAGCACTTGTGCAGGGATCCTCCAAATTCCTGGACGGAGGTATAGGGACATAGCTAGCTGTGTTGGAGGGTGTCCTCATGGGCACCCCTTACACAGTCTGTCCTTTGAGCTACAAGGGAGGGTGCAAAGGTTTTACACCCATACTGGTTTAATGTTTGGGTAAGGAAATAGACACAGCTCCTTGCCCCACTCTGGAAGGACCCAGAAGCTGCTGAGGTGCAGCTGTAGCAGGATAGAGAAACACCAAAGTCCCCACTAAAAGTTTTCTTTGGTCTGCTAGGCCACACAAAAGAAGAAAGGGTTTGTAAATAGCTTTTGAGTTGGATCAGGGAAATTAACCAAGCAAAGACTCAAACCACTGGGTGCACCTCATAGTTTCTAAGCTGTGTTGGGCTTGATCCAGGACTGAACCAGAACAGCGTCAGCAAGGTTTAGTTGGAGCTGAACGACAAAGTCACCAGCCTGCCTCTGCTGTCTTGATCTCTTGCTAATTGCTTCATTCACTCTTCTATGAACTAAGTTTCCTTTTGCTGTGCTTTCCACTTGTGTTCACTTTCAAAGCATTTTAAACATACTACATCTGAAAATAAGCAAATAAGGTATGTAACAGGGAAGCAAATGTACTGCTCACATTTAGATACATATTCTATAGGAGACAACTTACTCCTTTGACACACAACTGTCACCTTGAACACTAACTGTGAAAACACAGCCACTACATTTCTGGCTCAAAATATTCATGGAAGACGGCTCTGCACAACAGAAGTTTGTCCTACACAGAAACTTTTCTCATTACACAGAGCACTAATGAGTTTCACAGAGTACGCTCTAGCACTTTAAATATGTTGCTGGGGCTTCTTAAAAGTGAGGTTGTTTTTGTCCACTCTCCTGCTTCACTTTCACTTAAGGAGCCTGACAATGAAAAGTATGCTACGGAGAAGTGGAAATGAAGAATAAGTAGTTGTATTTGACATTTAATTTCTGCACAGTTGGAAAGAGAAATGAGATTGTCTATTGTTCAACTCATTATTTTTCCCATCCAAGAACATCCAAGCATCCAAGAACACAGCAGTATGTTGTTTTGTTATTAAATATAATAGGGAGATGTTCTGATAATTTTTTTCTTATCACGTTCTTATTATTTACAATTCATGGACAGTGGCAGTCTCTGAGCTCTCTCTTTTGTCGTTTTCTGGTGCATCATTCAATTAACACCAAGGCAATCTGTTATGTCCAAAAGATAACATGACAGGGCCTGATAAGCAAGCAAGCTGCAGAAAGATCTAATAATGTTTGATGAATTACTGCAGCACCATGTTTGGAGATGTTCTCTTGGCAGCGCCCTGGGATTTACACAACACATCAACATGTCACTACGTGGGATCAAGAATAGCTGTATATTTCAAGGCTATGTCAGGGACAAGCTCTTGGGTACACCAGTGCAGTTTTATCCACAAGACCAAGAGAATGCCCTGTATACATACAGCACTGCTGTTTACTCCTGGCTTTTTAAAACACAGATGGTGCATTCCCCCTTACTCCTCATTCTAGCATCCCTTTTATCACTTTTATTGGCATTAAGGACAGAGGAAGTTTGAGGCTGCAAAGTCTCTTCCAGGAAACCTCTCACAGATTTTCCAGTGAGACATGAAACTGAGCGCCTACACGTTGCCATCTTATATCACTCAACAAGTCACAGTGCTGGAGAACCACGGAATTCGGCACTGAGAACCATTTCTTCATTCTGCATCTGGAGAAGCAAAACAGACGATGCTGATGCCGACACCTCCAACAAGAGATAAAGGCTGTGAAGGGCACCTGCTGGGCATGTTAAACCCAGGGACTCAGACATGCTCGCTGTCAGAGTATCCATATTTAAGGCGGGAAAATGTTCTTCAGGTATCAACCTTGGAAGATATCAGGCTGCAGAGCAAGACCATGAGTGGCATGAAAGAAATTAAAATACAACAGACACTGTTGAGAAAATATTGCTGTTTTCTCATGTGTGCAGAACACACTGAGAAAAGAGACAGCAAACAGAGGTAAGGGGGTGGTAAGAGATTGCCCTTGGGGCTGCGGAGGGCAGGTGGGCTCCTGGTGGAGAGAGGAGCCCATGAGAAGCATGGGATGAAAGAGAATAACTGAGTGATGAGTACAGGCTCTGTTTCTGCATGAGGTGGACAAGGGAGGATTCAGCCCATTGGCTGGGGGAACACAATGAAAAGCTCACTGCTTATATCCATCCTGCAGTTCCTGCCTATTCCTTGGAGCTCTGTTGAACTGACCCCATTCTTGTTGTCCAAAAGATAAAATAAGCTTCAGCATTGGCTTCAAAGGCCAGCTTTGCCTGAGTAAGAAGTCGCAGGACCTCGCCTCTTTTAAAAGGCAGCTGGGTGGGCAGAGTTTGTGTGCTCTCCCAGAATTGCCATCAGGTTGCTCCAGCTCCTTTTCCAGTGTGCAAGGGCGCCAAGCCAATGAAACACTTTCCCACACATGGTCCTTGGAAGCTGGCTTAGGTCACAGATGACTCTTCACTCAGTGATGCAAAATATACTGTTAGTGAGCAGAAAAGGGATATTCATGCAAGGCCATTGAAGAGCCCACCCCAAAAAACCCCCCAAATTTGGGGACTGATGTATATTTTACAAAAGGTTTTGGGGAAAATTTAGCAAGAAACTAAAAAACATCAGAAAGATTTTTTTTCTTTCAAGTAACTAGTGTTACCTAGTCCTAGTTCCTTTCAAAAATAACCCTCACTAATAAGATAATATTAATTTATTTATTTAGTAGTAGTCTTTCAACCTGCAACATGGGACATGGTTTAGTGGTAGATTTGGTAGTGCTGGGTTAACAGTTGGACTCAATGATCCTAAAGGGTTTCTCCAACTTAAAACATTCTATGAATCTTTGATTTGTTTTTTAATAACATCTGCAAAATGCCTTAGACAATGCTCACTTAAATTTACATTCAGATCAAGCCAAGCGAAGCATTTTAATGAAACTACATCTTGTCATTTTCACCTCATTGCATTTTCTCGATAACCTAAAATTAGATTAGAATCACACAAACCAGAAAAAGAGAAACAGATTTTATATGTCAGTAACTGCATATAGAAGATGTATTTAACATGAATGAAAAGAACACATGTCCCAAACTAACACACATCCTATTCTCCCTTTAGTGGCCACTGCTCCTCCTTAAAAATAAAATCAAGGCATGAAGAGTAAATCATACCACACTGGAAAAGAAATAAGAGTGAAGAAGACCTGAAACAGCTTTTAATTTCAAGTGTCTACTTTTCTGCTTAGCAATGTTTCACTAACAGATCGAACGCTGCTGGTCAGAGGCAGCACAGTGGAATTCTGAACATCCTCCTGCTTGAAGCAAGAGGGAAAATCAGAGTGAAAAATAGCTCTTGCTTTAAAAAAAAGGAAGAAAAATCTTAATTTCTCTGAGGTCTTTGCTATATTTCACAATATTCCTAATACACACATTTGAACAAATTATTCTGAAGGAATGGTAAAAATCAAGGGAGAAGAATCATAAGACTTTTCAAGGTTTCATTACCCTTACTAGGGACTAATCCCTTGAAAGAAAGCAGGGCAACATAAAGTACCCTGTATGGGATAAATTACGAAAAATTCTATCATTTTATGAATGCATAAATATCAAACTTGTGTCTTTCCCACTGAGTAAACACTAGAAGATTCTGCATGCAAGAAACAAAATAAAAGCCCTCAAATTAATGTAAAATCCTGGTCGCTGCATCCTCACCCTTGGGACGTACCAAAGGTGTGTCTTAATTCTGCACACAGGCAAGATTATCTAGAAAAGCCTCATCTTAATTTCTTTGCCTCTTGCAGTGAAAATATGAGCATCCCTTGGCTTAATAATGACAATACTCAATGGGCCCTGATCCTTGCAGATGCGAGTCACTGCAGTTGTACTCTTCTTATCTAGAAAATAAAGAGCACAAATACTTTATGTATGAGCATAATATACCATAAAATCATATTCTACAGGGTAGGGGAGGGCTTTCA
The DNA here is from genome assembly GCA_013397935.1 of Dasyornis broadbenti. Lineage (NCBI taxonomy): Eukaryota > Metazoa > Chordata > Aves > Passeriformes > Dasyornithidae > Dasyornis > Dasyornis broadbenti. The sequence continues at coordinate 1,310,685 of VZRN01006642.1, read as the reverse complement.
GAGCTCTAACATTATGCTGTTGTTGGCTTAAGCTCTTCTAGTATTCCACTTTTCTAACAAACCATTCACCAAACAATATTCAGAAATATCCAGCAGGCTGTGCTGGGATTCATGTTTGCAAATGACAGAGATCTCGTGTCTGCAAAGCACGGGATTAATGCCACTGCCCTGTATCCCTATCATCAGGCTGGTATCCCTATACTTTCATTACTGTTTCCTGGCAACAAAGCATGGAGGCACTTCCAGGAATGCTAATAAACTGTATTCATCCTGCAGGCAGACCTCTGTGAAGAGTCCTACTGAAATGAATGAGTAGATCAGTGGTATCTGCTCCCTACAATGTCAGACTTAAACACAAAATCTTTTTTTTCCCCCCTTGCTTGGGGAAAGTATTATTAATGTGATTATTTTATCTAAAAATCACTTCTATTTTTTTTTCTAGGTAGCATTTTTTGAGTCATACCATACTATTTCACCCCAAAATGTAACATTCTCATTTCTGTTCATGTGGAGGCAGAGGAGACATATTGCATGGTCTTACCATCAAGAAGAAAAAAAAACAAATTATATTTACAAAGAGTCTATACCCAGGTTTGTATTGATATTGTTAATAATTTAATGTCATAAAGCAAAATTTGTTTGGCATTAAAAACATCTGAGCATACCCTGCAACAGTTAATTTTCTGTGTGTTTCTCTCTGACAGCTGGCTCTGGTTTGAAATCCAGGCAAAGACATTTTTTGGATCATTAACATTGCCCTATGACCAAGATTTTTTCCCTGCAATGGTTGTTTTCTTGGATAAAACTGGCCAGGTAGTGAGAAAATGAGTAATGCGTTTCAATCACGCTTAGCAGATCTAAAGGGTTAGCTGCTGCCCCTTGTTGTAATATATGGCTCTGGCTGTGCTAGCCTAAAATGAGTTTAAGATGGATTCCCTGAAGGAATGGTTCATGGCATATAATCCGGCTGCTAAACAGAATTTCTTAGAGTGACAGCATCCCCAGCTGATGCACTCAAAGGCTGCGACCGCTGAACAAAGTCAGCATGGGAACATTCCCTTTGTAAAAGCAGATGTTCCACAAAAAAAGTCAACATTTTCAAAGGGCTCAGTGAAGTCGAGAAATACAACCCCTGAGATAGGAGCTGTGACACAATCCATGACTATGGTCATTTACACTCATGTGGTCTCAGTATGCAGGAACAAGAGTTGGCATCATCATAGCCATGATGGACCAGGGAAAGTCACACAGAGATGCGAGTGCCAAGCGCTGAGGAATGTTATTCATCCTCTCCTCACTCACAGACCCACTTGGGCTAAAGGACACGTTACTCCCTTCCCAGGATAAGAATTTTCTCCCTTCGATTATCACTTGAAATTCAGAGTTCAAACTTTTCTGAATTCCAAAGGAACTATAACAGTCACAAGTCTTGTTTGCTGCTTAGCCATGAAAAGCAGGCATGGATGCAGAGTGACATTGATCAACAAATGTGACACATTAGGTGACTCAGATTTGTTTTGGATGCCAGTTTCCACTCACAGTTCCTGGTTTCAGGAGATTAGGGTCTAATTTGTCAGAGCTGAGAAGCTATGGGCTGTCTCTCACCAGGCTGGCTGCAGGTCCATATCAGTTGCTTGGTGAGAGACCAAGGCAAAGAGAATGTGTAGTGGGAATACCCAAAACCATCACAGGAGAATGTGATCAGAAGTATTTTATGCCTTTATTTAATACTGTAATACTGCACAGGACAGGCTATATAAATTTATTCTTTTTCACAGAAAATGCATTTTCAACCGCCAAATTTCAATTTGTCATTGTACATGAATGGTTAACACTGCTTTATTCCTAACACAGTGTTAGGAAGGACTAAATATGCACACAGGCTGATGGACTAGTAAAAGCCTAGATCATAAAAACCCCAAACCCCTAAAATATTTTGCAATCAGCAAACAGCAAGAGACTACTATATTTCTAACATTCTCCTGCAGGTTTGGGAAAGGGCAGTCTAGAAGGTAGCACAGTGTTCTCAGGCAATACCACCCAAAAGGTGCATCTTCACTGACAAATTCATGTAAGCTGGCTCTGCCCTGCCGGTCCTGCCCCGTGTCCTTGGATGGAGGGGAGGTGAGCCCATCACTTTTCTCTTCTGCTTTATGGGTGCATTTCTCCACGCATTCTCACATAGCGTCAACACCTGCCTGAATCAAGCAGGGAAGGGAAGAGCAGTGAAAAGCTGCCATCAAATGCCTGAGATCACCAGAGGTTTCACAGAAGTCATGCTTCCGTGCCTTTTGTGAGATGTTACCACTTCAAAAGCTAGCTAAATCACTGTTGTAGCAGGAATGTCTTGCTGTGTGGGGAATCACACCTCTGGCAGCAAGGTAGATTTACTTTCACACAGCAACAGGGAGATCACATTTTCACATTTATGTGAAAAATTGCTAACCACAAAGTAATCAAGTTGTATCAGTTGAATGGGATTCTCCAGGATAAACTACCACCTCACACAGAATTCAGGAGGGAGAAGAAGGAGTAGTACTTTACAGTACCTCTGTCTTGCAAGAAACAAAAAATTACCTTTTTATATAAAATTTTCAATGCTAGAAAATATTCAAGTGTTTTAATGCAGAACAAAAATCTTTTATCAAAATTCAATATAATTGTAAGATCACTTGTAAACAAAACACTCCTAGTCACCTTTGAAGAGAAATGTTTTCTCTAGAAAAATTATAACCAGCTGTATGTGAAATAATTGCCTTTCAGTCTGAAACCAGGAAAATTTAATTTAGGATATTGAATGTTAATACTGTAACCAGAATTGTGGTGGAAATTATTATCGTAATGCACAGGCACACTTCATTTTGAAGCCAGTAACTTCATATGCTCTTTTATCCATGCAAGACTGTTCTCATTTCAGTCTTTGGAGGTGGGAAATTTATGCATTCAAAGGGAAGGTCTCATCTCACAGAGTTGAGATTTGTTTTACATTCCTGAAGGCAGGAAGGCATAAATCATAGTAATAATGAAGCCTTTTAGAAAGCCGATGCATGTGCCTCTGCTCCACATGATATTCTGATGGAGAGAAGTTGGAGCTGTTTGATGTTGACCTCAACCTATGCTATTTTTTTGATGCAGGGTTTTTTTTAAGAGGGTGGCACAAGAGAATCCTAACACCTGAAGGGGCTCTGCCACACGGGTTAAATGAGAAATAAACCCTGAAAGGCTCTCTGACTCCTAGCACAGCTCCAAACATAAGGCAGCACAACACCTGCAGCCTTTTCCATATCCAGCCAAGGTTTAGGGCTACTAAAAGAAGTTATAGCCATGTCAAGTCTACAAGATGTGGTAAATTTACAGCCATCTAAAGTACTAGAGCTGGTATGATTTACCATCAGCTCCCCAGTGTCTCCCCCAGTGACTGAGAACTAAACTTAAATCAATAAATGTTTGAAAGAATGAGACACTTGAAATAGCTCTTGAGCTTTATTAGTATCTGTTTGGGGAACTGGCAGAAACTCAACATAAGCCCAGGCAGAAGCTGTTGGTGGGGCTTACTACTGCTGTTTGATCAAACTGCAGCAATTATTAACCATAAGACTAGCAATGAAATAAGCTTATTTATGGGTTCATAGCTCAATGCTGGCATGGGTCTTAGCAATTTCAAGGCTGAGCTGGCTTGAGAAAAAAGCATTTGGAAATCTAAAATCTTCTTTATAGTGTCTTATTGTTGATAGAGCTGATGGTGAGCTGCCAGATAGCGCTGCAGAAACCCTCACTGGGCAGATCTTCCTCTTTAGGTAGCACTAGTGTCGCCAAATCTCTGCTCTTGACATCCTCCTGCTGGAAAAACCTGTCTCTGTCTTCCTATCAGTCTGTGTTTCCAAGAGCATGTTTTCCCTTTCATCCAGGACACAGTGTATTCCCTCCCCATCCAGAGAGTGGGTTCCTCAGATCCTCAGTGATGCCACAAGCTATTTAAGATTACCATGCCTGCCCATTTCCCTGGCTGCCAGCCCAGCAATGCTGCCTAAAGCAAGCTAAGCTGCCAACCCACCTCTATGCCAAAGTTTACCACGGCTGTAGCAGACATCAGCTCCAGCCTCCTGTTGAGCTCAGAGATACAGGACCATTCCCAGCACCCATCTCCACCTCAGAAGCACCCCCAGATGCCTGTGGTTTGCATCAGGGCCCCCAGCGCATCCTTCCAAGATGTTCACAACGGAGGACTGGTCTTTGTGAGATTTTTTTACAAAAAAGGGAAGGAAACAACTAGGCAATTTCACACAGCTAAGCAGGTAAGTCTTGGTTTCATTATACTGCAGCGTGCCACAGGCATGGGGATTCAAAAGTATTGAATTCAAATGCACAGTATAAATCACATCCCTTACACTGCGTTAGTGTGCTGATTCCAGTAAAACTACACAAAAGCTAACGCAAATTGAAAGAAAAAGGGAAGAAATGCAAGTTTTCTTGCACAGCAACAAATCAAACCAGCTCTCTGCTGTTCTTCCAAGCAAAGAGTTGCAGTGTGGACAGATGGTACTGCCACCAGTTAGTACTAATAAAAGGATAACCCCAGCATTCTAAACTAATTTTGAGCCATCTGTATGAAATTAAGAGCGTTATCCACATTTCATCTTTTCCAGTATATTAGCACACCCAAAGTAATTTGGAATCACCATAATGATAAACATAACAAATATGAGGAGCCGCACACTTGCAACCTGAAATTACAGATGAGCTTTTGCCACAGGGGACTGAGGCAGCAGCGTAACGCAAGAGATGCAAGGTCCTGAAATTGTCAGCAGCAAAAAAACCCGGTCTGAGAGGGAACAAGCTCCACCACAAAGAACAGTCTAGAAGTGCATGATTTTTTTCATGCTTGATAAAACATAAAAATCAAATATACTTATTTGCCATATATATGTGCTGAATATAACTAATTAACTATAAACATAAGTATCTAAGATTTAATTCTGGTTCACTTAACAATCGTATTTTTTTTCTTTTAAACAATGCAACAGTTTTCTGGTTCCATAAACTAGAACTGGATCCAAAGAAATAAACATCTGTGCTTATTGTTTTCCTCAGTAAAGGAGAAAGGTTTCTTGGTCAAGAGAACAAGCAACAGTTGTACTAGCCATGATAGAATGGTTTTCTCTGAAACAGCAATAATAAATAATTGGTTGTGCTAGTGTATTCTTCCCTGTTTGGTGAAGGTCTCTTGACTAAATTAGAGTCTGTCAAGCAATATATTTAATAATCAAGAGTAGAAACTGCCAGTAATAAATGTCAGATGAATGTGTGGAGGTCCTTTGCTTTTAGATTGAGTAGCAATACACTCAATCATCTTTTTAGTGATTATGAAACAGCTTAATTAAATGAAGTGCAATACATTTTCCCCCTTCGGTATAGCGTTTTTGTTTGCCTCCCTCCCTCCTACTGGGTGTTTTATTGTCCCCCAAATGGGGTCAGCCAGGTTCTCTTTCTGAGTGGTTACAGTTAATTCAGGTGGTTCAAGTGATGCTTTGCCAAGCACATTGCCAAGCTCTTGTCAATACTAAATTTCTCCTGCTATCACATTGTCCATTCCCTCTGCTTTGTTAGTTTGCAGAGAGCACATATGAAGAGCCTGCAAACAATGATCTGTAAATCCCTGTAGACTCCTGAGCTTTGGGCAACAGCAGCTGGTTCAACTGCTCAGCAAATCCTAATTTGCAGGGAGCAATAACAGCCCTTCACACCTACCAACTGAACAGAGATCACAAAGTTGTTCACCCATCAAAGAACATTTTCTGTCTTAAATATGAGGCTTCATCTATATTGACTTTGCGCACAGCACCACTTTGTACTTGCTAGGGAATTTCCCTATTTCCTGTCATTTTGATCATTATCCGTGATCCAATGTTTAGTGATTTTGTATTACCTTCTCCCTGACACAGCAGAACAGAGCAGTCAAAGGCCAGAGCAAAAGTACTGCAGACAAATCCAGCCATGTCACAAAACATTCGCACTTGTGTTCATTTCTAGCACGTGGGTTTGAGATGAAAATATTCCTGCAGTGGTAAACTAAATTTGCTTATTCCACAGTCTTCCTACAGGAAATAACAGCCATGAAAATTGTGAAGCACCATTATGTGTGGACCCTATCAAGGCTATGAGGAGCTGTGAAGGCTATCAAAGCTGTGAAGCTTCCACCATGCACAGCTCTTGGTTATTCTTTATACCTCAGAGATTTTGTTGAATTCAGAAAAGGAAGATGAAGAGAAAAAAACCCTAGATTTTTATTACAAGTTTCATAATAAACAGCAGAAATAACAAAGAAATGCTGGGTTTCCTTGACCATAAGCAAAGGACAGGAGGGGGAAAGTGGTGGCTACAAAGATATTTATAAGAACGTTGTGTCCTTTGTTTTGTTTCTCCAGAGCTGTTTGGCAACCTCTGACGAAGCAGGGACCTATCCAAGCTGAAAGTGCGTTCTCAGACCCTTATATTGGTGATGAATCATAATTGCTTATTAAGGTGCTGCAGGCACTCTAAGAAATTCGAAATAGTTTTTACAATACTTCAAGCATTCAGAGACTTTTAAATAAACTACATAAATCAGCATTTTAGTGAATATGAGAGCTCTGTACCTTTGTTTGGGGATTAAGAACACAGAAGTAATTCAAATAAACCTTAGGGAAGTGAGGAGGAAGCCAACCTGAGGAATGAATGTCACTTCTATTGAACTGGCAGGCAGACTGTGAAATCCCATCTGAAGACCAGGAAAGATGCTTTTTTTTCTGCTTTATTGCATTCAGATTCTGCAAGAGTAAATCAGCCATGCTTAAAGTGACTCTGAGCAGTATGAGTGTGGCATGCTGTGCTGGATGAAATACAGAAGCCATGAATTCTTCCTTACTTTGTGTCAGGTTGAGGGGCTGTTTGTATTTGTTTTCTTTAGAGTGTCTTCTCCATGGGCAGTTGAAGGACTTTATTTTAAAAACCATTTATAAAATGTCAAGACTTTTGATTGCTGTGAGACCAATTCCTTTAGCTGTGTTGACTCAATAACAAATAAAGAGTTTTGGACATTGATACTAAATTATAAAGCTATATGGACTGTACTGCTGATGGAGGCATAAAACAGCACAACCAGCCTTTCTGAAAAAGAATTTTAATGTATTGTTCAGGCTTGGATTTCAGAGCTGTGCTTTATCTTAACAACTACCTCAAAGACAATAAACAAAGAAAAATAAACAGAACCCTAGAACTTGACCAGAATTGCTGCCTGTCATGTTCTGAACTTGTGGCATGTATGTATTGCATAAGGCATCCACTGGCATACCATTTCTTGCACCATGCCCTGCTGTAAACAACTGCAGAACACACTGTTTTCTTCCACCAGTGAATGACACCTCAGACAACAGCTTATTTCCCTTTAATCCATGTTTTTCTTTATAGACTTCTACATACTCTGGATTCTGGAGTAATGTTTTTTTTTCCTGAAATATAACTGAACCAAGAACACTACCCAATATTCCTGCCTCTTTACAAAGAGATGGCCTGTCCAAACACAGCTTATAGCTTAAGCAAAAACTACTTCATTGATTATGTTCTTAAGCAAGAACTCCATTTTTATATGTAAACCTTTGCAACTTCAAATTGTTTCTGAAAAAAGCCTGCCTAATCATTAATAGAAATGAAAGCATGCAGCCTGCAAAATTATTCCAAAAATTCAAGGGCTGCAACCTCAATCTCTGCTGTCTTTATCTATTCTGAGGTAGGACTACCACAAGGATTTTCAAAGTACATTCAAGAAATGACCTTCAAGAAAATACACTGCCTTTTCAATATCAGAACTAAAAACAAATGTTAACTTCTGAATGTTTACAGATGTTTTGAAATTTCTGCATTCTCCCACCTGCAGTGCGTCATCCAGCTCTGGGATCCCCAGCACAGGAAGGACATGGACTTGTGGGGAGAGTCCAAAGAAATTACACAAATGTGGTTTGCAGGATGGAGGTCCTCCGCTGTGAGGAGAGGCTGAGGGAATTGGGTCTGTTTAGCCTGGAAAGGAGGAAGCTCTGGTGTGACCTAATTGTGGCCTTTCAGAAAGAGCCTTATTTATAAGGAGACGTGTAATAAATAAGGCCTTATAAATGAGAAGAAATCTGGAGAACAATGGTTTACAAGGTTATGGAGTGATAGGACAAGGGGGAACAGATTCAAACTGAAAGAGGGCAGGTTGAAATAGGATATTGGGAAAAAATTCTGTATTGTGAGGGTGGTGAGGCCCTGGCACAGGTTGCCCAGAGAAGCCGTGGTTGCCCCATCCCTGGAAGTGTTCAAGGCCAGGTTGGATGGGGCTTGGAGCAACCTGGGATAGTGGAAGGTGACCGTGTGCACGGCTAGGTGGTTTTACTAGATCACCTTTAAGGTCCCTTCCAACCCAAACAATTCCATGCTTTCCCAAGTCGCTGTTCCCGGTACTGTGGCGAGACAAAAAAAAAAAAAAAAAAAAGAAAGAAAAAGAAAAGAAAANAAAAAAAAAAAAAAATCACATTTGTCTTTGCTTATCCCTCTATTACGACAGGACGGAACTAAACCCTGGGGCAAGAAATGCCCATTTCGGCCAGTTTCAATCCTTGCTGTGATTTCCGTAGAGCCAGCAACAAACTTTCATCCTGTTTCCCCTCTCTATCTCGCTCGTATCCCGCTTTATCCCTCTCTATCCCGCTGTTAGGAGCCGCACGCACCCACCGCTCCCCATCGGTGCTATCGGCGTTCGGCACATCGACTGCTCTGGGAGCGGCTTTGCCGCCTGCGCTGCGTGCCGGCAGGGCGGGACGGGCTCGGTGCCGGCGAGGCCGCAGGACGGACAGGAGAGGGGAGGTGAGGGGGTTTGGGATTCGGGCTCCAGGATTTAGGATCCAGGCGGGGGAAGGGGGGGCTGGCTCATGGTTCTCTCTCTGGTGTTGCCGTCCCTCCCGCCTGCCCAGAGAGAGCAGGAGCGGGGCGGGTGCGCGGCCTGAGGGCGGGCAGATATACAGAGAGACAAGACGCTTCCCAGGCCCGCGGTGCCGCTGCCCGGGTGTCGCCGTCGTCGGCAGCTCTCCCCCACGGGGGTCCAAGTGCCCCAGCCACTGCTAACACCTCCCCCGTGTGCACTACCCCGCAGGCAGGTTCGTAGGAGGCGCCAAGGATGGACATCAGGCCGAACCACACCATTTACATCAACAACATCAATGACAAGATCAAGAAGGAAGGTACGGGTGGCTGCCGTTCGGCTTTGGAAAGGGGAGGTTGTGCAGTGGGGCCTGGTCATGCATTCGCACACGGCACTCGTCTTACAAAGCGACTCCCGAGGCTCTTAGGAGCTCCCGGAGGTCCCTGAAGCGCCGAGCAGGAGGAGGTGGTCACGAGCCGAGCTCTCGGCAAACGCCTCCTTCTAATGAAACAATAGCTAAAGCAAACAAATGCATCTCCTACTAGATCAGGTTGCTTAGATCTCCGTACAGCCCAGTCTTGAACACTTTCAGGGATGGGGAGTCCACAATGTTTCTGGGCAGCCTGTTCCAGGACCTCACCACCAGTGAGGACAGTGAAGAATATTTTCCCAATATCAAATCTAAACCTCTTCTCAGTTTGAAGCCATTCCCCCTTGCCCTGTCACTCCAAGCCCTTGTAAATAGTCCCTCTCCATCTTGTCGGCTGCCTTCAGATACTGGAAGGCCACAGTTACGCCACCCCTAAGCCTTCTCTTTTCCAGGCTGAACAACCCCAGATCTCTCAGCCTTTTCTGATAGGAGAGGTGCTCTATCCCTCTGATCATCTTGGTGGCCTCCTCCGGACTCGCTCCAACAGCTTCATGTCCTTCCTGTGCTGGGCACCCCAGTTCTGGATGCAGCAGTGCAGGTGGGGTCTCAGCAGAGCAGAGGGGGAAAATCCCATCCCTCACCTGCTGCTCACCCTGCTTTGGATGCAGCCCAGGACATGGCTGGTTTCTGGGCTGTGAGTACACATTTCCAGCTCATGTCCAGCCCCTTGTCCACCAGTTCCCCTAAGTCCTTCCTCCTAGTGCTGCTCTTCATTTGTCCATCCCTCAGCCTGGATTGATTGATGCTGGTGTCTGCCCCGACCCAGGTGTAGCACATTACACTTGATCTTGTTAAGTCTCATAAGATTCCCATGGGTCAAATGTAGGATTTCAAATGACCTGTTAAGCTTACAAATTACTTTCTATTTTAATACAGGCCTTAAAGTAATTTTTAGGGAAAGTGTTTCGATAGAAAACCTTTTTTTAATTAAAAAAATACCACCCTATGGCTAGTCAGGCACATGCGGAGAAAGTGACAGTGGACTGGTATTACCAAGTCTCAGCAGCAATAAAAAAGAGTCAGCATTCCTACGTTGCTAAAATAGTTCAAATGTAAGGTTTGTGTGTTAGAATGATTACACAGTATAGATGACTTATTTAGCTTGATTTGGATAGGACTAAGGTTTAATTTGGCACGTATTCGGGTGACTGTAAATAATTAAAGTAAATCCATTGCAGCTGTAAGGTGCAGTCGGCTCATACGAAAATCACTCCGATCCAGAATATGAAGAAATACTTCATGTGAGTGAGAAAATTGACTAAACAGTTACAACCAAAATTTCCAAATTTAATTAGTCTTTAGGTAGTTACTATTTTGCTGTGTTCTTGTTTTACATCATATCTCTTTACTGTGGTTTGCTTCAGTTTTGATTTTCTGATCAGTCATACATCATACTTGATTGTGTGAGAGTGTGTGTGAATCTACATATATGAAAATACGGTTTTACATGCCCTTATGTAGTTGTTACTCTCTCGGAATGGTAGAATGGACAGCACTACAAATTCTTCACTACCTGAATCCTTGAGGTGTGAACCCAAGTATCTCACACCAGCTTACAAAACCTGGACAAAGAAACATGTGCTCATGCAACAGTTTTGACAAACTCATGTAGTCACTGTGTGAACTAAAGCTCATAATGAACATTGTTTCTGAAGGACAGCAGACTCAGTAGAAATTAAAATTTGCATGTAACCTGTTACAATCTGTTTTCCCCTTTGGTCTGCAGAGCTGAAGAGGTCCCTGTATGCATTATTCTCACAGTTTGGTCATGTGGTCGACATTGTGGCTTTAAAGACCATGAAGATGAGAGGACAGGCATTTGTTATATTTAAAGAACTTGGATCGTCTACCAATGCTTTGAGACAGCTACAAGGCTTTCCGTTTTATGGGAAACCAATGGTAAATTATGTTGTTACCTTTGTAAAGAGAAAAAGTAGCCTGATGATATGATACAGTGTTTTGCTACTTGCACTTTGGGAATGAACTATTTTGTGTAGTTGTGCTGAACGATTACCTGATGAGTATCTGCATTTGTGCAAGCTGGAGGGATGCTGAAGAGACTGCAGTTATAACATGCACACACTTTGAACTTAACATTTAGGTTTTCTGACTGGGGGCTTTTTGTTTTTCTATGCTGGATTAAAGTTTTAAAGATCTTAAATACATTCATTTTACTCATCACTTCTTCCACTGAACCAGTTAAATTAATTCTGTAATATTACTGAGATTAGACGCTTTCAGTTACTTTATGTAGAGTTATTAGATTCATAATGAATAGCTAGAATATGATGGTTCCTTTTTGAGGTAGCAGTGAGGAGGGTGAAGATCTCCACAGTTTACTTTCCAGATGTAACCAGTGATTTACTTTTTAAAATTGATGGCTGGTTCTGCTTGACTGTAGATCACCAAACCAAGTGATTTCAGTATAACTTCAGTGAAGCAAATTTAATGCTGGTTGATAGAACATGATTTAGTAATGTACTTTATAACGTCTAGAATAGTACAATTGACCTGCTTTGTTCTTGGCTGCTTGGATAGTTGGGCATCTCTTAATTCTGAAACTGTTGGTGAGGTGTAACAGTACGTGCAAATGGCCCACGACTTCAGCTGTGGATGGGTACATTACTGCTGGCTCTCAGCCCGTGGCTTTGAGCACTGAAGAGAGCAGAGACAGTTGTGCTGCTGAGCCACAAGCTATTTGCCTTAAATACCCTCAGATTCTCTAATGAAATCCATAACACAGAATTTTGCAAGCTTAGTCCTGCCATTTATCCTTAAGGAGTTCTGTGCTCGGTAGAACTCAGTAAGAAATAAAAAGACTAAGGGTTCATAAGCGTTCAGGTGTACTTGACTCTTCAAACATTGCCTGCAGCCTGTATTACTCTAAGCACTAAACAAAAGCATTTAAAAAAATCTTTAGCTGCTGTGTAGTTTTGTATTGAGGTAGTCTCTGATAGGAAACACAATAGGATTGTGTGTATAAATAATAAAGTTGTGCACCTGTATAGTTCTACTTGCATCTGCTTAACCTTCAGCTTTGGGGGGCTGAAGGGGGACTTTGTCAAAAGAACAGCACCATTTATGCAAGCCTGTTGGGATTAGGGTGGGTACTTGCCTTTTCTGTTTAAGACCTTTGAGTTTTGCTGAACTCACTTCTCTGCAGAGATCTGAGAAATCACTGTCAAATTTCAACTCCCCTTAAAATGGGATTGAGAACTCACAGTTTTAGTAGAACCTAGTGCCAGTTTTCTCAAATATCCTTGTATCTCTGTGTATGTGTTACCCTGACAGATATTAAAAAGATAGTGTTAGATGAATGGAGTTCTGATTTCAGTGAACTAAAATTAGTAATTTCCATATTAGGAATTTTTTTTAGACTTCTGCAATTGTGTTCACAATTAACTATGAGAATTAGTTACTCTGTAAGTGTACCTAGAGTTTATAAAAATGTTTTTAATATAGAAAGTTCCTGAAAAAAGGAAGTGTAAATACGCAGTTCATTAAAGTGGTGCAAAATGTTCAGCATTATTAACTGCAGAATATACTCTATTTTTTCTTTTAAAAAGCGTATTCAGTATGCAAAAACAGACTCCGATATCATCTCTAAAATGCGTGGGACTTTTGCTGATAAGGAAAAAAGGAAGGAAAAGAAGAAAGCCAAAACTCTGGAGCAGTCAGCTAATGCACCAAATAAAAAGGTTATCCAGGTAAGCTGCTTTTCTGTTCAGAAAAGAAGAAAAAAACCAAAAAGCAAAAGAAACAAAAAAGCTATTCTAAATGTATTTTTTTAAGGACTGGTATTGTCTTTTGTTACTTTACAGTTCCCTCAATTGGAGTCTGTTATTATCTAGAGCTCTTGATCATTTGCTAGAATTTGAAGGAGAGGGGGCTGGTTAGGTAGTCTTTGCTGTTCCTTTTTTTCCCCTTCTTTGCTTTTAGCAGATGAAAATAAAGATGTAGGGCAAAGGTACAACAAACCAAAGTAGAAACTAGACTCTTTTAAGAAAAGGAAAAAAAGGAGAGCGTGCTTATCTTTAGTAATGGCTTCAAGTGCTCCACCAGCTTTTCTCTTCAGTGTTTTAATGCCATGTTTGCCTAGTAAGGACAGAAGAATAGTAAATGGGAGCAAGATAATTCGTTTCTATTACATGTTAAATGTTAGATAAACAGGAGTTCATCTAACAGTTCATCATCTGGTTTGAAATATATCTCCACTAAGGGTTGGCCTGCCTGAACTAACAACATTTAGTAGTTTTTGTGCTGAAGTATAGCAGAAAACATCAAGGCACCTGACCAGCTTCCCCCAGTTTATATATTTCACATGATGTTCTGTGCAATGGAATATCCCTTTGTCCAGTTCTAGTCAGCTCTCCTGGCTCCCTTGTGGCTTTTTGTGCACCTGCTCAGTAGCAGAGCATGGGAAACTGGCAAGTCCTTGATTTAAATAAGCACTATTTATCAACAACGAAAATAGCTTGTTATCAGTGTTATACTAAATTCAAAACACACTGTACTAAGAAGAAAAGTAATTCTATCCCAGGCAAAATCAAGATACTTGTCTAGGCCTTCATTTTCAAAACTACTTCCTCCCTGTCTACTCAATCAAATCTTGTAATGTGGAGAAGTACTTGTCTCAGCCATTAGATTGATCAGATAGTACTGATGTTTCTTCTTTTGATTGCCTGGTTTTGGAGCTAAGCAAAATTCACATGCTTGTTCCCTTTGGGAAGTATCTAACAGGCAGAAAATGTTCCTTGGATTGTAGCTCAAAAAACCCATTAATGTATGTCTGGAGTTGTAGAGAAACAGGGTGATGTGTGCTTGTCTATTTCTAGTGGAACACCTTTGTAAAACTATTTTGTGCTTATTTGCTAGGGAGCAACACAAAATTCAGCCAATGCCCCAGGGACTACAGCACAGAATCAGGTAATGCTTTTTTATTTTTGGTAACTAAAAGTACTAATGTTTATAATTATTCTCTGTGAATAATAGTTTGTTACACCTGGAAACTTGATGCTCTTTTACAGCTTTGTTTTTGTCCTTATGAGACATTTGTCTAAGAGCTACATCATAGTAAACAAACAAAAGGAATCCCTCTTTATCTGGTGGACAGGAAGTGGGAATCTGCAGTTTCTGATTACCGTCCAGGAAACAGCACTATTACCAAATCATACTGGATTCTTAAATTTGGACTGTGCTTAGTATCAGTTGAAGGATTCTTAATTTTTTTCATTGTTAATAAATTCCCTTTAACTTACTTTGTTCTAGTAGCAGATAAGGACAAGGAAGACAACACAGGATGCCAAAATATCTGCCTAAAAGCTTTATTTCAGGAGTTTGGGGCTTCTCTGCTCACTTTTTCTTTTTTCTCACAAGTGTCTTACTTTCCAAAGGATTGTGTTGAGGTGTAGGAACAACTCCCTACACTTCATTCATCTTGTCTGCTCAGTGACCTTCCAAATGATTCATGTTAGAAATGAAGGTGGTAAAGAGCCAGGATTTGCAGGAGAACAAGTACCATAGAAGAATATTTTTGCCTGTCCTGCCATGCATCTTTTTGGGTACTGTCATTGCATACATAATCAACAGGGAAAAAGGTCTTGCTCTCCCTCTGGATTTTCAGGCACAATGTGTGTATGTCCGTTTGCATCAAAGCACAGCACTGAGTATTTGGGTATTTCTTTGAACTTCAGAAGTTTATTTTCTAATGGCATTACCTGGAATGTTTCCATCAGTTGAAGGAGATTGTTCTGCTGATGCTTTAACTTATTTGGCACTGGTTTTAGGATATTTGAAATTGTGGTGTCCAGTTTATTTTTATTTTATAATGTACTTGGTGACTTGGAGATTCCAGTATCAGTAGACGACTACTCAGCCTTGTCTGTGGTACATGGCTATGAATTCATATTAGCAGGCTAATCTGTTAAAAGACTAAAGCTCTAAATCTAAAGGGGTTTCTAATTTGAATGAAATTTGAATTGAGCTCCGTAGTAAAACCATGTGGGCTTTGTGGGTTTTGATTGCCCAGAGTTATTCAGTATTTCGATAGTACTGCAGATGAACAGAGCTTGGCTTCCCACTGCTTTCTGGACGGATGTGAGTCTTTCATATGTTCTACCACTGCCATACAGGTGTCTTGGACAGCACTGCAGCCACTGCTTGGGCACCTGGGTGCGGAGAGTACTGTAGTGTCAGCTCTTGACCAGCTGAATTTAAATGTGACATCTAAGACAGTATGTTACTGTAATTTTTGTGGAAGTAAGAACTTCTCCAAATTAATATATCTGTGTAAAAGAACCAAGGGGCTTTATGTGCATATTGATAAAGGTGTGATGAAGCCCAGATAGAATGTTATGAGCAGAACTAAGGAAATGTGAGTCTTGGTTCAAATAATCATACAGACAGATGCCAAGGAACTGTATGCAACTTGGTATAGTCTTCTGAGCTTTGATCTTCTGTTGTTGCAGGTGCCTGATAACCCACCGAACTATATCCTTTTCCTTAATAATTTGCCTGAGGAAACAAACGAGATGATGCTGTCCATGTTATTTAATCAGTAAGTTTTGAATAGAAATGACTTCTCCTTTGAATTCTTCTGTAACCTGTGTGTGTTTTCTCAGTTGGCAAGCTGGCCTTTTAGAAATAAGAGGTACTTCTGAAGGTATTTCAGTTGTTGGTCTTACTGCCAAGGTTAGAGATGTCAGTTCTGATGACTTGGTTCAGAAAGCAAATCCTATCTCTTTTGTAGCTGGTTTTGATTGTGTAATTTATCTGCTATCAATCTGCACTGGATTTAAGCTGGTGACTGTAATACTAAAGTCTTTAGGACAGCAGGAGCAGTTTTAAAACTAGTTTAAAACAGTAAAACTAGTTAAAACTAGTTACAGTTTTAGTTAGATTCCTCGTGTATGTGTACAGGACTGATTAAATTGCTTCCACATAATGATCCTTAATTGAGGCATGGTTCTAAGGACAGAACATGTAAAACCCATCAATTTAAATCTTTCATTAGTAATAACTATTGCAGTAGTAGATGTTTCTGATAAGAAGCTACCGAAGAGAGACGTATTATGGAGCTAAGAAGTATTATTTGACTCTCACCTTATTTTAAAGGTTTCCTGGATTCAAAGAAGTACGCTTAGTGCCGGGGCGCCATGACATCGCATTCGTGGAGTTTGAAAATGAGAATCAAGCAGGGGCTGCTCGTGATGCTCTCCAAGGATTCAAGATCACTCCATCTCATGCCATGAAAATCACTTACGCGAAGAAATAACCATTTGCTCCCGTAGAGGAGTTCTGTAGCGTATTTGCTGTTCTCTGCAGAGAACATGGGACTTGAATAGAATTGCCACAATGACCAAGGCACATGTCAGATTTCCAGGGATCTGCTGGATAGTAACCTTTTCTGTTGAAATACTAATTTTTATAAAATAAAATATAAATGTGCTGTTTTCAAGCTGTTTTTTTTTTCCTCAAATCTGTCTTATTAGTGATTAGCCTAGCAGGGCTTTATTTAGTTGAAGAACTTTTAAGGTGATCCTTATTTCTCAGAAGTGAATGTTAGAAAATAGCTATCTTTCCAGCGCTAAAAGTATGATCAGGAATGCTAAGTGCCAGCATATTCAGAATAAATAGGGCACTCAATCTCATTATCAAGGGGACAGCTGTTTTTCACTTAGGAAATACAGCTTGTCATTAGTGGGGTTTTTTTCCCCCAGGTATAGATAGAAATTGATTGCAGTTTGTTTGACAGCAGTATTGTTCAACTTGGTTTTGTCTTGGTGGCTGGCAGTAGAAGCAGGTCCCAAGAGGAAACATAGAAGTTTCTGGTTTTTAACCAGGCTTTTCCAAAATACCTGTCCTAATGCTTCTGGGGTTTTTGGGTTTGTTTTACTTTATTTTTTCTCATTCATGAAAAGATTTACAAGTTTTGTGTGACATGAAATACAGTGGATGCAGTGAAGTAATCAGATACAGTATTGTGAGTTGTAACTGTTCTAAATATTTTGGAAAAAAAAATCATTTTAAAAAGTTGTAGTGTTTTGTATCTGCAACATAAGCCACCCTTTTTTGCACAAGACCTGGAAAATTGAAATTCCACCTGCTCCCAGAGTACATTGCAAGATGACGCCTCTTTCACAGTCATCTCAATTACTGTCCCATTTCCATACGTGTATTTTTTCATTATTTTTGGTGATTTTGTGTATGTGTGATTTCACACGTATTCTAATTCTTGCAAATGAAAATTGTTTCAATGTGTCTTTAAGAGAAAAAATGACAGTTATTCCATTTTATTTTTCCTCCTGCAGTCATAATTTTATAGGTAATAATTATGCTGTCATTGCATCACACTAGGTTATGTGCACATGGCTACCATTGCTCTTCACCTTTATTCACTTAAAGGGTTTGGAGCTGTCTGCCACGAAAGTTGGACACAACAAATGGGAGATCGGAGGAAGGAATAATGGGCTGGAAGGCTAGAGGAGAATGTGGTGAAGTCAGCTGTGATGGGCAGGTGATGCTAGAAGTTGCAGGATGCACTTTCTTTAAAAGAGTGGGATTTTTGATGATGGCTGACAACTCTTCTGTCTGGGAACTGAAAGCTGGTACAGCCAGCAGCTCTTCAGACCTCCTCATGAATCGGGAAACACTGGTTCAGGAGTGCAATTTGGGAATTTCCAAACCTGCCCTTGGTTATTTCTAAGCGCTGATCCAGAGCAGCCCGGTGTTGCCTGACAGCTTTGCTGTAAATTGTTGTGGTGCATGTTCTTTACATGGGTGTGCTTGCATCTATTTTAATTAAAATCCTCTCTACAAGTCTTGCTTCAGGTATGCTAGGACAAGATTTTTAGAATTTAAATCAATTCTAGGTGTCCTCTCCTGGATGTAAAGAGGACCTTTTTAGTCAGCCTGTGGCACTGTTTAGTGTCTTGGACCTACAAACCCACAGTGGAGTTCAGCTAAGTAAAGAAAAGTGAAATGGTTGCTTGTCCTAGCATGACCTCTGTATTTTGCTCTGGGTGCATCTCCCTGTGGAAGGGATCTTGCCTGTACAAGTATATGATGCTTGAATTCTTAAATTTCAAATTTTAATTGCTGACTTGCAAAGCCTTTTGTGCATTATCTGCCTTGCACTTCCCTAATCATTTGTTTACATTGCATCCATCTGCTATGGTCCCAGTAGATCCGATCTGTACATGGGAACATGGGCATCTTGCCACTGAGGGTTTTTGGTCCAGAGAAGATTGTGCTTGTCAGTGAGCACTTGTGAAAATTATGGACAGGAGGATTAAGAAGGATGTAATTTTCCTTCTTACCAGGGTCTAACTTAATCTTCATTCTCAGACTTTGCTTGAATTATGATTAAGGCTATGGACAACTCTAGGAGGGCTTAGTGTGTTTAAATAATACAGTTGCTGATTGAAATGTTAATACACAATGGCTTTGGGAGGGGATTCGGCCTCATGATTCAACCCTGAGGTCTTCCCTCTCCTATGGCTCCTCTGGTGGGATGGAATATCACCACAGTCCCTTCCTATTGGCCTGGGGTGTTTGTCCAGGTGCCTACCACTTCCTTAAAAGATGGTGATTGCTGGACCTGGCACACATTCAGCAAGTGCTGAAGCAAAGAAAAATGACACAAAGTGTTTATTTGATGATTTTACTCTTGTGTCTCAGATTAATGTATCCTCTTCCAAACAGAATTTTTATGGAGAAGCTTGCCAGCAAGAAGCTGTGTGCTGATGACTGTGTAAGTAAATTTGCTTTAAGGACAAAATAGTCTCAAATATGGAGACTAGTGGAGGTGAGGGGAAATCTGTCTCTGTCACCCTTCCTTCCNCCTATTTCACATCAAATGGCAGAAATGCCACTGAACTCAGTGCATTTTGCACAGTGCTGGTTTGGTTTTAGTCTGGAGGGACCATTTTTAGCGAAACTGAAAGAAAACAAGATCAGAAAGTAGCTAAAGATGCCATGTAGAAATAGTTCTACTGATCCTTCCTCCCTTCCTCCCTTCCTCCCTTCCTTCCTCCCTTCCTCCCTCCCTCCCTCCCTCCCTCCCTCCCTCTCTCTCTGTCTCTCTCTCTGTCTCTCTCTCTGTCTCTCTCTCTGTCTCTCTCTCTGTCTCTCCCTCTGTCTCTTGGGGATGTCCTTTTATCCCATACCATTTTGGTTTTTCTTTTTCCTCTTTTGCTTTCTGTCCTAGGCGGTCGCTCCTCCCCTCTGGCTTTGGGAGTATCGCAGTTGGTGAGAGCCAGCCCCGAAATTTCCTGCGAGAGTTGTGGGGCACAAAGGGTGGTTGTTTCTTTTTTCCAGTGGAGGATTTGCCATGCTCTGCAATCTCTGTGACAAGAGACACAGTTGCCGCTTGGCTTTTGCCTGGTTGTTTTTTTTTTTCCTTTTCCTTTTGGCACTGTGACTGGAGCTTTTCTGGCTTGCTTCTCTGTTTCTCCACTGCTTGGGAGCCCAGAGCCAGTGCACGCCACGCCAGGACCACCTCATTCCCCGCCAGGGCCCTTCCCCATCTCTGCACAGCCCGGACTCGGGGACCACCCATTGCTGGTGAGCCACCCAGGGAATCGATCCCCTGCCCAGTCCCCGCTGTTCTCTGCCGCTGTTTCAGGGCTTCTGGCTACACTGTAACTTCACACCCGGATTTCCTGCAGCTTCCCACCGCCCTGGAGTTTTTGCTACCTATTGTTCATCACTCCCAGGGGGAGCCAGGCCCTGCCATGCTAGCTGCTGCCCCGGGGTTCCTGCTGCAGCCCATCTTGCCATCCAGAGGGGCACCATGACCAACAGCCCCCTGAGGTTGTAAAGGAAGCCGCTTTCCCATCCCTTCTGCTGGCTGCGCCCGCCATTACCANCTTGCTTCTCTGTTTCTCCACTGCTTGGGAGCCCAGAGCCAGTGCACGCCACGCCAGGACCACCTCATTCCCCGCCAGGGCCCTTCCCCATCTCTGCACAGCCCGGACTCGGGGACCACCCATTGCTGGTGAGCCACCCAGGGAATCGATCCCCTGCCCAGTCCCCGCTGTTCTCTGCCGCTGTTTCAGGGCTTCTGGCTACACTGTAACTTCACACCCGGATTTCCTGCAGCTTCCCACCGCCCTGGAGTTTTTGCTACCTATTGTTCATCACTCCCAGGGGGAGCCAGGCCCTGCCATGCTAGCTGCTGCCCCGGGGTTCCTGCTGCAGCCCATCTTGCCATCCAGAGGGGCACCATGACCAACAGCCCCCTGAGGTTGTAAAGGAAGCCGCTTTCCCATCCCTTCTGCTGGCTGCGCCCGCCATTACCAAGTGAGGGAGATGCAGCTGAGCACGTGCCACAGCGCCCCCTGCAGGCGTGGGGGAATCATTGCCCCTGCCCAGCTGGGAGCCACCAGCCCCCCTGCCGGCTGTGACCGGAACTGCATCCAAGGGGAGAGCGCTCGACAGCCCAGAGCAGGCTGGTGCTGGGCTTCTGGTTTTGGTTGTTGTTGCTGCCGTTGTTGTTTGTTTGCTTTGTTATACACATACATAGTAATAAAGAACTGTTATTCCTTTTCCCATATCTTTGCCTGAAAGCCCCTTAACTTCAAAGCTATAATAATTTGGAGGGAAGGGGGGTCATGTCCTCCATTCCAAGGGAGGTTCCCACCTTCTTTGGCAGACACCCGTCTTTCAAACCAAGACACTCTCCCTCTCATATTTACTATTAAATAAAACACATACTATTGACTTTGGCATATGGTCTCATTTGCACCTTAATTCAGGCAGAGGTATTTCTAATAACTTTGAAAACCAGACCATAACAGCATCTTAAGCTGTTACTTTGCATAATGGAGAGCAGCAAAATGAGCAGAACAAATTCTTGAAGACTTTACTAGTTTCAAAATAACCTACTTTTATATGTAGGAATAGTTTTACGTATAAGGTCACATGTATTTATATTTCTGTAAAAGAATATATGTATTTAAAATTCATCCACCTCATTCTTTTGTTACTTCTTTTTTTTCCGAAACACCATTTCCTTTGCCAGAGCAGAAGAGGATTATAATGCTTCAGACTGCAGATTCATTAATATTAAGAAGGGCCAGTTGATTTATGTTTACTCAAAACTAATGAAAGAAAAAGACTGGAGAATTCTGGGCTTGAAGAGTAAGAGTTGATTTTTGTGTATATGAACAAACTAGCAGTAGATTAGCACACATTGCTGTCAAGAAATGGATGCAAATGCTGAGCAATTGGGGGGTTTAAAGCAGCCACTTAGTTTTAAAAGTGAATGTTTAAACTGGTTGAGGAGACTTGAAAGGCTTTAATATTTTTCTTTTTTTAAATGAAATATCTTCAATAGCTAAATGGTAATTGTGAACTGAACCTTAACAGAAGGGCTCAACAGTTCATTTCTGTGGCCATTTGTGAAAACAGTGGAGGAGAAAGCTTTTATCACAGTGGCCATTAAAGTCTTAAATTTAAGGGAAGCAAAGATAAAGATTAGCTCTCTTTGCAAAACAGGTTCAGGTAAATTATAAGCAGTATTAATTTACTCAAAAAATATATGCCTGGATCAGAACTTCTGTCAATGGTTTGTTTCATATGCCAGGAGATTGGAACCTAGGAAATGTAAAACCAGGTTAAGAATACTTTTGAGTAAGTGATAAACCAGCTCGAACCAGATGAGGGGTATCTAATTATACATCTCCTTTCTTGAAGGTTTATGGAGAACAGTGTGAAGACCATATGGGGACAGTTGGTTATTTCCCTAGCAGTTTAGTCTCAGAACAACATATCTATCAAGAAGCAAATAAGACTTTTCCTACAATGGTAAGGAATTTACAAAAGCCCAGCTGGCTACACAATTATACTTGGCTATGTAATTCTAATTTGCTGTAAAAATAAGTCATTATTGTGGCAGTTGATTGTAGCATATCACAGATGTTTAGGGATCCAATCTTTGAGCCTTTATACAGGGCCTCTGTGTTTGCAACCCTCCTTTTATTTCAGGGTTTTTTTTTTCTTCCCAGAAAAGGTAACTTTCACTGTTGGAGTCAGTGTATGCCATTAGCAACAGACCTTGCTATAATAAACCTTTCTGCCTGTGGACTTCTCTCAGCATCCTTTTGTACAACACTTGGGGTAATCCATGTCTCTTGGTTGCTCTTTGAGCAATAGATCTTAGGAGATTTTTTGTTGTTTTTTTTTTTAATGCTGCTACTTCTGAATCAAACTGAATACAATGGACTGAACACAATATGCTGTGTGTACTACAGAGTGGTGCTGTTGGATTGCCTGCCTTCCCTCAATCACTTCAAATTTGCCATTTGCTAGCTGAGTTCACTCATTACCAGGAAGAAGGTACTCTGCCTGTCTCCTGCTTGCGGTGGACAGCTATGTGGATACACTGCTCTGATGTAAATAAGCAACACAGTGTGATAATTCCCTGTGGCAGAATCCAGATCTATTTAGGCAGATAACAGCAGGAAGGAAGCAATATGCTCTGGAAGTCTTTTCCCTGCCAGAAGTTTTCAAGCAGAACACAGGCATTTATTTTCTAGTCAGCATTTCTCTAAGTGTACTGCATAGCCTCAGTCTAAGTCATCCTTTTCATGGGGGATTAGGAATTGTTTAAGGATAAAGAGTTACATATGACTAACTAATCCAGGTATTGGATGTAGGAATACAAAACCAAAAAAAGGGAGATAAAAGAATCGTTTGAAATTAAGAGAGAGGGAAGTATTGTCTAATTAATTTTAAGAATTCAAGGCAGGAACAAATTATCTGAGCTATGCAAAATGAGTCAAAACACAAAAGGAGTTAAAAGACAAAAGACCTTTTTCTTTTCCAGAATCCTTTGAATACATTATGGTGTACTTTGCATATATTATAGCATATTCTCTATATAGAATATAGAATATAGCATATAGTGTATAGCATATTCATTTACCTCTGGGGGGTGATAAAGGAATGTTAATCTTTCAGTAATCTCAAAACATCTTTCCTCTTTCTTTTTCAGGACATTGATTTCTTTTGTGACTAGCGCTGAGAGCAGGCAGTCTCTCGGCTGCTACCTGGGGAAGTTGACAGGAAGAAACTTGGGCAGCTTCTCTGAGCATACAGCACATCTTCCTGTAATAGATATTTGTGAAACAAGTAGCCTTTCTTCAAAACAAGAAAATTTTCATTTATAGGGAGTGATTTATAGGGAATGGGGACACAGTCCCACTTAAGATTTGTTCTTTAGAAATTTTTTATGTGTGTACACTTTGTGACGTGTTAATAAAGCTGATAGCCTTTGCATTGCTCTAAGTCTCTGTGGTATAAATATGCACTCTACAACTGGACACACATTGGAAGCTGCAAGTACCAAGACAGCACCTGTTGGCAGTATGTGTTTGCAAACAACACACAAAATACATTAAATTTCCCTGTGGCTATGAATAAAAATTGTGAGGCGAGGTTTAGCACTTGCTATTGGAAAATATTTTTCCTCAAATTATCATCTCATATAATTGCTTACAGATATTAAAATATCTACATGGATGTTGAAGATACAGCTCTATACTTCACAAGAGGAAGCTTTAGATACATGTCTCCACAAAGATACCATCCTTTCCTCTTCACTTAGAGTGCAGGAGCTCCAGGCAAGAACTGGACATTCTGTGGTATAAAATAAAACCAGTGTTTGTAGTCCTCACTATCACCCTTAATCCTTAACCAAAGTTCTTGCAAAAAAACTTGCAGACGTTGCTGGTTTCAGCTCCAGTTTACTTGTGTGCACCTTGTGGAGCATTGCAAAAATCCAGCCAAAAGCTTGTTCCCAAGCACAGATAGCCGAGAATGCTCTCTCTGCTTCAACAAGAAACTCACAGCCCTTGCACTCCATGGCACAACATGCAAAGAGAGAGAGAGAGAGAGAGAGAGAGAGAGAGAGAGAGAGAGCGGGAGAGAAGCACTTTTCTACAGCTTCAGGCTTGCAGAGCTCAAGCAGCTAGAGCTGCCACGGAAGGAGGCATCCGAAGAGAAGGCATTCCTCAAGTGCCACCTTCTCTTATCAGCCTCGAAAGCCCTCACAATGCACTGCGGCTCCATGCCTCCCTTCCCTGAGAGATGTGCCGTCCCATTTTTCTTTCTTGCAGCTCCCTTGCCAACGTCCAACAACTGCTCCCATCCAAGAGGCTCTATAAGAAAAAGCCAATGCCGGGCTTCGCTTTCCACTTATGACAAGTCAGCCACAGCCACAACTCACTGCTGCGCTCTCTTCTTCTCTTCTCTGCTGCATCTCCCATCGTGTTCTTTGGATCTCGGCTTCTAAAATTAAGTGCACTTGTTTTGCACAGTGGGCTGCATGAGGAAGAGGTACTAGCACGAAATATATGGCAGAAGACAATAAGAAGTTTTGTACATAGAGCAGAGAAGAGCTTTTGGTGTGGCTTACATGTGGTAAAAATTTAAGGTCCATGGCAGCACCCCTTTTTTCCTTCCAGAGCCTTCCTTATGGGAGCAGCTGCTGGACATTTGAAATAGATGTGCAAGAGTTAAAAATTAGACAGCACATATATGTGAGAATGAAGGTACAGAGACACAGTGTATTGTGCACCCTCTAAAGTCTGCTAAGAAAACGGGAGCAGTTGAGGAAAGCTTTTTGGTTTGTCACTTGCTGTGTGAGGTGCAGCTTCTCGAGCTCTGCACCATGGAAAGTGTGAGGAAGTGAGTTTATCTATGATGTGTGATGGAGTTCTCAGTGGGTGTGGGTTACACGTTGACCCAGCCAGAGCATCCTCAGCTGACACAAGCTTTTTTCTGGACTTCTGGAATTCTGTCCCTGGGCTCTGAATGTGACCATACAAATTGCTGAGAAGGAATGCCCATAGACCAATACTGAGGTGTGCAGCGGAAAATCTGCAAGTAGAAGGGGTTATCCCCCACCCGCTTTTTCCTGGCCCATGAACTTTTCTTGCCCCTTGCTTGTGGTTTAAGCAAGGGGTGCAAATGGAATGTGGTGTTTCTTTTGAATGCTGTGTTAAATCCTCTTCTTTCAGCTCTCCCTAGAGCCCTTCAGGATCCACTGTCTTGAGCAAAACTACATCTTAGTACAAAACAGGCAGGTCTGGGTGTAACATTTCCTATGCAGCTTTAAAATGCTCAACACACATTTGTTATTGTGCTTCTCAGTTTCAGCTGCCTACAATACACCTTGACATTTTTGCTCTCTCGCTGAGGCCTGTTCCACCATTTTCTTATGGAAAGAAGAAATTCACTTTGAAGGATAGCAACACTACTATGCTGGAATTCACTTCTCTTTTGCAGCCTGTAAACTGCACAGGTGACAGTGAGACGATTCTTCTTCCTTCCCAGCTATATGCAGGATCACATTCTTTCAGCGTCAAAGAGACAGGCTCTGCAACAGCACCCCTGCATCAACTGCTCCCACATGAGTGGTGCCAGGAGAGAAGAGCGCTTGGCTTTCACCAGCTCACCATCAGCGCTCGGAGAAACAACCACGCCACGGCACGGTGGACGTGCAAAAGAAGGAAAGGCATCTCGCCTAGCTCTAAACCACCCAAAGTGCAGAGCCAGGTTGAAAACACCACTGGTCTTAAATCGACTGCGTCAGGACAAAAGGATTTCGCTGATCTTCCCCTTCCAGGTACAAACTCTTATTTCCACCATACTCAAAGGTCAACACGAACTCCCTGGCGCTGATAACTTCTTTCACTCTCACAGAACCTGGCTGTTAACTTGAAACAAGGCTCTTATTATCCCTTCTCTTCGCCCAGACTGTGGTGGTTTGTGGAAAGTCTCGGACATAGAAAGGCTAATGCAGCAACTGCTTCTCTCCTGGCACCTTTCCCTGCGCAAGAGGTAGACAGACACTTTGGACTTGGTGAAACAGAAAGAGTACAATTGTACCTATGGCAGAGGAAAAACATATCACACTGTGCTGCATGCAGTGTGTGCTCTGAAAAAAGGCAAAGCTGGATGCCATCGGCAGGCTTCGGTTCTTAGACCGCTTACACGGGCACAGCTGCGGGCTGTGCTAAGGATGGAAACCGGAATGTGCAAACATGAAGAATGTGGCATTTCACACAGCTTAGAGGGGAAAGTGCACAGCCCCAGTTGTGGTGTGTGCTTGAAAGACTGCCAGGAGAAGACAATCCAGCAAGCCTGATGTGTTTTTCTCTTTCAAACATTTCTTTCAAATGACCAGCAGCTGTGCCAATAAAAAAGGCCTGAGAATGAAACAGGCAGAGGAGCAGCCCTTGCACCTTCTGCTTGCTGCATGTAAGCCACATCAAACTCACGGATGCACGTTGTACTTTCCTTCTTGGTGACATCTACCATTAAGTTCTCTGGATTTTGCTAGAAGTCTAAAGCTAAACGGAATTGTTTCCACTAGGATTTGGATAGGAACATGTACCAGCACACCAGCAGCTTTCTTGGACCTTTTCCCTTACGATGCATAGTTTGAATAGGGCAGCCACGCTCCTCTTGCCGCCTGCAGGCTGCATGCAGAGCCACGGTGCTCCATGGGCTCATTCTCCACCTTACGTAACATCACGCGCGTTCATCCTCTTAGTGCTCTGAAATTTCCGCTTGCTTCTTGCACAGAATGACGTGCCGGCACAGAAGCTCCCTGGCACACGCTGCTTCTGTCGAAACATTCCAGTGCCACGCACTTTTCCTTCTCATCTCCCTGTACCGTCACCTTCTATCAGACCCATAGTACCAATCACAACCCAAAAGGTCTCAGCTATGTCTCGCACAGCCAACTGTGCCAGGACAAGGAGGCAACTCAACGCCATGGCAACTCAGTGCTCCACTATTCCCAGCTCCCATGGAGCAGCCACCGCCGCCCTCGGCTGCTGCCCCCCAATCTGGACGACCCACAGCTGCTCCATGAGCTCACCCATAGCCACAGCAACCTGTTCTGCCCTGACAGGAGTGACACAGAGCCTGCTGCTGCTTGGAAATCACGCCCAGCCACCATGGGAACCATGCAGACTCATCCCAGCTTGCAGTACACACGCTCCATCTGCTGAGATGATGCTAACAGGGCGCCCGGGGTACAGCAGTAATGATCTACCCTGGTATTCTGGTTCTCTCTCCGTCTCTCTTTTCCTCTCTTTGCTCCCTTTTCTATCCCCATTCAGTAGGGACACTTATCTTTATCAATAAACCGTTCTCAGATATAATATTGCCGTGCTTGCACTTTACTTTCATCCGAGAAATCTATCGAAATAATCATCCCCAACTCCCCTTTTTTTTCAGCGGGATGGGACAAGAGAAGGCAAGAGAAGGTCAGAAATCTGTAGGCAAGGCAGCACAGAGCAGAGGAAGTGCAGTGATGTGTATAAAAGGAAGGGATAGGGAGGGGTAGGCAATGGAAAGCAAGGCCAAGTCAGAAAGGGGCACAAATGTCAAGAAGGACGAGGGTTATGCAAGGCAAGGGAAGGCTAGGCAGGGCAGGGAAAGACAGGAACGGAGAGGGGTCAGTAAGGCAAGGCAAGTGGGGGTGTAGGAAAGGCAAACTGGATAGGCTAGTCAAAAGTGGGTAGGCGTGGGTAGTCTAGGCCAGGGAAGAAAGTTGTAGGCAGGTCAGGGCTGGGGGACTGGCATGTAAGGGATTGCAATGGAATGGAGGGGCAGCAAGGCAAGGCAAGTGTTGACTTTGCTAGGCAAGGCAAGAGAGACTTAGGGAAGGCAAAGAGAATGATAGGAACAGCAGGCAAGACAGGGCCAGGAAACAAGTGGTGAGGAAGTCAAGATGGGAGATGGGCAAGCAAGGCCATGCAATCGAGAGGTAGGAAGGGCAAGAGAAGTACACGGAGGTATCTGTAAGGCAGTGCAAGGCTGGAGTCTGCAAGGCAAGGGATGATGAGGTATGGTAAGGAAAGACAAGGCTGGGTAGGCAATTACCTACCACTGTAGGAAGGCAAGGCAAGACCAGTGAGGGGAAAGCAAAGCAAGGCAATGGAATGTCAGGCAAGAGAAGGCTCAGAACTTGTGGGCATGGCAGGGCATAGGAATGTAAGTCCAGTGAGAAGGTAGGTCAGTGAAACAAAGAGCTGAAATAAAGGGTGAGTTGTGGGGTGAGCATTCTGGCCAGCCATAACAATTCTGGCCAGCAATGGGGGACCATGGTTAATTATTTGCCAAGAACGTCCCAAGAAACCAAAACTTTCCAAGGTTTATATGCACGGCAACACAAAGGCTTCAGATAGCTCTCCCCTCATGCCCGCCCAGTTATATCACAAAATAGGTATCTGAGCTCGTCTTCCTTCTTTGTTATGAGGCAAGACTACCACCTAGCGTCCGTTTCTAGTAATTTTGAGGAGGGGTCTTCTCTTTCTTCGTCACATTCATCTTCATCGTGCTGCCCTCCAGATGACCTGTGCTGGCTGTCTGCTCATGGCACCTGTGAGGTCTTTTCCTGCTGAGCCCCAATTTTTCATCTTACTCTTCTAACTACAGCTAGAACATCTAATCCATCTCCAGTTAAAAGATAACTTAGAGCTTTGCTACTTTGACAATAATATACTAATTTCACTTCTTAGTTAAACAACTGTCTATTGATTAAATTTTGCAGGTGGGTTACATTTGTTCAAACTTCCGGAGCGTATAAGCTCCGAGTTACTCCCTAGTTTTCTTAGGGAATTCACTGAGAAAAAAATCAGACACTGGCTTAAACTTAAAAACAGCTAAAATAACAAACCCACAAAAATATAGATTTCTTAGCTAACTGCAACACAGCTCCTCATAAATACCGGGGATCACTGAATTTCTGGAAAAACACGATATATCCCCTTTTCATCACGCAGGGACAGGGAGGGCTAGGCAAGGAAAAGCCAGGCCGAGAAAGGGCCAGGCTAGTCAAGGCAGGGAACAGGTATTTAAGGAAATGCAAGGCAAGTGAGGTGTAGGAAAGACAAGGGAAGTCAAAGATAAGTAAGGCAAGGCATGGCAAAGCCGGGGAAGAAAGGAATAGGCAGGTCAAGGCAGGGAATATGTATGAGGGCAAGGGAAGGGAGGGCTAGGCAGGGCTAGGCAAGTCAAGGGGTGTATTTTCAAGGGACGGACACATGAATGTCAGTAAGGCAATGCAAGGTTGGGGCAGGCAAGCCAGGGCAAGTCAAAGAAGGAGCAAGCAAGGTAAAGCAGGGCCAAGAAAAAAGGGGCAGGGAAGTCAAGGTGGTGGATGGGTGAGAAAGCCAATGGAGTGGTAGGAAGAGCAAAGGAACTGATGGTTTGGTAAGGGAATGCAAGGTTAGGGTAGGCAAGGCTAAGCAAACCTAAAGAAAGGCAGACAAGGCAAGGCAAGGTAAGGCCAGGAAAAAGAGGGGGCTGGAGCCAAAAGTAAAACCACAAGACATAAATGCCCTGACCCTAAAGCCTGAACCAATCAAGACACAAAAAAGCCAAAGCCAGAAAGCCCCCAGAGACACTGAGCCCCAACCAAACAAGCCAAGACTCCACAAACCCCAAGCAAAAAACTTCAACTCCCAAGCTCCCAAAGTCTGTCTGCTGACAGGAGTCCATTGGCTCAGTCCAGCCTTCCACTGCAGTCCACTGGTGGAGACCTTTTGCCATCCAAGTGGAGAATATCTCTGGAGGGTACAGGGTCTTTGGTGTTCCCTTGCTGACTTCCTGGCCCATGTGAGACATGAAATGGGTACCAGGCAAACTCTACCCCTTTACTCCTGCTCATATTTTGCCTTCCCTTCTCTTCCTATGACTTTGATTGCCTTCATGTAGCCCCAGGGTTTCAGGAGCAGATTAGAGGTGACCCGTGCAAGGTCCAGGACAGCCAGATCTGTTGGTCCTGGCAGCTTTCATGTGGGAGCAATACCGTGATGTATGTTTCACTTGCATTGCCTTGTAAACCCAACTTTTTCCTTGCCTTGCCCTGCTACCTGCCCCTTTGCATGGATGACCTTGTGTATCTACACCCCTGCCTTGGACTGTGTGCAGCTTTATTCCTTGGTCTTGCCTTGTCCGGCCTATCCCTGCTTTCATCTGCCTTTTCTCACCTACACCAAACTTGCTATCCCTTGCCAAGACCTCTGAGTCGATACCTTGCCCTTCCTGCCACTCCACTGTGTTGCGTTGACTTGCCCAGCCATCTCCCACTGTGACTTCCCTACTCCATTTTTCCTAGGTTTTTCCTTGCCATCGCTTGCCTGCTTCTCCTATGACTCTCATTGCCCTGCTAACTGTCCCTTGCCTTGCATTACCTTCCATGCCCATCCCCAATCTTGACAGGCCTACTCTTTCTTCCCAGGCCTTGCCTTGTCAAGCCTACGATTAATTTATATTTCCTTTCCATTTCTACCCAGTCTTGCATTTCCTTGCCAATCCTGACCTTTCCTTCATTTGCCTTGCTTCCCCATAACTTGTGTTGCCTTCCCAATCCCTCTGTGTCCTTCTTTTGCCCTTCCTTCTGTCCTTTGCTTTGCCTTGCCTTTCCTGCTTCTTCTATGACCCTCAATGCCTTCACGTACCCCACTGTTTCACACGTAGATGAGAGGTGACCAAGGGGTGGTCAAAGCCAGCAAGACCCATCTGTCCCGGCAGCTTTCCTCTAGGAGCAGTCCTTGTCTGTATTGAATCTGGGGCATGCAACCCACATTTTTGGCTATAGACTCCTGGACAAGAATGACAGTTCTTTTCCATGGGAAAGAAAGAACACAGACCCACTGCTTCAGGTGCAAATGACAGGCAGCCCAGGGAAGGACAAGGCCAGCAAGGCTCATCTGTGCTGACAGCTTTTGTCTGGGACCAATCCTTGCAGTTATTGAATTTTGGATATGCAATCCAAATTTCATCTTTGGTAACCTGGACTGGAATGACAGCTCTTTTCCACGGGAGGAAAAGCATGTAGACCCACTGTTTCAGGTGCAGATGACAGGAGGCCCAGGGGAGGTCATGCCCCGTGAGACCAATCTGTGATAGCGCCTTTTGACTGGGTCCAATCATTTAAAGTACTGTATTTTGGACATACAGTCCAAATTTTGCCCTTGGACTCTGGGATGAGAATGACATCCATAGGATGGATAGCCCATGATCCCAGTATTTTAGGCGCAGATTAGTGGCGACCCAGGGGAGGTCAAGATGAGCCAGACCAGTCTGTCCTGGCAGTTTTCATCTGGGAGCATTCCTTGAATATACTTCTCACTTGCCTTGCCTTGCCTTGGAAAGCCTACAGTTTACTTGCCTTGTCCTGCTAACCCTTCCTTGCCTTGCCTTATCTTCCATGCCCATCTCCCTCTTGAATTCACCTGCCTGCTGCTTTCTTCCGCGGCCTTGCATTGCTAGGCCCGCCCCTCATTTGCATTTCCTTGCCATTATTACCCCACCTTGTCATTTCCTTGCCATTCCTGACTAGCTCTTCCTTTGCCTTCCTGACCCATCCATGTCCTTCCCTTGCCATTCCTACCACTCCATTGCCTTGCATTGCCTTGCTCACTCATCCCCCACCTTGACTTCCCTACCGCTTTTTTTCTTGGTCTTGCCTGCTTTGCCTCTTCCTCTTATGACACTCATTGCCTTGCCTATCCCTCCCTTGCATTGTCTTGCCTTTCCTAGCCAAACTTGTGTTTCCTTTGTCATTCCTGACCATTCCTTTGCATTACCTTGCTTCCCCACACTGAAAAAGCTGAAACAGAGTATTTAGAAAACCACCTCTGAGAGGAAGATGTGGAACAGGTTGTTCCCCTTTATAGAGGCAGGGCTTGCTCGTGATCCTCTCACTGAGACTGCAACGTGAACTGCTGCTCCAGTCCTTCAGAGACTTAGCCTAAGTCTTCACATGTACAGAACAGCCTGTGCCGCTTGGGCAGCTGTTTCTTGTCTGCTCAGCAGAAAATGGTAGAGACCCCATCCGCCACAAACCTCTGTCTCAGTCTCTCGTTTGCCATAAATTGTTGTGAGTAATATACAATAATGAGTTTTCTGGTTGCTGGTGACTAAAACGTTCTGTTTTGAGGGCTGCAGTTTTGAGGGAAACTTAAATGATGATTATATTCTTTAAAAATCTTGCAGTCTATTCTGTGATGTATGCTGTCACTGCTATCCAGCTGTGAAGTAGCTTAAGGAATTCTTCAAGGCACAGAGTTAGGTATTAGATTAATCAAGTTCTGTCTTGCATATCTAATATTCTTGTCCTCTGTGTGCTGCAGCATCATATTTATTAAACAGGCTTTGTGTTTCCCTGGATTGTATGTGACGTGAGATATCTTAAAGATGCATGTTATGAGTTCGTCTTTCTTTATATTTTTCTCAGTCTGCAGCTGATGGATTCCTGCCTGGCACTGCTGCTGTAGGTGGTTGCAGAGGCTGTTGTACAACTTCTGCAAGCTTGCTTTGAGTAGTAGAACACAGAAATGTGCTGGATTTCCCACTGTCACAAGCTACCTACCTGCAGAAAATATAATGCTTCATTTTGCCCAAAGAAACCAAAGATGTCTTGGACATGCTGCCTGCACTCTGTTCTCTAGAGAGTAGCAGCAAGTTTGAAGTCACCTTTGGATATCAGCTCTACAGGGGACGGATTTAGAGGCTGAAGTATCTTCACTGGTGCTCATGCAGGCCTGAGTGCAGTAAATATCATCGTAGCCTATGTGACCTGCTCAAATGCTTTTGGAAAATGCTGACAGCACTCTGGTTTTTCTTCTGTAAATCCAAGCAGTTTTTACTGACTGAGCAGCTGTCTTGAGAAACACCCCCTTTAAATTCTTTAGGAGTCATTGTTCATTACATCAACCTTTGAAACGGCAGGATATGAATTTGAGAAAGTATGGCCGGAGCATGGGGAAGAAGCTTACACCACAACCAGTGCTCTACTTGGAATGTTGACTCATGAATTTCTAATTGCAGACGCTGGGAATCTCCAGATGTAGAGCAACTGATCACATTTGGTCTTTCTGTGTATTAGAAAAGGTCAGGCCCACCACACCTAAATGTTGTCTCTGTCTTCATCATTCTTGCCATTGTTCTGGCATTCCTGTTTCAAACCTCTGTCAAAAGCTGCCAATGTTAAAGGTAACTGCAGGTGTGCTGGTAAGAGCTGCCATAGGAAAATCTGCAGCAGCAGCATGGAGCTGAATTCATCTGAATTTCACGGTTGATATACAGAGCTTAAAACGCCTTCCTGGAGGTTTCCCCATAGCTTGTTTCACACAAGACTTATATGGTGTCAATGTTCAGTAAAATTTCGTGCAGCTGAAGAGAAAGCTTCTCTGAGAAATCAGAAGTGGTGCTTGCTGTAGCCTCATGAGATAATAGAACAGATTTCTTTTTGAACTGGTATTTGAGAACAGAGACAAGACCTCTCTGGACACAACACCCTAGTAGTTTTGCTTGCTTTTGTTTGGGTATTTTTATGCTTACATCAGGCAGGTTACAGAAGATTCTTAGCTAGTGCTTTGACCTGTGGATACTCAAGATAAGAAACAAAAAGACACCAAAACCCCCCCCCCAAATATTTTACAGACTATTTTAATATTAATGGTCCATAATTCCTAGGACCTGATGCACTAGTTTACTACTTGCAAAACTAAGAATCTGTTTCATACTTGTGCAGGTCTGCTGCCTCCACCATATTAGGAGAGTATTGTATGTGTGTTCCTGGAAATTTTCAGTGTGAAGGAATTCAGTCTGTGGTATAGGCAGCTTTCTTTTATATTCTGGCTATACTTTTGTGATTTTTTTCTTTTTTTGTTTTTACCCTGGGCTTCCATTTCAGCCTGTGTCCATTATTTCATAGCAGCCGTCTTGGCTGCACTATTGATTTATTTCATGGAGATTAATTTAAGGTCTGCAGTATTACAAGCTGACAAGCTTCTTATAAATAAAGAGATCTCTGAAGAGCCTTTCCATCAAATACATGATATAGAGGAAGGGAGATGGTTTGGTGATACAGTGAAATAATAGGGATCCATTTGGACACCCTTTCATAGGATAGAGAACTTTCACATGACAATCCCTGTGCAGCAGCACTCCTGGGTCATCTGGAGAAGTGTGGCAGGCGAGGTGTCAGCTGAGGTTGGATCTCTGTGAGCTGGGACTCCCTCAGGACAAGGGAAATTGCTGTTTAGGCATAAAACGTTTTTTTTGGTTTTTTTTTTTCTCTAAAAGGGTATTGGGAGAGAGGACTGAAAACTTTGAATGTTTCATTGACTGTTGGAGCAGCTGGGAATGCCGCTGGGCAGACTGCAGAAGGCTGATAAATTCTGATGAAGAACTTTGGTCTTCTAAGGCTGGTGTGAAGCCTAAGCATTTGTTTTGGTTTAGTATCCTGAATGCATGAAATTTTATCACTCAGTTTGGTTAGTCCAGTCTCTTCTCTCTGCCTATGTAACTAACTGAGATTAAAGAAATAGTTGTTAGAAGCTATTTGCATTTGATTTAACAAAACAAGAAATTATTGGAGGATAAATATTTTTTATACTAGGCATCATCCTATAAAAGAATTTTTCCCAATGATCTGCAGTTGTTGTGCCATGCTTTTATCCAGTATTTTTTCATATAATGAAGTTTCTATTTGAGAGTTGGTAGTCATATATATATAGCAAAATAGTTTTCTATTTAATTTGTGGTTGTTTGAGATTTCGCATACACAAGCAATGTTATTTTTGTTGCTTCTGAAAGCCAGTAAAATGGAAGTTGTTTTCTCAAAGGGACAGAACAAAGAAAAATCGCTGAAGTAATTTTAGAAATTCCTCTCATTTTGTTTTTAGGAAATTCTAACTTAAAATTCAGCAAAGGACAGTTTATACTTATAGATCTTCATGTATGCATTTAATCCTATGTTAGGTTGTATTCAGTTTGTAAAAACCCAATATTTTAATTCATGATTGTATACCCGCTAAAATTATTGACAGCTGTGTATCTACCTGCCTTTCCTGTTTAAATTGAGCCAGAGTAATAGCAGATTAAAAGTGCTCATTTAATACTTCTAGGGGAAAAGTGATTGCTTGCAAGAAAGAACAATTATTGAGCCTGGCTCAGGAGAAGACCAAGTGAAAGAAACAGAGAAACAAATTCATGGAGCCAGAGAAATGCAAGGAAATAAAACTGGAAATTATAAAAGACTGACATATAGAAAATGAGTAGATTCTTCTGAATTTTTCATGAAGTAAAAAAAGTTACAGATAGAAAACCCTCCCTGTGCTTCTAATAACTGTTTCAAAGGGTTTTTTAAGACTGGACCTTGACATTCCCAGAAAAGACTTAAAATTGTGCTTTTCAAAGCACCTAGCAATTGCATCTGGAGAAATAATGCTGCACTGTGGCTCTGTAGAAAAATAGATTAATCTTGGTGTTGTCAAAGCCCTGTGAATGTCGGCAGAACAGACAGTATTTATTTCATAGTAGTTCTAAGGTTTGTTTTTAAACGGAGCCATGATTTGAAATAACGCATTTTTGAGAGGGTTGTTGTTTTTTTTTTTTTTTTTGTTTGTTTGTTTTTGTTTACAAAATATTTACAGTGCAAAATATTTACAGCTAAGTGAAGGGAAATAACAAAGATTTTGGTGATTGCATGCTTGCTTTTCTGAGAATATACCAACCAGAATATGACAATACAGTGATAAGTAGTTGTGCTGCTGGGCAGACTGAGGAACTTAAGAGTCAGTGCAGGTAGAGTTAGCACTTGAAGTCCCCAGTGTCACCGTGACACACCACTCTGAAGCAGTATAAGATAAGGCTGTGTTGGTTTTGCTTGGCCCAGTTTTTGGTAGTAGGGGTGCCACAAAGATAGCTCCTGTGAGAAGCTTCTGGAAGCTTCCACAGAGCCCATCCCTGGTGGCTCTGAGGATGACGGGCACGCTGCTGGCCAAGGCTGGGCCAATTAGAGAGGTTGGTTACGCCTCTGTGATAACATATTTAAGAAGAAATCAAAACAGAGAGGGCAGTTTTTTCCTAGCCAGAGAAAGAGGAGGAGCTGAGAACACGTGAGGGAAGCAACATGGAGACACCAAGGTCAGTGGAGAAGGAGGGGGAGGAGGTGCTCCAGGTGCTGGAGCTGAGAATCCTCTGCAGGCCGTGGTGATGACCATGGTGGAGCAGCTGTGCCCCTGCAGCCCATGGGGTCCACGGGGGATGCAGAGATCCACTCACAGCCTGTGGGGAGGTGCCCAAGCTGGAGCAGGTGGATGCCTGGAGGAAGCTGTGATCCAGTGGGAGATCCAGTGGAGAGAGAGGGCCCCTGCTTCCAGGCTGGACCAGCCTGGCCTTGGAAGACTGCACCCAGTGGACAAGTGACCCACGCCGCAGCAGTTTTGGGAGAACTGTCTGCCTGTGGGAGGAGCTCAGGTTGCAGCAGGTGTGTGTGTGCTGCTGCTTGTGAGATGGGCCCGCGATGGAGGAGTTCGCAGAGAACTGTGTCCCGTGGAAGGGACCCCACGGTGAATCAGGGGAAGGACTCCTCTCCCTGAGCAGCAGAAGAGAGACTTTGGTGATGAACCAACCCAAACTCCCACACGCTGTCCCCATGCGCTATTAGAGGGAAGGAGAGAGGAGTTGGGGGGAAAATGGTGTCTTTAAAGGCTTATTTTACTTCTCATTATCCTTCTCTGACTCTGTTAGTAATAAATTCACTTTGCAACTCTAAATTGAGCCTGTTTTGCCCTTGGAGTGTTTTCTCCAGGTCCTTATCTTACTCATGAACCCTGTGTGTTAACCCTTTTGTTTTCCTCTTCTCTGCCCAGCTGTGGCAGTGGAGAGCAAGCAAGCAGACATTGTGGGTGCCTGGCATTTGGCCAGGGTCAAACCATGACAAAAGCTTACAATTAATCTCTTACCATGCTATGAGAGTCAGAAAATGCAAATAATTCTTTAAATAATAATCAGCAGAAAGTCCTACATGTTCTTTTTTATGTCCTTTATTAAAACTTTCTTTTAGCTCTATATAGCAGTTTGATAAGCAACATTTCTTCCTCTTAAATACAAGCGTAATGGCATTATTATTTCCAAAAAGAACAGTCATTCTGGTGGAAAGCTTGTGTATGGAAGACTAATTGTATAATTATGAGAGTGAAAATGGCAAATTTCTGGTTTTGTGACACTGATAAACTGAAGTACACTTGGTTGCTGATGTTTGTTTACTTATTTTTGAAATTATTCAAAGTAAGCTTAACAATATGTGCCCCAGGGTAAAGTTTTTCCTTCTCTGGTGTGGGTTTTGGTTTGGGTTTTTGGTTTTTTTTTTAGATTTTAACTTGTTTTGCATGATGGGCATGGTGAAGTCCTGGAAGATGTGGAAGATAAGCACTGGTTTTCATGTGGAAACTGCTATCGTGCACTCATGCTACAAGTTGTAGTTTTCAATGGGCAGTGCCTGTCCTCCCTGCGCTATTTGTAGATAAAAAAAGAGTTAAAGGATGACTCCTGTGTTTGAAGGGTTTCAGGGCCTCTCATCCTTATTTTGTTCTGCTCCAGAGCCTGAGATGCAGCTAAGCCCCACGCAGTTTTCTTGTTGCCTGACTGCTTTTACAGACTCCATTGGAAAAAGTTTATCTTGATTTATTTGCAAGACAAAATATCATTGTGAATGTGTGAATGTAGCCTATTGCATTTGTCAGTTAAGGGGCACTGGATGCAGATTTTTCTGCTCATTGCTTTTATGAGCTTTTTTTTTGTTGTTTTTGTGAAGTTACTAGTTTCCATGTTCCACGAGTGGACTACATGCATTCCTGTAAACAAGACTTTCTTTTAACCAAAGAAAATCCTCTGGGTTCACCCAGCTTGTGGGGACGCAGCAGGACTGTCTGGCAAGAGTAAACAGGCAGGTGTTTTGGTGCTGGCTGTGGTTTTTGCTCTGTGGAAAGTGTCCTTTTACTCTTTTCCTACTTTCTCCATTTGGAAAAGGTTTATTTGAACATTTTTTCCTCCTCTCCTTCTAATTTCTTGACCCGCTTTAATTTCTCAATGTTATCAAGGGAGTAGCAGCAACGGGGGTAAAGTAAATGGGTATGAACTTGGTGAGTTCCTGGTTCTGACTCTGGGACCCGTGAAGGGGAAGGAAGAGGCTGGATTCTGTCCCTCTCTCTGTGCAGAAATGTGCACAGCCTTGTACAGACGCAGGATTCCTGGGGCTGGGAACGGGAAGTGTGTTTTGTTGCTGCCTGTTCCCATCCTGGTGGCTTAACAAGGTTTTGCTCTCCGTTGACTTTGACACAATTAAATACTGTATTTCTGGAATGCTGTACTTGTTTTCAGGGAAGAACTTGTTTTGCTCAGTCTAATTCATCGTCTGCCAGAGCACACTAGATAGAAGAGGCCTATGACAAACTAAA
The DNA here is from genome assembly GCA_013397935.1 of Dasyornis broadbenti. Lineage (NCBI taxonomy): Eukaryota > Metazoa > Chordata > Aves > Passeriformes > Dasyornithidae > Dasyornis > Dasyornis broadbenti. The sequence goes on along the minus strand of VZRN01006642.1, from coordinate 1,272,047 downwards.
GTCCATCTCTGTAGTGACTCAGCTGAAATAGGGTCATTGTATCCGGGGCAAGAAGTTTCTTTTGCAGCTGCAGAATATTTAATGTGGTGTTGGAAGAGCTCTCATTTGTACCCCTATGGATATTTTCCATGTACACTGCAAGCTGTTGCCCTTCAGTGTTGAAATACTGAGCCATTTGTTCAGAAGATTTTGCTGAGAGTGATTTGTCTTGGATCTAGTGTTCTAACAACCATCTGAGTTTAAATAACAGCAAAGTCAACAGTTATGAGTAAAGCTCCGTAATTTGAAGGCAGTGATGGACTGTCTCATGTTCTATACAAACATTTAAGATGGTATCCATCAGCAAAAACATGAAATTGAAACTCACTGCTGCTTAGTTCTGAGATTATATTTTTATTTTCTGTATTACATCTCGCATGTAGGAGGGGGGAAAGGGCTCTTGCCTCTAGGTCTGTCCAGTATTGTTAGAGGAGGCAAAGCCAAATACGTCAGCAGTGTGGAGCTGAGAGGGTGGCTGGTTGCTTTCCATCCAGTGTTGATGGGTCTTGACAGCTTGTACAGTCTTATGTAAACAAACACGACAATTAAAATCTGCTCATTGGTCTAGTTGAAAGAAATGCAGTGCAGCTTTTCTAAAGTTAAGCTTCTCTGAAATCTGAAACAAGTTTCCTTGCGTGAATTCTTTCCGCAGAAATGCTTCTGTGCTCTCCCTTTCATAACAAGAGATGCTAAAGCAGTAATTATGGGGCAGAGAATTCTTACTTGTCTGAAAGCCTGGGTTAGTTCTTTTTGCATCAGGATTGATATAATTTTTGCCTCTTGCTTAAGGATAAGTATGCCCTGTAGTCACAGATCCTAAGCAGCATTGTTTTAACTGTTCAACCAGTGAAATGGTTAGAAAGGGAGAAAATTGAAAGTTACTTAGTGCATGGTATCGAAAATTGGATGCAATTTATCTTTCAGTTGACCGGAAAAGGTGAGACGATGCTCTAAGATATCAGGGAAGATGAAAGATTCCTTGTACCCACTTATACTCCGCAGCTGAGGATTGAGAAGGCGAAGCAAGGCACGGCAAAATGCAGTATGTACCACTCAAGAAGACTGGGAACAGGGCTGCGTCCAGAGCACAGAGTAACTGTAGCATCTCTTACAGATGGTTTTCTGAGAGTTAAATGGTGGTGCTTCAGGTATATACTGTAACTACTCAAGATAAATTGCAGCCACTAAAAGTAGCTGTTTCTGACTGACTTAGCCATGTCCAGAATGAAACTCAGAACCACAAAGTACGTTTCTACTTGCATCATATAAGTGGACCTCAGGGAGATACAAGCAGTTCAACCAATATAAAAGAAATTTAAAATAGTGTATCTGGAGTGGGAGGTAAGAATTTTAAAACAGGAAACAAGGAAGTCAGTGGAAGAGATGCCAAGATCAGGGTAGTGAGAAGTTTACAAAAACTAGTCAGTATGTGGTTGGGGTTTTGCTTCTGTATGTGTGGGTTTTTTCAGGGGTGATATGGTTATTTGGAAGCTGAGTGTAGAACTAACTGGATTTGGATTTGTGGTGGGAACAGAAAGTTGAAATTTGGAGAGAAACATAAAGAATGAGGCGTATTCAGAGACAATCTGTGTGTGTTGTATCCATATTTACCCTGAAGAGAGAATAGAGGTGATAGCAGGTGAGGCAAGGCCTAAGTGTTGATCTTTCTGAGTCAAAGACTGTGAGTTCAAAAAAAGCTGAAAACAGAGATGGCCACATCAGGGTGAAAGTAGAGGAAACTGTGTTTTAACAGGACTATTTGTATATAATTTTACCAACGCAGTCTCTATAGGAAATACTTTTAACATGTTAGAGACGAGAAGAAAATTTTTCTATGTGGTCTAAATGAGTGAATTTGATTTCTGGTTTTGCTACTCTGGCCAGGTACTGGCAGAACGCAGTACCTCTTAGGATTTAAAAACTAAGATGTCTGGGAGAATTTTCCTTGCTAGCTTGCAAAAATCCTCACCATACATCACTGTGGCATGGCCTGGAGGAGAAAGTGAGATAACTATGGAGCATTGGCACAACCTGGGAAACAGGCAGGTTGTTGAGGATGTAAGAGATGTCAGAAAGGGATCTGTGTTTCCTGTCATTAGGAAGGTGAACACCAATCAAGGGTGTCATAAAGCTATATTTGCTCACCATGACAAGGTGACCACGTCAAGGGATGGGACCTATTGCAAAAATGGTTCTGTTACTGACTAATCTGGTTTTAGTTCAGTGGCCATGAAAATCTTCACAGAAACAAAGCTGTAGTCACTGTAAGAGAAATTGCACGTTGTTGGTTTGATTTGATTAGACTTTGAACAAAGAGCTTGGCTTTACTGTATTCATCTCAGTGTAGAGCAAGTTTAGATACTGGCCCAACGGCAGAAGCAATTAAGCTGGTTTTATTTCACAGTATTAAACTTACTTTGGTGAAGAAATTGAGGCCTTCTGAAACACAGAACAACCATGTCCATTATTCCTAAATGCATTGTCTTCATGTAGCTCCTAATACATCAGAGAACATCAGTTCTACATCGGAGATTTTAGTTTTCTGGTGCTTAGATATATTCAGGATCACAATTTTCTTAAAACACCACTCCCCTAAACAGCGTGTGTCACCTGATTTGTTTGCAAATGTAACTGAGAGGTGCTATCTTGTGCATAACTGAAATGTAGATCTTGCCTTGAAAATACAGCCTTTAAAAGCCACAAAAATTTGCACAGCACCTGACATGGCTTTTTATTCTGGGAGGTCTTTAGAAAATGTAGTTTGCAGCAGAGAAGCAACTGCTTTATATAGTCACAAAATTCACAAATATGGAGTGAATTTTCTTTTTAACTTGGGAGTTTGTGCATACAGATTAGATGATGGCAGATGACTTCATGTGCCAGCTCTGCCTCTTTCTCCTTGAATTGCAGCAGTTCATGTTACTTGCAGAGTTAAGAGCCAGGGTAGATTGTGCTCAAAAAAATTGCTGGGCCCTTATTTCTCCCCTGTCTCTTTGCTACTCATTAGGGTTTAGATAGATCGACTCCTCATCCACGAAGCAGTGAGGTAATTTTCAGCACTACACATGTTGTAAATTGCCAGTAAAATTAAAATACATGCTAATTTAGAGTGTAGCCTTTTTTCCTCACTTCCAGTTTCAAGAATCCTGAAGGTCTATTAAACTGTGTTTGTATCTGTACGAATGCAGCTGCTTTATTAGCACAAAGCATTCAGAATACAATGGGAAAAGTCAAGTATACAAGGCTTTCTTGCTAGCATTTTAGGAATGATGGGTTTTATTTGGAGCGGGAGTTGGAAAGGGATGGAACTGAAAAAGGAGTCTTTAAATGGTGAGTTTAAAGCTCCCTGAATATATGCACTAAATATACAGGCCAGATTTCTGTTTTCTGCCACAAGCAACATTTCTCAAACAAACTACATAATTGAAGGTCATTGGTACAGGTGGTCCTAACAATTGGTTATTTACAGCAGGAGTTTTTTCTACTTGCAAAAGCACTTTCCTGACATTTGAGGCATTATCTGTGGTGATCTGAGAGAGGTCGAAGAGAATTAAACATAATCAAATAAAACCAAAATTAATATGGTACTTGTCTGTAGAGCCTTAATTAAGATGGTCAGAATGTAGTATAAGTTAAGTCTGGGTCAAAGGCGCTGCTTTCATTTGCTGGTTGACAATCTTCTAGTAGGGAAGAAAACCAAATACTCAAGAATCTGATAGACTTCAAGTCACTTTTGGATGCAAGTAACACTTTTTTGTGCTTTTGATGAAGAACAAAACCAAACCCAAACACAACAATGAAACAAAAAGCCACAAAACCCCCGTCGAGACAACAACAATACCAAACCTAAGTGTTCAGTATTTCTGTAGCTTGGGACTATTTCCACAAGGGAAAAAAGGGTTCAAGTCTTTAATTTGCTTGTTTCAAGATTAAAACACGTCACAGTGGTGTGGAAGAGTCCTGGTGGTTATGCTCAAAGCTATTCTTATTCCCTCAGACTAGCTAGACTCAGACTAACTAGACTTTTCATATTCATTATGAGTTTTCACTGGAACTTGATGGTTTTTGAAGAAAGTTTTGTTTTGGGTGAAAGAACGTCAGAAACCCTTCAAAAGTGCTTTTCGCCTTTTGTGTGCTGAGAACACCAGGCTTTGGCTTTCTGCTGTCATTGTACTCCATTGAGTAGACTTTGATGTCCAAAATACATTAACTCTGCCAGATTCTGCCTGGAGGAGAAGGCTGCAGGATGGGCACAAAGCCACCGGGTGGCAGAGGAGACTGAACTAAGTGACGGCTCAGCGAGTGGCAGTGCCTGGATTTGTGTTCCGACTGAGAAAGAGACCAGATATGATGCACCCAAGCTCCTCTCTGGTATCTTTTAGTGGATTTTCCAGCATCTGGAAAAGTAGAGAGAAGGGAGGATTCCTGTAGGTCTAGTAACAAACGAAGTATTCTGCTGACCAGCTTAAATTGCTACACAAGAACTGCATTGAGAAGGCAGTGCATAATCTAATGCACAGTTGGAGGGTTGACTTGGAATAACATCCATGTCCAAAAGCAGCATAAGCTTTCAATCTTTGTCCTTTTTTTCTCTTTGCTTATTATCCTAAATGTAAATTATTGACTGTTTCAAATAAGGTGAAATTTAATAAAACAGACATCTGATTATTTCCTCCTCTCTGATGTCCTGAAAAGAGAAATATTGGTATTTTTCTTCAATAAAGTACTAGAGTATTTCCATCTTCCTATTGTGTGAGGGGAGGTTTCATACTCTGAACTCTGCTGCCTCTACCCCCACTATCTCTGACAAGGTTATGTTTGTACTTCAGGATTATGAGTTTGAAAGAAAGTGGAAAAAATAAATTTTCCAAGTTGCAGGGGGATTTCCTCTGATGCAACAGTTCTCCATTCACTTCATGCTTAGTTTGCTATATTGGCTTTAACTGATTTTTGCTTGATTTATGGTGAGACATACTTGTGCTGCAACTCATTACTTGAGGTCAGTGGAACAGTCTAGAGCCAGCACATTCCCACTGCCCACCATGAAGCCTGGAGCTGAATGAGAGACCTAGGTGATCTGGGTGAAGGACACAGTGGACGAGAAATGTCCATTCTGCTCTCTCTATGTCTCTTGGGGTGGACTAGAGCACCTGGCATACAATTTGATATATGTTGAAGCTGCCCCATGAACTTACAGCAAACCTCTTCAGCACTCTCTGTGAACATCTTGCTGTTAATATGAAAAAACTCCACAGCAGCGGCTGTAGGTGAGCAGCAGACAGCTTGTTATTGTGTCAGTAATAAATTCCAGTTATTCTTTTCTTAGCATGAGTGAATAATTTCTCACTCCACTGAAAGTGTTAGTTAGTTAAATTTGAGGCATGGGCACTGGTAAGCAACAGCTGCCTGGAGACTTGAGGCTTTGCAAGTTTGGCAGGAGTAACACCTTTTAAACACCACACTGATTCCTAGATGAGAGCATACAGAAATCAAATAGCAGGGGAAACACAGGCAGCACAAGTCAGTGAAAGAGGAGGGTGTTAGAAAACAATTGTTTGCTTTGCATTTTGAAACTATTTCTGCTGTAAACTACTTTTCTAAACCAAACAAGTGGAGGGCAGTCTCAGTGAGCCAATGTTCTCCTTTGCAGATAGAGCCTGGAACATGCATCCATTCCTCTTGTTCTGGAAATTTAATTTATGGCTGAACTGTTCTCTGATTCATAAAGAGCATGGAAATCACTCATCTAGGGCCTGATGCTCTGCCATGTGATTCCTTTCATGTTTAGAGTAAAGCTTATTTGATATGTGCTAACCCTTCTTCTCTCCAAGCTGCACATTAAAGTAATTAGCAAACAAAGCCTGTTGTAGATTTTCCATTGAAGCTGCAAAAGTGCAAACAGACAGAGAAGCATCAAGGCACTTTTTCTTTCTTGTTTAAACATTATAAATGTCATTGATCATTTTACGGAATTAATCTTGCAAGGTTAAAAAAACCCTAAAAGCAGAAAGGGTGTGAAAAGGGTAGGCAGTGGAAAAAAAAAAAAAAAAGGGTGAATGTTAATGCAAGTACTCTGGTTGTCACTGGTAGTGATTCAAGCAAACAAGAGACTTAGTGGTAGCTTGGCTGAAGAATATTTCTATAAGAAAGAGAAATGAAGTGCGTAACATAGCAAATGCGCTCTGAAGAGCCATTTCCTGGGAGCCATTTTTGTTTGTGTCATAGCTCACCATTAAATAAAGTGTGGCTGTACATTCCTGTGTTTTTGTGCTGAGACTTTCCATTCTGTGCTGTGAGCTACAGTGATGTGGGGGTACCTGTGGGAAACTTTCTAGGAAAGTGTAGATGCTAAAGAAAGCAAAGGGTTGCTTCTTTGCATATGCAGAGTTTGGCTTGAAATAGCAGCCCAGAAACCAAACTGTCAATGTTCCTCAGTGATTATTTAAGTTCAAATTTGTCTGGGAGAACAACTGGGTGACTGATTTTTTTTTCCATTAGGAGCTGAGAGGTCCGTGCATGGCTTTTAGTGTTAGATCAAAATCTGACAGGTTGTTTAAAGCGACAGGTTGTTTAAAGTTTCACAGCAACTGCTTTTGCTTGCTTTACTGCATTAGGAGTATATGTTCCACTGCCTTCAATTTTCTGTAATTTTTAATTTATTTTCTTTAGGTGTCCCTTGGTCTTGGTTGGATTTAGAGGTTTTGCTGCTCAGTCATGCTGAGCTCCTGCTCTGTGTTGCAAGGAGCAGATACTGCAAAACTTATGGGCTCCATTTTCCGTTCCAGGAGCTGCCAACATGCTCAGGTGCCTTAAATGAGTTCGAGCTGCCCTCTCTCCACGTGGGTTGGAGCAGGCGGTAGGAAACAGTCCAAGACAACAGTGTGTGCTGACCCCTTGTGCTCTTACATCCCTCTTTGGAACCCTCCCCTGTGGTGCTCCAGGGACAAGTCTGTGAAAGCCCTGTCTCGTGCCTGGCTCATGACCTGCTCACACATAGGCCCACAAATTAGGATAAATAGCAAAATTCGCAAATGTAAATCAATCACCTAAAGATTTAGGCTTTATCAGGCCTAAAGATTTGTCTTCTTTCAAGACAGTACTTGATACCATTTCCCTCAGAGTGAACAGTGCTGATAAAGCTTTGAAAAACTGAGTGTGGAAAGAATAGAGTACTGGTGCTTTCTCCACGAATAAAAGATGTTTTTTTATATAACAACTGTTTTCGTGCCTGAGATGAGGTTGAACTTGTTTTTACAGGTCAGATTATTGCAAATGTGGCAAACACTGAAATTTGGGCACAATTTCTGTGGAACTACGTAAACAACCTAATTAGCAGTCCAGATTTTTCACATTTTCTAATGGTGTTATAGGACGCTATGAAATACAACTATTTCTCTCATTATATTTGTACTTGATGTTAAATGAATCATGCAGTCAGGCAATGGATAAAAAGTTTGAGAGAAGGAGGTAAAACTATTTCTCTACCGTGTCATCCTCATCTTCATTGAATGAGTCATGACACAACTGCCCCCCATGAACTGACTCTGCTCTATAGCCAGAGCCTTTCACTGAGAGTAAAAGCAGAGAAAATCCTACCTCACTGAGTTACAAACCAAATGTTGTTGTGGGTGTAAAAATTTCAAAAGCATCCTTGCCTGAGTTGCAGCGTAAAGAGTCTGTGCTCTAGCAATGGTTTTCCGAACTGATCTCTGCTGATGAAATGTTCAGGATTTTGAATCTACCTGACTTCTTGTTGAATGGTGTTTTGTTGTGGTTTTTGGTTACTGAGTTATTACTATTTGATGGCAGATACTGGGGAAAAGTGTGGATATTATAAGAAACGGAAAGGCCAAAATACTCCTTGAATGAATTGCCTTATCTCACCTTCTTAAGGATTTCTTCAGACACAGGATATGTCCTTTTTTCTGTAATTCTTATGGCTTAATGGCAAAATTTGCACGGTTTTAGAGGCCAGGACACATCAGGACAATAAGAATTTGTGGAGGTTAAGAGTGGGAATGATAACCCTGGCTGTGAGAAAAAAGGAAGAGTGGTAATTTAAATTGTTACAGGTCAAATGAAAATAAACCTGTAATATGATCACAGTTTGGGGAGGGCAAAAGAGACAATAAACGGAACAGTTTTTTATTAAATGCTCAATGTGCTACTTTCACTTGACAGCAAAGCTCCCTTTTGAATTTTACCTGAGGGGTCTCGGTGACAGCTGGTCTGATCTTGCAGGAGGACTGTTCAGTTTGGCCTCTGATCCTATTGCTCATTCTGCCATCAGTTCTCCTGAGGCCGTGTTCCTCGACTCATATTCCTCTCTTCCCTTCATACCTTCTGAAGACCAGTGTACTGAATAATGCAGCAAGAATGGCTTTGCTTTGGGGTGTTGTTGCAGTTGTGGAAGTGGAATGGCATTCCTGCCACTTGGTCCCTTAATTCCTGAGAGAAATACCAAAGGAAATCCGCTTTTGTGTTCCTGGCTTTTAGCCTGGAAAAAGTGATGCCCATACTCGGATTTCGTAAAGGAAAACTGCACTGCTGCACTTGCACTGCCAGATCTGAGATACTTGCTCCCATTTCTTCCTCAACGTATGGTTCAGCTATAATTAAAGAGGTTTGAGATCATCCTTCAAATAAAAATTTCCCACTAGATGGAGCCTCAACAGCAGGGTGGTCCCATTAAGGGATACATATTTCCTGACATACACAGATGTTCTCTGAAACCGTCATGTAGATCCAGATCTCCTTCTCCCTCGCCAAGATTTTTCTTGTGACCCTAAAAGCTTAATTTAGATGCTAAAACAAACATCCTAATTTTTAGAAATCTGATTTCCCTTGGGTACGGTTTGAAGCCATCTCCTGTCTAGATGGTAAACAGAACCATTAATGAAGTGCTAATGATTAAGGTTTAACTTGGCAATAAACAAACAGCTCATTTTGGAAAAAAAATGCTGACTGTTCCTGGATTATAGTGTGTTTGGATGGGAGGGTTTGGAAAGGGGTAAAAGGATGAGATGCAGCCCTTATTCTATAAATTTCATCTTACAAGACAGGTTTTCTTCATATTTACAGAGTCTGTTGACTGTCAGAGCAGATGCATGTACTCTGCATATGTGTGCGTGAGTAATGTCAGTAATTCATTAAAAGCTGCTGCTCAATGAGAGTTGAGTTGGTCACGGCTTTGTGCAGCCAAGGTGGAATTTGGGGGATATGATAGCAGAATGACACGTTAATGGGAAATGGAGGTGAAAACATAGCCTGGATTAAGAAAATGAGGTGGTTCCAGAAAACACTGGCACTTTTTTTATGCTTGAACTAAGCTCACGTATGTCTGGATGTCACTTAGGTTTGTATGGTGTCACATGAGAAAGGAAATATAGAAATTTATTACAAGTCTTTCTGAGGGGCAGGAAGTGATGACAAAGAACGAGGAAAGAGAAAACCATTCACAATTGTTTACTACTGATTGTTTTAAGAAATGTATTTCTATAAGAGAAATACTACAAGACAGACTTTGTTAGTGACAAAGTTAAATCAAAAAGGTGTCATTGCAGAGAAGTATGGAAAAGTCATGGAAGGGGTTGCTTGGATAGCTCTGAAGCCTTGAGTATAAATCTCTGCCTAGTCCAGGGCCAAGAATTTGAAAATATATAGTAGAAGTTCCCCCTTGGGGCAAATAATGTAATTTTTTCAAAACTGGCCATACCTAAAGAAGAGCAAAACCATTTTTAATGAAACAGTGATAAAGCTGGTTCTCTTGTAAACACAAACAGCACCCAGTTCAACTCTTGGGAATGGAGGAGATGATCTATCCTGGGCTCTGCAACAACATGTGGAGATGGCAGAAGAATTTGAGTGACTGGAGAGGTGAGGAGAAATGGCTCAGCTGCTGTCCGCAAGGAAAGGATAGCTTTTCCTATAAACATAATGAGAAGTGTTAGAATTCAGAGACCCTGTAGGTCTTTTTCAATGGCATGATTTTATTCTTTTGCTTTTTCTGCTGTGGTACCCTCTTTGGAACAAAATCTCTGTGTGAACTGCTCAGTGCACCTGGTTGACAGGAATATAAATCTTGGAACATCGGGGAGAAGCGCCACTGAATTGGAGACCACAAGCAAGTTCCACATGGCCTGAGAGTGGCTTGCTTTTAAAAAGCCCTAACATACAGCCAGATTAGTGACATCCCGAGAGGGCCGATACATAAATATTTTACAGGTCGAGGAAGGAAACTGGCAACTGCATATTGGCGCAAAGCTTTGAAGGGGTGAGGGACGGTGTGTTTCAAACAAAGTCACTAACAGCGGCAGGTGGAACAACTTAAACTCGTGTTGCTTTCTTCCTAAGAACATTTTCACTGAAACATATTGCTCTAAGTACCTGGATATAGTCGTGGTTTATAGGTGTGGTGGACTGTGTCTGGATGTTTAGAGTTTTTTGAGAGGGTCAGCTCACCTTTCTTTTCAGCATGGCCAAAGAGTAATGATGTAATTGATCTTTCTAAGTGTTTCCTTAAAGTCTTCTTTTGGTAGAGTATTTTAAAAAGCACAAAATGTTATATAACTTAGTATGCAGCAATGACCAGCTCTTCAAAAACCTGCTCATTTGTGAAGCCAATGTCTATAAAACTCAAGCAAAGTTTCAGCCTTGGCACATATGGAGGTTATGCGACATTGGAACGTAAACAATTTAAAGATTTCCAGGTATATCCTTGCAAGCTGATGAGCAACAATTCGCTTAGAGGTGATGGTTTTCCGTCAGAAAGCAATAGAGCACAAATAGAGAATGGGTAAATGTTTGCAGGAGGAAAAGAAACGTGTTTGTGATGGCTGCTTATCATGAGTTGGCTGATGAGGGCAGCTAGCAGATGTCATAGAATATCTTGTTTCTGTTCTCTCTGCAGTTTCTGTATGTATCTTAGCTAAGTGCATCACAGCCTTAATTCAGATACAATAACTCTGCCTTGCATTACTTCATGCGGGAAAAATGGACTTTTTCCAGTGAACTAGAATGAGCAGATGCAGTTTCAAAGAGCTGGCAGATGTTAACAGCAAGTGAGCAGGAATCAGCTGGAGAGGCCTGTCTGGGAGGAGCAAGGTCTCCCTGGAATTAGGAGACAGGGAAGGAACTGAGGAGGTTTTCCCTGAAGAGATGACAAACAATGCCGTAATGACTTATTTTCAGCTGAGGTGAGCAAGGTCCTATTCCAGAAATCTCTTCTATTACACCTCCCTTTGTTTTTATCTGTTTTATATTTTTTTGCTTGTTTTTGGCAGCCCAGGTGAGACTGCTAGGTTGGGTATGTATTTAGGGCATAAAAATGGTCAGTAATTAGACTCCATAAGTTGCCTAATATCTAAAAACAAGGTAGGTTTTCTGTTACCTCTTTGCAGAAGTGGAACGAAAGCAGATAAATTGAAATTAGGGCCATGTGAAAAAGACAAGAGAAAGAAAACTGTAATTAGTATAACTTATTTCTTTGCAGCTCTAGAAGATCTTGTTCTTCCCACCCAGCAGTTTCACAGAAGTTTTAAGCAATCTCTGGATTGCTGCTGGATTAAAAGCTGACAGTTACTGTTGTGGGCAAGGTGCTTGCAATGATGCAGATTACTTGGTTCATTTTTTTAAAAACATATTACATGTGGACTATTAACAAACTCAGTAGTTAATAGAAATAAATTTTCCATCTGCTCATGAGACCATGCTGTACTATTATGCTGCTCTGTTTCTTTGAGACAAGTTGCTACAAAGAGGGTTATTCTTCTGGAAAGAAAAAAAAAAAATAAAAAAAGCCAAAAATTATAGACCAGCAACATTAATCAGGAAAATCTGACTGTATGAGGTGGGAGTACAGAACGGACTTCAAAGAAAGTACTTTGCTTTTTGTTATTACACACTAATGGAAAAAGGCATAGTCATTCACCCTGGGAACTAAGGCTCCTGATGTTAAAGGTGAAGGTGGTAAAACATGGAAGTCTTAATTCCTTACTGATTACAACAGGAAACACAGAACAGGTGAGGCTGGAAGGCAGCTCTGGAGACTATTTAGTCCAAGCCCGTCTCGCCAAGCAAGGTCAATTAGAGGCTTTTCATGGCTGTGTCCAGTTGGGTATTGTCTCTCTCCAAGGGTGGAGATTCCACAGCCCCACTGGGCAAACTGTTCTAGACTTCTGCCACCCTTAAAGCTTTTTCACCATTGTTTTTTTTCATATAGAATTTACTGGACTTCAGTTTATGGCCATCTTGGTCACTGGGCACCACTGAGAAGTGTCCAGATCCCTCCTTGCTGACAGTGCTCAGTCCTTCCACCCTGCTTTTATATCAACACCAATACTGCTGAGCCTCCTTTTCTCCAGCTTTTCCCATTCTTTCCTTACATGTCTGATGCTCCAAGCCCCTCTCATTTGCAGCTATCTGCTGGCCTCCCTCCAGGATATCCATGTATCTCAGAACTAAACCTGGTAGCGAAGATGTGAGTGAGCACTCTTCTAAATGGTAGCATGGTATTGAGTGGAAGTTGGCTATTGTAAATAGAAAGGGAAAGAGAGGCTAAGGATCAATATTATGCCATCAGTTAAAATTCAGTCAGTAGAAACAGAGGAAAAAAACTATCTTATGGCAGCCTTATTTTATTTTTTAAATAGAAATGTTAAGTCTAGAGGGTACACTGATTGTGTTAATACTTTTATTAATGAGAAGGTGGGGGAATTATTCTTGCAGCAGGATATAAAGAGTCTAGCTTCAGTGCTGGTGTTTTATTCACAGCCAAAAGGACACTGTATGTCTGCTGAGTAATTGAAGTTACACTACTGGTCCTTACCACTGAAAAGAAAAAAATTCAGTGCAAATCTCTGTGGGAAGATATATAAATGATTTGGCATTAAATCTATAGAGTCTAGCCCAGGTGTCCTGCTTTAACTTGTAGTTGCCGCTGATGTTAAGCTATTTAGCAGGGCTCTTCCTGTCACTTTACTGTAGTTGATGCTACAATTTCCTGATCCCAATTTATTGAATGCTGTTTGTAACAGTAGCTTGATCCAATAAGGTCTGTGAAGTCCAGATGATTTTCACAAGATTGCCCATACTCTCTTGAAAGCAGAGAGTAGTTTCCAGAACAAAATTAAATACAATCAGATCTCTTCTAGGATTTATGCCTCTTGGCCTGGCTCATTGCTGGGAGATCAGGGCTTTGCAAGCTCTTAAGACTGTGGAGGTTAGTTCTGCCATATTTGCCTGCACCCGCCTGCTCTCACTTGTGAGTGGTAAGGAAGGAGATGCTATCCCTTCCTTTTTGAGTTACTATTGACAGGTTTGTGCAGCTTTCCAGCAGAGGAATTTCCTTCACTTGGGAGCAGACCTCTGCTTCTTTTCCCTACCACCAGTCTAGGACAGAAAACATCTGTTCTGCAGTAGGTAACACAGCATCTTTCCTGAGTGGAACTTTCCTATGGCATTTACAAATCAAGCACAAAATTATTTTCTTCCAGAGCTCTTTCTGTAACTGACTTTGCAGACTGCATTGAAATGGTATTTTGCCAAAAGGTATCACTTTTGTTATTTGGGAGATGGCAGCAGTTCTGTGTACTTAGTTCTGCAACAACAGAGAACTTGTTGTTTCTAGTACAAGTGGCAAAGCAAATGGTACCCAAAAAGGGCAAATTCTGCTCAGACTGTCCTGTACCCAGGATGACTCTTTTAACTAAAGTTCCAGTCAAATATCTAACACCTAAATGGATAAAATGTTGAATGCATTGTCTTCTGATGGAATACAGAATTGTCAGTTAATCAAAGCGGAAATTGTCTGTTAATTCAAGCGGATGACTGTAGGCTGGCCTACGGATAATTTCAGTACGTAATTTGACTGACAAAGGTATGAGCAGAAACTTGTAACTAAATGTGTTTTCAGGGCTCTGCACTGTTGTCTTGGGTGTTTAATAATGATACTGTATTCCACATCAGACTGTGTCCCAAACTTTTTACTGTAAGACCTTGTGTGAGTGGGCTGGGGGTGAGGAGGAGGGGGGTCTGGGTGGTTTGCTTTGTGTGGCTGTTTTTAAAATTTCCCCGCCTGGGGCTTTATTGGTTTTCTTGCCGTAGTATTTGCTTCAGTGGCTGTTTGTTCTTTGTTCAGGCAAAGGCTTTTCTTTCCTTTTTTTGTTTTTTTCTTTGTGGCTCATAGTAGTTATCTTTGAGCTGCCTTGAGGATGAATTCTGCAGCCGCCTGTCCAAAGCTGGGGTCATTGCACTGACAGACAGCAGCGGAGCCGAGCAGCCCCTAGCCCAAGTCACTGTTGACTGTGCCAGGCTGGAAAACCTGGAAAAACTTGGAAACACCGAGTGGCACCAGCCCATCTCCTTTGCCTGCCATGCCTGCTCTGTGGTGCCTTGCCGTGGGGATAAGGTCAAAGCTTGATGAGCCTTTGTCAGCTGCTGGAACTGCTCTGTGAGGCTCCTGTCTTCCCAAGAGGGATCTGGTGCCATCTTGTCCCTTTCATCCTACAAGCCTGGGGTCATTGCTGCCAGACCCCATATTGGGAACGGCTATGCCTGGCACTTTGGGTCTCTCATTTTTCCAGTGGGGTTGTGAAGTTTAAGCACTTTGATATTTAGCAGTTATTTACTTTTCTTCTTCCCTACCTGTCTGTATTCTGTTTGTTAATAAACTGTTTTTTCACTTTTATCTATTAGTAATCATTCCGTATTGGTGAAAAGGGGTTGTTGGAATCTTTAAAGGGAGACAACTCATTCCAGAGTTTTCTCCTTATCTCTAACCAAGACAACTGCGTGTTCAGCTAAGACTTTTAGCTGGCCTCTGTGCAAATTGGTTACCACAAGCTGGGGAAAGAGAGAATGATTTCATCTCTGATTGCATATAGTAATACAGCAGACATTCCTGATAACATAGATTTGTCTTGGCTTTGTCTTGATCCAGGTTTTATATTTGTTTGTGATTTTAACCATGTGCATTTTGGGTGTCTGTGTGTAATTCAAGTCTCCAGCTCCAGATATACCCCTGAGGACAACCAAAAGTACAAAGTACAATTTTCATTTTTCATATTATCTGGTATCTACTGGCCAATGTTATTAGTATAGAAAATGTATGACAGTGCTGTCATCAGTGTCTTGCTGCAATAATAACTTATCTTTTCTCAACAACATATGTGCAAGTGTGTAATGAAGTGTGTTTATCAAATGAGAAGATGCTCTGAAACTGGGGAAAAAAATTTGTTTAAATAAGATTGCTCTGTCTACAACAGATCTGAGTAATGCTAATCACTCCTTCTGTGCTCACAAAGGTTACTATTTTCTTGTTTACTATTATTCAAATATGAACCTTTCCTGGAACACAATTTATTAAATGATCAGGCTTAAAAAAATTATCAAAATCAAGCCAAGTAAATGTTCCTCCACCTGTTCCAAAGAAAAGCTACTCAGACAGTACTCATTTGTTTTTCATATGTATATGCCATATATGTTCATAGAAAAAAATCTTCATATCTACCTATTCATGTTTATGTCATTTAAAAATTACTGTATATTTCTGATGGCAAGTCTGCTAATGGTAGGACATGAGGACAATGCTGGGAAAAGAACTATCAGCTGATGTTAGTGACAATTCACAGCGGTTCCTCTGCTGACAAAACAATTTGTATAACTGATGTCCTTGGTATCTATAAGGCTACAATAAAAATTAAAAAAAAAAAATCAAGACCTACATGTATACAAACTCCCCAAAAACCCCCACACATACACACCCACCCACACATGTACCCTCCTCTACTCTCATCCCACCCCCCAAAAAAACCCCCACAAACCCCAAAAAGCAAAAGAAACTTGACAAACAAAACAATTCACACTGAAAATTTTCCTTCAGATACAAACATGTTTTAGGTGCTCAGTATCTCCAGTGTCTTCATAAGAATGAAGTCTTTCCATGTAGGAAAAGAAAAATCAAGGACATTAGTTAACTGTAGAATAACAGAGGTGGTAGTTCTTGAGGGTTTTGAGTGTCAGGAAACTATAGAAGTTCTTGCCTTTCATCTTCCCCTGTTTAGGCCTCAGACTGAGGAAATTAGACTGAACGATTGGGCACTGAGGACAAAAGTTTCTAACACAGTTTTCAGGTTGTCCTCGAGACAACTGTCTTCCTGAGCTAGTAGACAGGCATGGAGAGTTGAATAACCCTGTGTAATCCAGGAGGAAGCATTAGTGACCTGCTGAGCCACTTAGATGCTCACAGATCTATGGGACCAGAGGGGATCCATCCTAGGGTGATGAGGGAGCTGGCAGAAGAGCTTGCCAAGCTGCTCTCCGTCTTTTACCATCACTCCTGGATAACTGGGGAGATCCCAGAGGACTGGAGATGCCAAAGGGACCCCATCCCCAAGAAGGGCCAAAAGCAGGATCCAGGAAACTCCAGGCCTGTCAGCCTGAGCCCGGTGCTCAATAAGGTTATGGAGCAGATCATATGGAGTGTGGCCACGTGGCACACACATCGTTTCCAGGGGATCAGACCCAGGCAGAATGGATTTAGGAGGGGCAGGTCCTGCCTGACCAGCCTGATCTCCTTTTGTGACCAGCTGGCCTGCCTGGTAGGTGAGGGGAAGGCTGTGAATGTTCTCTTCCTGGGCTTCAGCAAGGCCTTTGACAGCGTGTCCCGTGGCACACTCCTGGAAAAGCTCTCAGCCCACAGCTTGGACAGATGAACTCTTTGCTGGGTTAAGAACTGGCTGGGCCCAGAGAGTGGTGGTGAATGGTGCTGCATTTGGTTGGCAGCCAGCCACTGTAGTGTCTCCCAGGGATCTGCGTTTGGCCCAGTCCTGTTTAATCTCTTTACTGCTGATCTACATGAGGGGATCTGCAAATTTGCAGATGACACCAAGTTGGGTGCCAGTGTTGACCTGCTGGAGGGTAAGAGGGCTCTGCAGAGGGACCTGGACAGGCTGTATAGATGAGCTGAATCCAACAATACAAGGTTTACGATCAAGTGCCAGGCCCTGCACTTTGGCCACAACAACCCCCTGCAGCACTACAGGTTGGGGACAGAATGGCTGGAAAGCAGCCAAGCAGAAAGAAACCTGGGGGTTCTGGTTAACAGCAGAATAAACTTTAGCTAGCAGTGTGCTCAGATGGCCAAGAAAGCCAATGGCATTCTGGCCTGCATCAGGAATAGTGCGGCCAGCAGAACTAGGGAAGCCATTCTTCCCCTGTACTTGGCACTGGTTAGGCCTCACCTTGAGTGTTGTGTCCAGTTCTGGGCCCCCAGTTTGGAAAGGATGTTGAGATGCTGGAGCGTATCTAGAGAAGGGCAAGAAGGCTGATGAAGGGTCTGGAACACAAGCCCTGTGAGGAGTGGTTGAGGGAGCTGGGGTTGTTTAGCCTGGAGAAAAGGAGGCTCGGAGAAGACCTTATCACTCATTAGAGCTCACTGAAAGGAGGTTGCAGCCTGGTGGGGGTAGGTCTCTTCTCCCAGACAACCAGTGACAGGACAAGAGGACACAGTTTTAAGGCATTAGGAAGAAATTCTTCACAGAGAGAATGACTGGGCACTGGAATGGGCTGCCCAGGGAGGTGATGGAGTCACTGTCCCTGGAGGTGTTTAAGAAAAGCTGGATGTGGTACACAATGCCATGGTTTAGTTGACAAAGTGGTGTTAGGTCATAGGTTGGACTTGATGATCTCAGAGGTTTTTTCCAGCCTAGTTGATTCTGTGATTTGAGATGAATATTTTGATGCATTGTGAAGCAAAGGTGCCTTCTTGTGAGCAAAACAGAAGGGACAGGAAACTGGAGAGTAAATATTTTCAGTGAACTTCACTTCGTCTTATATTTGCCTTCATACAAGAACATGGACAATTGTAGCGCTTTTTGTGGTCTCGTGGAGATTTTCTATCATGCTGTGTCTTACCATGGATTTGAAGTATGAATACTAATTTTCCATAAGATTTTGGGTGGTAGCTCAGCAGATCTCAGACTAAAAAAAGGCTTGAAACTCTGAAGCTTAACTACTACATAGAAGAAATCTTCATTGTCTGCTTTCTGTAAAGGTAAAGCACTATGAATTGCCAATATTGTGCCTTTTGAGAATAGATGAGCTGGAATTATGTTGTTTCTTCTTAACGACCAGGGAGATGCTGGACATTTCTCTGGTGCACAGTCATTTTGCTTTTTACAGAAGTACAAAACTAATTATCCTCAAAAGCTGTAAAGATGTTTCTTAAATGGGAGTTCTGGTATATTTAAAGAGCAGTTTTTCAGCATTATCAAGATTTGAAGAACTGTTAAAAATATCAATGTATTTCTTGTAACTTTAAAACCAACAGTGTCTGACTTGCTAAAACTTCATTACACTATCTGCTTAAGTTAGGAATTCCAAGAGAAACCCATCCATTTATTTCAGCCAAAAGGCCACCTTGATGCTTTGTTTCGCACTTTGAATTTGCCCTGGTCAGACAAAGGATTGGACTGATGCTCCTGGGGAGTTTGAATGCCAAAGTAAACTGGTATTGTTTCTCAAGAGCTAGGAAGATAATGTACTGTATCTACAGATTAGTCTTATTTTGGATTTTTGAAGCCATTAAAAATGGTTCCCTGTGACCAAGGGAAAAACCAATTCAGTGTTGCTGATTTAGGCTTCTTTCTTAATGCTTTAAGTTTCTTTCACTGATTATATTCTCATATTCACAAAAGCTGTCTCCTCCTTTAAGATTTTATTTTGTTCTTTTCTTTTTCACTCTGGCTTCATTGAGACAAGTGGGCACAAGGCAAAGCCATCTTTTGAATGTTATCAAATTACTGTTTGGTGGACCTGAGTCTAAATTCATAATGCTGCAATTTTATAGATGTAGCTTTGCTCTCACAAGCTTCAAGGAAGGCTGAAATTCAAAGGTTTATTGAGAGAGCTTTGATCTTGCCATACTAAATTTGTGGCAACATGTGAGCTTCTAACAAGAGCTAAAAGGCTTTATCTTTACTACTTTGAGACACGCCATCCTTGGTAAAAACCAAGCCTGCTTTTTAGTTGAGCTTTGAGCAGTCATTCTGAAAAAATTCCCCTGGAACATTAATTTCTGTAAAAATGGTTAACCAGAAGAGTGGAATTTTTTTGTTCCAGATGCAGAATATTGTGTGCACAGTAGTAAACTACAGGAATAATGACATGGTTTAGTCATCATTACAGGGACACTTTTAGAAAGTTATCATGACATTTAGTGCTTCAGACTAGGAAGTCTGATCTTAAGTTTCAGTACCAGCAGTTTCTGGCTTGCAGCCATGAGCAGCAGGCTCTGAGGAGGACACAAACAGCTTTTAAGGAGCATATTTTAGTTTTCTTGGCAACCAATTTGATATTTTAACAATACTGGAAATTACTCAAATTGAGATCTCAGAGGCAAACTACATAAAGAGAAATGATGAGCAAAAATTTGGTTAAGGATCAAATCAGTATCAAAGATAGCTGAGAACAAAACAAAAAATTAACCTCATGTGTGTTTCTACACCTGAGCACCTGTAAAAGGGCTCTGGAACAGGAAAAGAAGAGGAGGTTCAGTAGAAAATTATGTGTCAAACTGCATTAACTGTAGTTCCCTGGAGGACTGTGGAGACATGGGTCAGTACAGCAAGGAAGAAATAGCAGGATGTTTCATGGCAGCTTTTCTGCATTTAGATTAATTTTTAGTAGATTGAAGTGTTTGTGACTTTTCTCCCATACACTGTGCAATCAATGTTGCATTTAGATACTGTGAACTGTAAAATCTTTTTATATTGTGCCAGCTTTTACATTTTTACCCAGTGCATATGCTCTGAGCTGGATATTACTGGTTTTGCATCTCTGGTTTGTCTGGAGTTCAACTAAACCTCACTTGACACCCTGAGTGCTCTGAGTAGGGAGGCAGGGTTACAGGGGATTGGAAATCTCAGTGAAGGTTTTAAGAGTTGGAGTTTTCTTCCGTAAACAGAGAGCACTGATCTACACCACTTTGCTAATTTTAGATTGTACCGTGATTAGAAGTATCAAGAAAGAGAAATTGATAAGGAAATAAAGCTTAAAAACAAAACAACAACAAAAAAAGCTCATAGGTTTCCCTAGCAACAGTGATTTATAGTTTTCTAGAGTGAGACTGGTTTTTGAGAATTCGCCCAAACCTTAGAATCAATGCTCTGCTTTCCTCTTGAGGACATAGGAAAAATAAGTAAAAGATTTTGCTAACCCTGGGCATGATGAGAAATGGAAGGCCCAAATAAATGCTCTCTAGGGATTGTTTACTTCAGACTTCAGATTTTAAATCTTCAAGCAACCCTCTGGAAATGGTGAGAATTCATTTTATTTTCCATGCTGTAAATCAGAAGAAAATATGTAAGTTGTATATAACTTTGCTTCTACGTGATAGTTTTGATTTCCAAATCTTCACAAGCCATTCAGTTATTTTTAGGATGTTTCACTTTAATCCTCTTTCATGGCTATGAGTTCACTGGTTTGTGGCTGTCCCTTGAGTCCTTCCTCAGTCCTTCTTCAATGGTGCAAAAAACTAGCTAGAAACTAACAGTGGGTAACTGGAAATACTGAACTTGAGCAAATGTCTTCTCAATTCTGTAGTTAGTTGCAGGTGCTGAGCTCATATTGTCCCACAGCTCCTGTTACATCTGTCTTGAAAATATGTGACAGCTGAAGTCGTCTTACAGAAGTACCAGACAACAAAACAATTCCTTAGTGTTTGCAGGATTTGAATTTATGGTTCCTGGGGTAGTTTTATACTACTGAGATTGATTTTTACAGTGCAAATACAAGTTTAGTTAGACCTCTAGGCTAAAAATCATCTGCTTCCCTTGAGCAGTAGAATAAGACATCTAGGTTTTCAGGAGTATAATTTAAAGGTTTGCATTTGGTCTTTTGTTTAGGTGACCAGAGAACGATCTGTGCTCTTTCAGTTGTACATCCATGGAAGTCCTTGGCATCCCTATGAGCCTCATCCACATCCTTCCATTACAAATGGCAGCATGATTGCAATAGCTAAGGGAAAAAAGTAATCAAGAGTTCAAATTGAGAGGTATAACTAGTGTTTTTCCATCCCTCTGGCATTGCAAAAACACCTCCCTTACATAAGTTGCCTTGGTACATACTGTGCACATCTCCTCACACTCTAGATGCAAGAGGCAGCCTGTGACTGCACTTTGTTAGCTGGTAGCTCTGAGTACTGACCTAAATTATAACTTTGTATGCATAGGGACAGTGCCACGTTCAGCTTTGGTTCGTGTGATGATGTAGGATAACGGGTTGCTATGGTAAAAGCTGTGGTGATGCCAAGCTGTGTGATGTCAAGCTAATATAAGGTGGTTTTAGCAAAACGAACAAAATACACTGAGAGAAATATTTAGGCAGATATTTTGGTGAATAATGCTCTTTATAGTTAATGAAAGGAAATACGATTCTACCTGCATTACTTTTCTTTGGATAGTGAATCCAAACCAGATGGGGCTCATGTAAACATCTGACCATTTATTCTAATCGGTGTGCTCAGGCAAATGGGATCTAATTGACGGAGAAGCATTGCCATTTCATTTTGTGCAGGCAATTTATCAATTTCCTAAGACTAGGCTGAATCACAGATGCTTCTGTGTGTGGAAGAATACTGTATTTAGAGAAAACCACAAGTTATGTCCAGCAAGATATCTTCATTTTTGTTATCCAACTTTCCTAAATTGTTCCTCTTTTGAGAAGCATGAGGTAGAATGTCCCTCAGTTCCCAAGATTTGTAGAAGTACAGTGATATCTAGTGGATTCACACTAGGTATTAAGCTACAAAGGAGGGGCATACAGAAGCTATATCTGTTGTTCAAATGAGCCAAGATAAGCCTTATTTTTGTTAGTGCCTGATCGTTGATGTAGTAGCAATTTTTTTAACGTGTCCCATTCTAGATAGGCAGTCTTCCCATTGCTCACTTCATCATGTTTACAAACTGAAGTTTTGAGACCGTTTTTTAGCCACTTTGTCTTTTTCAAGACAGTTGTGAGTAAATGGTAAGAGAGGTACTGCAGTAAATGAAAGCAATTCCTGTTTTAGTTCTGAGGAAAAAAGGTATTGGGAGACATTTCTATCAAATAACCCAGTCGCAACATAAAATTGCTTAGAAATACACCGAGGAATTAGTGAAGTTGAGAGGACACCATGACACTTACATGAGCTTTTTATATTTGAATTTGGGTGGAAGTTTTTGCTTGCAGACATTAAGCCATTTTCTATAAAGACAATGCTAAGATGTTCATGCTTTAGTAATGGTCAATTTATAAAATAATAGCCAAAAAGTACATATGCCCTTTTTCTTAATTTTCTTTTAAAACCCTTTTTAAAAGGATGAAAAAACTTTACACTTTACAGTTTGTTTACAGTCTAAGCTGATTTCTTCTCTTGTAGACTCTTAGACGGCTGGGTTGAGAGAAAAGCTTCAGGTTTTCTTTAACACTTGACTTTTTGTCCTTTCACTCATCACATTTAATTTTTGGTATCATTTTCATCCAGAAAAAGTTATTTCCAAAGCTTCCTTTCAGAGTTTTTCCCTCTGGTTTCTGAAGTTGTTTCCCAAATGGATTTTTCTCAGCCCTGCTGCATGCTGGTTGAGGAATGAAACATTTAAATCCGTAACATATAGATGGCTGCTGTGTTGCTTCTTCTCAAAACAGTTATGAAGCTGTTGGAGCTGTGATTTAATGACTGCTAGGAACATTTCACTGAGGCTTCCCAGTGCCTGCCCTTTCTCTGGTGTGATGTTTGCCCTCCTCCAGTCTCTTTGGATCCTAAGTTGTGACTCTCTCAAATCATCATCACTGGGAAGAACATAGTGTATTTTTAAATTTTTTTTGTCTAACAAATGTTCATGCCTTGCTTTTTCTTGTCTGTCTTGCATTTCACATTTCATCTAAATTAACTATATATGTGATGAATATTTAATTTGTTGGATAACTGTTCTTTGTTTACTACCCCTAACACAGGTAATATCTAATTTTGCCCAGTTCATGGCTTTTTTTTTTTTTTTTTTTTTTAAATATCTGCCTGTTGTTGAGTTGTTTCTATCCCAGGCATCTCCAGTGTCATCCAAATCACCTTGTGCCTGTATGCCTTGCACCAGGGGAGGTTCAGGTGGGCAGTTTTGTTTGGTTTGTTTTTTCATTTTTGGTTTGGTTTATAGAGAAAGAGCAGTTTGTTCTGAGATGTTTAATGTGCCTTCAGCTGGAGGGTGATGTACGGCCTTCGCAGAGCAGCTGCTGGGGTGAGCCAGATAACCTTCTGGTTCTTGACCTTCCCAGCCCTCACCCCAAATGTTCCCCGTGGATGGCTGGAGCCCCTTTTCTGTGCAGGAGAGACCCTATATCCCTTGGGGAAATCCTGTGGCAATTACTCCCACGATGGAGAGAGTGAAGATCAGTGAGTATCAATGAGGGACTTTTTAACATACTCTTTGGTGATTTCCGAAACCTTTACGGGTTATAACAGACCAGAGGGCTGCATTTTACTATCCCAGAAGAGAGGAACTAAGAAATCTGAGTAACTAGCTAGGAAAACTGTAGATCAGGTCAGGCTAAGGCACAAAATGTACTTATCTACTCATGTTATGGTTATGGTAGCTTAAAAAAAGTTGTGTAATTTCCTCCCACGACTAAACAAACCCATCCTCTCTTTCCCTGCAAAACCACCCCTATCTCTCCCAGCTGCAACACTGAAAATACCTTCAGTAAGTCAGAATTTAACAGGATTGAATTAGGGGAGAATGAGGCTATCAAGCAAACTGACAGATGGCTTTTCTTCCACAAAGGAAGCAGAGAAGTACAGAATATTGTGCCAGCCTTTAGCTATTGAAATATCAGAGATTGGATTTCTCTCAGTTTTCCTTCTCTACCTCCTGTTTTCCCACCCAGGCTGCCAGGTTAGTTCCCTGGATACATACACCTTGGGCTGCTGCCTTCAAAGCCTGAGAAGCTGGTTGGTGCCAGCTGTTGTTCTGTGCCCACATGCCTTTTGATTCATGGCCTGGTGGAAGTTTCAGAACTGCTGCAGCATCGTGGGCTGTGGGAGTTTCTCCCTCTGCCAGCTCTCTGCTGCACAGCCCTAGCCAGTGTTTGAAACCAGGCCAACACTCAGTGCAGCTTTCTAAGCTCTTGTCCATGGGTTTTCTGCTGTCAGTCTCCTCCTGCTCCGCCTTCCATCTTCTCCACTTTCTGCCATCAGCTGCTCTTTTCCTATCACTCATAATCACTTTCTTATTCTCAGCCTACTTCAGTCAAGTAACATTATTTGTAATACTGAGAAGAGACAAGAATGAGGACTCAACAGTGTTTTCTTGCACAGTATTTTGATGGATGATTGGAAATCGAAAAAAGGTAGTTAATCAGCTGTACTACGGATTCTGCCCATACCATCTTGCTCCACTCAGCCAAAATGAGCCAGTGGAAAAATGCACAGGCTTTTCTGTGCTATAAAAACACTCAGTGAAGAAGAATTTCTTAAGGAGCTTGGAAGTCAAGGTGCTTTTTGGTCTATCTATTTATTTCTCGTCTTCTTGAAGCTTATGTGGAACAGAGGTGCAGACTTTTGCAGTGGTGGGTGCTTTATCAAATAAAAACCACTACAATTCAATCTCCTTTGGAGGAGCAAAATAAATGGATTTCTGTAGTCAACCAGCATCATATTGCATTTTGAGGATTTGGAAAACAGCATTGTCTGCCAAGTTTCACGCCTTGAAATTGTTGGAAATGAGTAGTGCACTTAGCAGTCAGAATAAAGTACGTGGTTTATACACGTGCGTCATCCGTGTTTTATGGGCAGCTGAATTCATTCTTGTTTGTAGGCTGCAATGTTTTAAATTTTTGTTTTACAATTTTGTTGAAAGCTACTTAAGGTCAAGTCCAAAAGTATTTCCTTATCACTGCTGTGCTTCATGTAAGCTTCCAAGACAGAATACATCCTTAGCTTTCCTTATTAGAAGTCTGACCTGTTGTTCATGCTTTCCAAGATGTAAACCGCTCGTTTTTAGCGCCTTCCCTAGGAATCTAGTCAAATGGGCCTCTTTAGCAGCAGTTTGAGGGAATAGGTAATTCCAGGCAAGGGGGCACCGTGGCAAGTATTAGCATGTGTATGTCTTTACTATTAAAAGTAAACAAAGGAGAGAAAATGAGTGTTGCTAAGACCTTTAGTTGACAGAGCCCCAGTGAATGACAGTATTTTGAAGCTGTATGTCACAGCCAACCCATTCTTGTTGTTTCCGAGGAAAAGACAGGAAGGAGGGGCCTCCAGAAGAACACAATGTTACTTGCAGGGTTGAGGGAAGCTGTAAATGGCCCAGGGAACTTGTGAGTCAGTCCCCTAGGTGCTGTTTTGAAGGCTGCAAATAACAATAGAGTCTGAAAAGCCAGGGAGAGCTCAGGTACTTGCAGAGAAGAAAGCACTTTCAAGTAGGGGTCAAAACTAGACCTTGATTTTGGTTTAGATAATTTTTTTTTTTTCTGCTGACTTCAGCAGATCATATAGGCATCGTTTCACAAGTGGAAGCCGCATTTAATTCTAGAAGTAAAAGACACATGTCAGTGATGATATATATTTTACTACCATGGTTGTCATGATTAGCCTGGAGCCCGATGAGATTGGTGGTTTTCCTTGGGCTTCAGTGAACTGTCTCTCATTGAGACAGAAGGAAACACACCTTCCTGCCTCCGATTTGACTTACAAAGTCTTGTACTTTAAATCATTAGCTATATACTTCTGCTCATAACACTGTAATTATAAGTGCCCCTTCCAATGATAGCTAATACTTTTATATCCTTTTGTACAAGTGCAGAATTGGTGTGAAAAGCAAGGTTTAGGTTAAAAGCGGTTGCACATACCTCTAGTATTGCACACTGGATTCTTTCAAACTACTGGAGTTTTCTCAATTTTTCCCCTCAGCGTTCGTCCTCTAAAGGTTTTCTTCTTATCATCTTTTGTGGTGTTTTCTACCCATCTCCCAACCACAGTTATTCACTTTTATAATTTTTTAGCATTATACTAAGTTCTCTTTTTTCCTTGCTTAGCTCTAGAAGACATTGCCATAATGAGGTTTTTAACAATTCTGGTAGGGAATAGCTAGGGAATAGATGCAGAGAAAAGCTCTTTTAAGAGGATCTTCTGTACCAAAGTCCTCTTTTCCCCACAACCTGACATGAAATGGAATATTAGCAGTCAAAATGTTATGAACAATTACATTTCTCATCTAAATACAGAAATATAATGCACTTATTTTTTCTTTACCCAGTGTTAATAAGCTAGTTCTATATTCTATGTATTTTAATAAGAATTTTTAATTTTTTTTCTCTTCTCTAATATAAAAATAAACTATTTGCAGTAAAACAAACAGACTGTGCAAAGCTTAGATTATTTGGTGATTTATCAAGTGTTGGCTGCCAGGGAATGGGACCCAAGATTTTTTTGTCAGCTGCTTTGAAAAATGGGTGTTTGCTTTCCTAATGGAACTGGAGTGTAGGCGAGTGCATAGGGTAGGGATCTAGCCATCTCTTTACAAAAAAACCACTCTTAAGAAAACATGCTGATACACACACAATCATAATTAGTAATTATGGCAATTTCTGAAAGAGGTGAAAATCAAATTTATCTGAAAGGAGCGCAGTTCCCCCTATGTCTCTGCAGAAAGTATTACCTCAGACCTGAGCTAGTAAGGAAGAATAAGAGAAAACTAGAGGCAACATTTTGTTCAGCATCCAAAATTACTTCCAGTTTTGACATGAAAAATGTTAGACCTTGGTCCCTTGCTAATAAAATCAATTCACCTCCTGTCCTGACCTTCTCTGTGAACTGTGTCAATTTTTTACCACAGAAGAATTTGGCATAATATAAAAAGCTTCTGTTATTATGATATTAGGAGCTCTTGGGCCAGAGTCATCAAATTTAGTTTAGCAAAATGCAATGCAAATTTGTAATGTGGAGGTGATTGAGGACACAGTAAATTTATTATTCAAGCTATTACAAGAAGTAAAGTTTTTTTCTGAAAATGCAAGTTCTTGGACTGGAAGTTGACTTGTGAGGGTACGTTCAGCTCTGGGAAGGTTTGTGCTGGGCATTGGTAGAACAGTTCTCAAGTATAAAATTAATAGGATTGCACAATGCACTCTTATTGAATCTACACAGATGATAATTGCTGTTCTTGCTGTTGTTTCTCCCCTGTAATTCATATCCCACCTTATGTGGAGCTTTTATCTTGCATATCGCTGTTTGTGGTGAAACTCCATATAAGTGGCTCTCTTTTATGCTACAGAGAAGAAATTGAGGGCAGACTAATGTTCGAGTCTTTCCTGAACATAGCATTTTCCGATTTTTCTGTCTTCCCTGCATACTTGGTGCTATGCCAGGACAAGTTTTGCAATGAGGGGCATCATCTCTGTCCATTCCTGCGCCTTTGAGTCAATGCTCCTTGATGGAGGGTGTTCTGCAGTGCCAAGAGGCAGCCCTTTTTCTACAAACTGCTCACATTTTGCCTGTGTGTGAGAGCCTGTGACATACAGGGTTGTTTTCTTGGCCGGGAAAATTGTTTGTGAGTGGGAGAGAGTTGAGGGTAGCTGAGTGTAGATTTTGTTGCAGCACATGTGTTGCCTAGAAAAACTTCTTCCTGTTAAATAAAAACTTTTTTTTTTTCTCTGGTGGGTATCTTCAGAAGAATTTTAAATCTCAAAATGTAGTAATAAAGATAGACAGCATTATATATGAAAACTATTTTTTTGGTCCATTTTTCATTTCAGTTTTGAAGTGGACAGTAAAACTACTGAAAAGCAAAAGGTAGATCTCAGACGTCCAAAAGATGTTTGACACTCTTCAGCAAAAGTCTGCTTCTGCTTTTTTAAACTTTTTTATTTCAGCGTGGATATAGATCACACTTTTTTTTTTTCTCTAGCCCTTAACTGAGACCTCTTAAACCTATTAATGAAACAAATATTCATTTTCCTTGAAAGAAAATTATAGACAACGTTCATCTTTATAGCTTTTATGCTTGTCCTTTTGCAAGTTTTAAGCTCAGGTCATTATGGCACAGAATGCAAATACTGTGTTATCCTTACTAAGGTTGAGGAGATATGAAATGTTTTTGACATTTTCCAGAATAGCTGAAGTTATGCTGTCTGAAAGATCAGATCTGGATGGGAGCTGCAGTGCCATAAGATGAGTAGGAAGAAGTAAAATTGGAGAGATTTTACATTGTGGGGTTTTAATGATTTATAGAAACTGACATCTTATGTGCTGTTTTGGGAGATACCTGTTTCTCCAGTCCCAAACACCACCTTTGTTGTTAATTGTGAAATGACTCAGTATTATCTCTAAGTATAGATTATTATATACCAAAATCTGGCACCCTAGCTTTATGCTAGCTCAGGTACAAATTGTGCTTGCAAAATATATTGCTTTTATTTTGGAAGTCAAGTTCTTGAGACAAAGGAATTCCTCAGTAGCCTTGACAGAGGTTTCAACATTAACTGCAGTAAGTGTGCTATGGGAAGGTGAGGTTTTCTTTTTATTTCTGTTCGTTTTCTCTACACTGAACACAAAAGGAAACAGCTAAGTGATTTGCTGTCTTAAGAACTAATGTATTAACATTTGCTCTCAGCTGTGATTTGCTGCTGGTTATTTTGTTAGATTGCTGGTTTTCTGTCTCAAGACAATATTTTATTACCATGCATTGGACAGTCCTCTCCTTCCTCACGCACTACAGCATCGGTATTTAAAGCTCAACATTGCAAGCATGGAAATTCAAAGTTGAAGGTGAATTCAATGAAGATGCCCTTTCCAAGGGTGTTCCTGCATGATGAGTGAGCTTTGCCAGGCTTTATCACCTTGTTGGAAGTGCTGGCATCCCCAGAAGAGCAGCGAGTGGTGGCAGTGGCAGATGCCTCTGTATGGTGCTGCTGATTAAACTCGTACCTGGATGCTGTGAGATATTGCCTTGTGCTGTGTAATCAGTCACTGAAACGGACTGGGCTGGAGTATCACTGCATTTTCAGTCTGCAGTCCAGCATTTGCACACCCAAACACTTTGCTTCCTTTAAAAATACAGGTACTGTAGAAAGGTCTCAGTTATTCTTCACATAACTAGAAATACAAGGCAAGAGAGCTGAGAGCTGGGGAGGGAACAGACCATGAGATATTTCTAATAGAAGAAAGGTGAGGGATTAAACAAGGAGAGCTACAGGAGGCAAGGGGGCTCTGACACAAACCTCACTTTCCTGCAAATAAGTATCAGCAAAAAAAAAAAAGACAAGTTAAGAAATATACTACAGCTTCAGTAAAATGTGACAGGTTTGGATACTGTGAATAAGACATTCATTACTATTTAGGATTTGCATGTTCCTTATGTGAAAGTGAACAAATACTTCAGGTTGCATATATGTTAAAGGTGTCAGCTTTATAACATATAGCAGGATTTTCTTCTGTAGGTTTCCATGTACTTTGCAGAGGAAGGATATACCAACACTTTTCATCCCTACGCATCTGGTTTTTGTAAATAGTCATGGTAGCATATCAGTAACTTGGAAAAGGTGTGATGACAGGAGCTACACTGTGCATGTTGGACCCCAGAGCAGGATTCTGTCTTCTTCTGCCTGTCTGCACAGATCTACATGTGAAAACATGCACGATGTATGACAGCTTCAGATAACCGAGCACTGGAGTGTTTTTCTGTTTACCTTCCGTGAGGCTAGAACTGCCTGCTAATGCAGGAAAAGAGGAATGAGAATATGGACACCGGGATGAATGAAGAAATGGCATGTGGAGATCTGCCTTTAGGTTGTAAAAGCACTGATTGTATCTTGCTTTAATTGTAGTTTGCTATAACAGTAGGCCCTTAGCCTGGGTACTAGGACTGTTGTGGTTTTGTATCCTAATATGGAATTTGAAGTTGGAACTGCTCACAGTTAAAATATACCCATCCTCTCAAGCCCACTGGGGCTTCCATCATCCAATTGTTCATTGTGTGTGAAAAATTCAGGCATGTCCCCAAGGGCTTCTCTGCCCTCCCAGGGACCCACGGGAATCCTGCAAGCAGAAGGAAGGCAGAAGGCCCTTCATGTTGAAGTACTCCTTCTGTGAGCATGCTGAGGAGCTCAGGGAGAGATGCATTTCTGGGATACAGGGCAGAGAGGAGCAGGGTGAATGAACTGAGAGCTCTTTTAAGATGAGCATTGCCATGGAAACCACCGCCTATCCTCTGTGTGTGCAGAGGTATGTTGGACACTTACCTCAAGTGAAGTCAAGCTCATACATCAAATCTGTGATGCAGAAGTGCCTCAGAGGTCCCTAGGCTGTGCTGGTAGGGAGTCAGCACTGCCTAAATAGGGCTGATCAATCTCCACAGTTGGGTGGGCTAATTAATGTCTGCCTCAGCTCTTCATGGTTGGTTGTGAGAGGGAACAAGTGTGGTGCCTTGTCAGGCCTGCTCCGATCCCTGCTGAGGAAGAAAGCCTGACCAAGATGTGTGGGACAGGGAATCTGGATCTTGTTCTCAGCTCCGGATGTGAGTTCCCTTTTGTGCCTTCATTTATCCGGCTAAATGTAAAATAGCAATGGATATTTTGGGGGTTTTTGTACAAGTGAAAAAGATTGTGTCAACAACACTTATGATAAGAAATCCTCCATAAAAACTCTCTACGTTAATGAAAGAATGGGCACAACATTTGAATTTGTTACATATGCTGAAGAAGAAGCACCTCCTTCTCTGTCCCTGCAGTCAATGAAGGTTTGCAGGACAGGATTTCCAGTCATAATTCAGTTGCTAGCTTATTTGTCAAAGAAATCCTAAAATTGCCACCCCTTCTATGCAAACTTTTCTTCGTTCTTTTTCTAGGACATAGGACACAGGGTGTGTTTGTGTGAGAAGACACTGGAAGGATTGCCAGTCATAAACATCCCTCTTCAAGATATCTGGGCCTTGCAACAGACCAAGTCAGTGTGGCAGAGAGTTGGGCAGAGAGAGCCTGTCCTCAGAGGGACAAAGAGGAGACAGACTATCGCACTTTTGGTCAGATTTTTGGCTCCTGTTTTGTTAATTTTGTAGGTGCTGGAAGATGATGTGTATTTATAAACTGGTATCTGTGTGGTTTGGGCATGTAAATGTACCTCAAAAATCTCTCAGTGTTTCTGGAATTTGATAGTTTTACCTACACAGGGTTATATAGTATGTTCTAATTTTGTTTTCCTGACTCTGCCTGTGGATCTTTATAAATAATTGATGATTTTTTTTTTTTTTTTTTTTTTTTTTTTTTTTTTTTCTGTTTTTTTTTTTTTTTGAGATTTAAGTCTGTATTTTCTTCCTATGTTAAATAAAATTTCAAAAAGACCAAATTGATGTTCCTGTTTATAAAGCTGGAATAGTACTTGTAGTTTCCTACTGTTGTGTTACATACCTCCTTGATGCAGGTTAAAAAAAAAATAGGCTGATAATACAATTAAATATTGTGCATATACTATATTTTCTATATTTATTTAGCTTTGTGTTCCCCATTTTATAGACTTTTATTCTATAGAGAAAATGAAAGCTGGGATTCTGAGTGAAGAATTGGACTCCACAAGCTAGAATTCCAGGAGAATCTTTTGTTCTTCGTATCAGATCTACAAATCTTTGGAATTCTTGAAAATAATCACTCCTTTTGGCATGTGTTTCTTGGTCTCCGCTCCCTTTGTTTATGAAATGGAGATATCCTGCTTGCTTTCATCACATTAGAGGCAGTCAGCCCCTTGGCAGGATAAGGAAAGGTTGTTTCTAATTACAGATTTCTTCATGCTAATACTGCTTTCAAACATTGCTAATGATCCAGCAGTTTTTAGAACCATCCTAATTCCCTGTGACCTCATGTGCTTCCTTATTGCCTGTTGCAGTTAGTTGATTACATTTGAAGATATAGGGAAAACAAGAGTCCAGGATCCATTGATTTTGAAAGACTTGCATTGCTCTGGGAACAAAGCTGAGCAGTTTTGTGACTGACATTTACCATAAGCCTCAATATGCAAGTCTTGAAGTTCTCCCTGCTCAGAGTAGGTGTAAATTAGGGAGGCGTGACTACCGTGAGATAATTTAGTCTGTTGGCACCTTTCTGTGATCTACATGAAATCTTCTGGTTGGATTCATGTTAAAAATTGGG
This sequence comes from Dasyornis broadbenti, assembly GCA_013397935.1. NCBI lineage: Eukaryota > Metazoa > Chordata > Aves > Passeriformes > Dasyornithidae > Dasyornis > Dasyornis broadbenti. The sequence goes on along the minus strand of VZRN01006642.1, from coordinate 1,239,842 downwards.
GCTGTGGAGGTAAACTCAGAGAGTCCATGTGCAGGAGTTAGGACCTATTGTATTCCTTTATTAGGAATCATGTTATTTATGGGCTGCCCTTGGGAAGACTCTGGAAGAGATTTGTAATTGCTCACTATTTCTGAATAGTAAAGGATGTTAAACTTCCCTGATGCACTGTATATTACATCATTGTAGAATATTTTTCAGAAAGCCAGTATTTTGGATGGATTCATGGCAGTGAGGGTACAAAACCCTAATAAGCTCGTGTGACTTAATTGTTCTGCAGTATGATGGGGTTCTGTTGGGAACTTCAGTCATTGCTTCATGAAACAAAGGTAGATATTTGTTCCAGAAAAGCATAAAGCTTGCAAGATTGTATATTTAACACCATGAGTTTCTTTGTCTGGAGATAGATACGGTTACTATGTAAAAGTGACTCTGCCAAAGAGAATAAAGCACCCAGCGTGCTGCCTTTGTGAACTGCAGGGATGGTTTTAAGGACAAAACTAATTTTTATCAGGGTGGAGAACACTGAGAGCTGTGGACAATGGCAGAGAGAGTTTTATTGTGTTTCAGCTTAATGATGCAGTGCAGGAAAGTCAGTGCTGAATCAGAGCTGCTCTGTAATCATTCATCAGGGTCAGGAGAAGGGTGTTCTCTGCAGTGGGAACATGCTGTGCCTGAGATCCAGGGACGATGTTACTGGCCAATATATGAGTGTTCTCCCAGGATAATGTTGCATAAGAAACAGGAACAAGAGATAAACAATTTGCTGTCCTTGGACTTGGGTGCCTGCTGAAAAGGATTTGAAAGAGACCTTTACATTGCACAAATATCTATCTTCCAAGTGCAACTTGTTTAGTTTAGCACATTGGCAAATACATACATGGCAATTTCCAAAGAATCCCAGACAGTGTGGAGGAAGCGCCTCAGTTCTCAATAAATTCCAATTAAGAAAATAATTGGAAATCTAGACAAACAAAAACATTTAGGCTCTGGCATTACATCTGTCCTACCACAGGCCATTGGTGGTATTTGTCATCACTAAGAAAAAAAAAGGAATGCAAGTGATGTAATTTCAAGTGCAGTAGCAATAGCTAAAAAAACTACACTTATATAAATTTTAGGTGGAGGAAAAACAGAAGGCCAAAAAATAGTGTACTATTAGAAGTGACAAAGAGAAATATTGAAGCTGGGACTCTAAAGTCTTTGGAGAAGGGGTCTAGAGAAAAAAAGCCATGCTGGCTATGGCAATACAATGTCCTGTGACCTTGAGTGAGTCTCAGTGAGCACAAAAAAATTGCAAAGACGGTTGGATCATTCAGATTTTCAAAAAGAATGTATGGTTATACCTACCCTTAGAGATTCTCAATGATCTCTCACCAAGGGAAGAAGGGGATTTAGCATTCTTCTGTTTTGAGGAAATGTAACTAGTAAAATAATGCTAGAGCGTAATGGAGAGTGACTAGATTTACCTAGTAAATTACATGGGAAATTATGAAGTTAATGACTTGCTGCCATTTACAGAAGAAAGTATTCAGCAATTGTTTTCTCTTTGGTAGAATTTCTTTCAATTTCTTTCCGTTTCTTTGAAGGGAAAGTGGTTTTTTACTTCTGTAATTTTTTCTTTCTTTTGTTTCCCTGAGGGACAAAGTACTTGTTCCTATTACTGAACTCAAGGCCATGATCTGAAGGCTTATGCTCAGGCTGAGCTGAATAGAGCGAAGGGCCATGGTGATCTTTGGCATTTCCCTCGCCCGTTGTGCAGAGAGAAGGACTCACTGAACATCTGTAAAGAAGTAGCATAATAGTGTTGTAGGCAAAAGGCGCTATTAACCCCAGATTTTGCTGCTTTCCAGTGTCCTATTCCCCATCTGTGTTAGCAACAGAAATGCATGATGGAGTTGACTTCAACGCTCTGTGGGAGCCACTTCCATGACCACAAGACAGATGTGCAGAAAATAAAACTTCTGTGGTTGTAAAAAATATACAACAGAAGTCTAGTGAATACCTTGCTAAAATCCTTGTGACATCCTAAATAAGCTTGAGGGAAGAAGACAGATAAAGTACAATGGGTCACAGCTAAAAATCAGCCTTCCATGCAACATGTAAAACTTTTTAAATCAATTACTTTATAAATCAACTAACTTTTTAAATCAATTACAGAGACTTTATAAGAATTTGTCCAACGTCAGACAGGCAAGGCTGAAACCTGTTAGGAAGCAAGTTATAGGGCTCTCAGTCAGCTATGCCCAAGGAATAAAAATAGCATTTAAGAACTCCAGGGAAATAAAGAGCTATGGTAACTCAACCCCTAGAGGAATACTCTAAAGGCAGGGAAAGGAAGAAAACGACATTAGCTAGTAGCTTGACAGCCTTTGTCCTGAGGGGTAATTCTTCCAGGCAGTGTCATGCAGATGATTTTTTTTTTTTTTTTTTTTNTTTTTTTTTTTTTGTTCTGGAGACAATTTGTTCTTTAAAGAGAGATCCCATTCCAGGCATTTTCTTCTCCATAAGTACAAATGAGGACAGCTCTTTTTTTAACAGGAACCTGGGGAGCCTGTTTTGTAATTGTAACAAACAGAGGTGGAACCCTTAATGCTCACTACACTAAGTTATTCTGCACAGATTTCTCTCTTATCAGAATATCCATGTCTGACCTTTTCCCGAAAGGTGGGTAAGGGGCTGAGCATCTCTTGAGCACTGGTGAGAAGACAGATCCAGAAGTTAAGGTCACACACTGGTGTGTCAGTCTGGAATACAATCCTGATTCTGTGGGAGGCTTCCAATATGATTTGAGGCCGTTTAATTGATGTTCTCTGACTTACCCTAATGCCAAACAGCAGTGATAAAGCCCCTTGCCTCACAAGGGTGCTATAATGGCTAACATTTTCTAAAGTGTTTGGAGATGAAAGGTGAGGAGTAGCAAAGAAAAACAGATATTTTCTGATTTGAAATGTATTGCATACAGTCAGTGCTTACTTAACTGTGGTAAATGAGCTCTAGCATGTAATAGAGAAGATCTGAAACTAGATCATTTTAGTTATTGTAGTTATGTATTTCTGGTCCTTCCCCCCCATTCTTCTGATATCCTGTTGTTATAAAAACAGTGTTTCTATCAATAGATTCAAATGAACTACTAAACCCTCCCTGCACTTTTACCTGTTTTGGCTCAGTCAAGCTACTTTAACAATTATGTTTGAATTTTTTGTTTTTTTAACTGGAACAAATGCAATCATAATTTTGAGCAGTACTTCACTTACTCAAAGGGGGCTGTGACAAAATCATCATATCTGCTGTTCAGTACAGGGGTTTTTTAACACAACCTGTATTAAATAACGGTACTTACTATTGTACTACAATAGCAGAGTTGTATTTCTTCTTTAATATCCTAGTGTTGGACAAAGAGGGCTTCAGAACATCTTGCAACTTTTAATAAACACGGATGAATGCCACTGGTATAATCAAGATCACATGTAACTTACCGCAAAGGATTATATTTCACTTTGCTGTCACACACCCTATTTATAAGCTCCTGCATTCCCCTGAGAAGACCCTCTGGAAGGAGGAGCTGTCTTGGATATCACAGGACGTGCGACTTCACACACAGCAATGGCAGACCTTGCTGTTCATCCCCCATCATAAGCAATAACAGCAAAGTGGCACTCTGGCAGGATCCTGAGAGAGTCATGAGGAGTCCCAAAATAACAGATGGCAATAAAGCATTATTGGGTCTCCTAACCCAAAGGAATGGAGGTGTGTGATCTAACAAGCTTCCACAGAGCAGACTGCAGAAAAGACAGCTTCATGATCTGCTCTTGTGAATCCTAACCACTGCATGTCACAGATAAATGAAAGGTATAATTATTTAGAGGGAGAAGGTGTTTTTAATTTTTTGAGCGATATTTAGCTAGTTGGATGTGTTTACTCAAGCTGCATTATGAAATATTTTTTTGACAGACAGAGGAGAAGCTTATGTACATTTGTCTCATTCAAGACCTTGGTGTGACCAGTTCTTTTCCTTAGCTGTCCCTCAAGTCTTAGTTTTTATTGCCTTGAACATACAAGTTCCTTCCTGTAAAAATGTCTTGAAAGCATGTCATGATCAAATATGAAGTAAAACATGGTCAAAACTTGATGCATCATAATAACACTCCATATTGAGTTGTGTCTTTAATTTTCTCGTGTTAGTCTGAGAAACATTCCTCGAGACAGATTTCATCTGAGATGTTTTAATCTGAGGGCTGTGACTTTGAAACCCAAATCTATAAATTAATTGTTGACTTCCATAGGTCTTGGGCAGTTCCCCCTTTTATGATATGCAAAATGTAAATTATAGCCTGATATTTGATAAATATATTTATTTTTATTATATTAGTCATAGAATAAATCTTAGTGAAAGAATGATCTTGGGACTTAGCAATTTTGTATCTAGTGATTATTTACTGTTAGTTTTTGCCTGTTTATAAACTGTTATTTTTTCACTTTGCACATATTTGTTTTCTCCGTATTGGTGGAGAGCGATTGGTTAAAACTAAGGGGAGGTAACTCATTTTAGAATGCCCACACCCTCAAAGTGTCGTAAACAAGGACAGCAGCTTCAATGCACATTGCTTGGAGCACAGTTTGCAGCTGAAGTGTTCTAGCTGCGTTGTAATACTCAAGTGTATTTTGGGATTTGGAGAGCAAGTGAGGCCATGTTGAGATTTGGTTTAATTTAAAGAATTGCTGCTATTCTGAACTAATGCATCTGAATATATTTACCTGCTCATTGTTACATGAACTGTAGAACTTTTGGTTTCTATATGGGCTTTAGCAATTAGTGAGCTCTTACTAGCACTGGTCTCAATAACCCACTACTAAAACTTTTGTGTATAATTTCAACCTGCAAGAAGCAGCTTGAGGGCTTATTTTCTTTGCCTCTTGCTTTCAGGCTGTATCTATGTGTACAAATAATTCCGAGCACCAGCAAACCAAACAGCAGAGGAAAACTCTTGCTGATGAGGCCTTTACATCTCCATTGGGTGCTGCTTGTCAGGGTTCTGTGGGACTGGATTTAGCCTGACCTGAACACAGTGCTGGCCTCAAATGGGCTTGGAAACTGCTCAGAGGTTCAGTCACTGAGTGACTCTTCTGTGCCATTGAAGCTTGGAATGCAGCCACTGAGTACTTCTAGAGGTGGTGCTGTCACTGCCTTCATGCCCTGCCAGAGCAAACAAGATGCAACAGGCTGTAGTGTATTTTCCCCGATTCTTTATCTTTTTAACCACATTTCCCAAGTTTCTTTTCTTTGATGGTTAAGCTAATCCTTGTGTATATGAGGAAATGTAAAGATCATAACCGGCTCTGATGGATTCCTGTACTGGAAGTTTTACCAGTAGCACAGCGACTTTAGAAAATCTTTATCATGTACAATAAGCACTTACTGAAAAAATTAGTAAGCTTTTTAAAAACCAATTAAATACAGTTCTGTCATTAGTGGTATTCATCATTCATTGGCATTCATTAGCTGCCCCGGTTGGTTTGCATTGCAAATTAATTTAATTTTTCATGGATGGCTATAAATGTGTATGAGCTATGTTATTCATATGTAAATATTCTTTTGATTAAATCCATCTTCACTTGCCAATGCTCTAAAATGCTTTGATTTTTAATCTTCTTTAAACTTGTGGACCAGGATTTTAGCCATGCTGCATTTTTCTGTGGTTTATGTCTGCTCCTGCAAAGTTTTAAATTTTTCCTCATCAAGAGGGACTGTAGCAGCTTTTCCTGTATCTAACTGGGAACATTGGTTGCCTATATATCAGATTTTACTGTTCACTTGAATATACTTGAATATACTTGTATACTGTATACATGAAAATGTTATTTTGGTGGATTTCTTTAAATTACTTGGAACACTTTCAAAACCACTTCTTTTCTTTTTTCTAGGTTAAAATTGAGATGATGATAAGTTCTGAATTCTGGCAAGAGAGTGTTTCCACATTCTTACATCCTGTTCCCAACCCACTTATTAGTGGACCATTGATTTGTAGCCAGAAGGTAGCCTCCTCCGAAAAGAAAACTGTGGGATATTTGTTTGAAAATATCATGCTCATTTTATTCCTATAGCTGGTGATTATAAAGATAAACTTTCATGTTTAACCAGTACAGACGACTTGAAGGCTAATTGCAATCAGCTTCCAGAAGTCTTTAATTTTCTACTCCTTTTGGGATCCAGTCACTAAGAGTTGGCCTGAAGAACGCACATCCTCGTGAACAGGTTTCCTCACACAGCAGAATTGTGGTGTGCTGCACCACCTGTAAGAGCAAGCCACAATTCAGGTGCTGGTCATCATGCTGGTGATTCTGGGACTTGACAAATCAATTGTTACAGTCAATGTCTGTTGGGTCTTGCCCAGCAGCTCAATCAAGGAGGCTCGTTCACCTTGGATCCTACTGACAATGTGCCACAGAGGAAAGTGTCTCATCTCTAAGGAAAAGGATGCATGTTCTTTGGGGCAACAGACCACCAGAAGGCATAAAAACTAGGAATACAATTTTTCTGATCTCAGAAGAAACCCATCGTGATTTACATTCATGTAACTGAGAAAAAAGCAGGCTCTGAATATCTCAGGAGATATTATCCAATTGGAGAAAAGGTCAGGTTTGCACATTTACCATCTATAATAGTATTTCTCTTTCTCAGTTACTGTTGGTCAGAGTTGTGTGTGTGAAATGCAAATGCGGTGTGGGGGAGTGAGAGAGAATATCATCTCATAAAACAAATTTGAGCAGGAATAGAAGTCAATATATTCAGAGAAGACTTGTCCATTAGTCATTGACCCTTATTGCTTTTTCAGCTGCTTTTCCTCTATTCACTTGCATCTCCTAAACATATTTTCTTTATGTATGTAATTGTAAAAAGGCTAAATGTAGGCTGTTGGTAATGCCTTGTTCAGAAATACAACACTTAATTAGAATTAAAGCAATAAATGTACATTTCTGTCTGAGAAATGGACATATCTTTGATTGTAATGGTGATGAATCCATCGTTATTAAGAGACACTTAACAAAACCGTGATGGTTTACCTTGTGAAGGCACAAGCTGCACACTTTAGCTTTCAAAAATTGCTCTCCTTGGTTCTCTACAAAGAGGATTTTTATCTTCCTGTAGACTTTTCCAGTTCTAGCTCTTCCTGGGGAATGAAATTAAGAAATTGGGTATCCAGTTCTAGATAAACCAACTAATACTGTTTTTACAGTATGCAATATGTTTTATGTTAGAACAACTGGAGCAGACTAGTAAAGAACTTGGATTTTTCAGTCTAAGAGACCCAGGGTGCTAAATTTTGTGTCAGTACAACTTTAGAGCTGCCACAGACTCCTGGCAGAAAGAGTGCAAAGATATCAGTGACCCCTGTACAGCTAGCACTTCCCAATTTCTTGATAAAGAACAGCTCCAGTAACAGTTGTCCACCTTTGCTTTTTCTTCAGTATTTTGCAGCTCTGTATTACATTCAAATCTGCCACATATGGTCATCTTCCTTATGTTGGATAATTTTTATTTGTTACTTATAAGCAAAGATTTTTCCATGTCCAGTCTGTATTTCTTTAACTGACCACTGGTGACGTGTTCATAGGTGTGGACTTCCTAGAGCCAAGCTTGTGCCCCATCTCTTATACCATACCTGTTTTTCTGTACTGCATCCTGTAACCGCTTCCCCAGGCCTCTGTCATATCAGGCTGTGTTTCTCTGTACCACATTTTGTTAGTCATGGAGCCATGGTGGTACCACGCGAAGATACACAGAAGTGAAATGAATTAGCCATAGACACCTAGTCAAATAGGAGAAAAAAAATAAAAAAAATCTTGTTCCAGGAAAATAAATGAAGCTAAAATCACGTTGCAGGCAGGTCAAGATAAGTTCAGATAGAGGAAGGCTGTTAAGTCTGAGTCCTACAAACTCAGTGCAGCACTTATGGGCTCTTACTAGTGATGGCAGTAGCATATCAGAGGGCTTGTTAGTTACGTACTGCATTGTGAAGATGTCCTGTGACAATTAAATACGCGAAATTAGGACAATTGTTCAAAGGCTATATTCAGTAACAATTGTTCTTAAAAGTGACAACAGCTATGGGAGGATAACTTTTAGCATTTCCACAGCGATTCTATAACTTAATAGTTTTAAATCTGTAAAACATTGATTTCCATCAATGTGGTGTCACTGTTGATTACTTATCTGATACCCATGGATTCCTAAAAGATGTATGCTTCTAAGAAAAACAATTCATCAAAGTTTAAAAAAATTATTTAACACACTTGGCAATTTCTTACCCAGTCTGCAGAGTCTGAGGAATTACAGGCAGCTAACAATGGAAGGTGGTGTGTGTAGGTGCTGTAGTGTGTGGCTCAGTCTGTGGTTTGGGAATTCTGTGCTCTCATACCAGCTTCCGTTTGCTGCCAGGTTCTGCTTGAAAGGATACCTGAAGCGAAAAGTGAGAAACAATATTTTAGTTATTCTCATTCCTGGCCCTATGAAATAATGGAGAGCCAGGAGTGTTAATTTAAAAGTGTAATACTATGCAGACATAGCAAGTGATGCAATCTTCCCTTATGGAACCAGTCTGTAAAGTCATAGAAAGACATGAGGAAAGAGGTAAAAAGTCCTTTGTGGAACATTACTGTCAACCTTAAGACAGGCTCCTTTCAGCTGCTTCTTCTGTCTCCATTTCTCTTGTGCTCTGTGTGAAAGTGAAGATTCATAAATAATTTTTTTCAAAAGCAGGCTAGGAAAGGTTCACTGCTCTTTGGGCCATAGTATGTTGTGGTTTTTACCCTAGAACTGCTTCTCATTCTGCCGTCTGATGCGGCATGTTCTTGGAAAGAACACTCCAAAACCAAGCTTTTGTCTATAAATGTCCAAAGTAAATATTTCAGCAGTTTATAGGAGTCTCCTAACAGACAGCCATGCTTCTATCTACTGTTTTTGACCCTCTTTAAGCTATGTGAGAACAGTGCCTAAGAAAATCCTTGATGCCCATGTAATGTTGGCTGACTTGATGAAAGATGTGGAGAATAGAGCTGATCTGGATTTTGGGAGAAAGAAAACTCTCTGAAGAAGTTCTTTCTTTTGACTTAGTTTTAAAGCTGAATGTATATGGCAATAAAATCTGCCTATATCCTGTTCCTTGCAGAACAGTCATGTTGAAATGCTCACTTCACTGACCTAAGGTGTGAAAATGACCTTTAGGACATCCTGCCAAATGAAAGGAGATTCTTCATCTCCTCCACATTGCATTTGGAGACTGAAAGTGCCGTTCTGTGATCATGGGAGAGCTCTGAAGTGGCAAAGACTTCCCCTAAGCCTGATACAGTCAGTTCTGCAGTAGCCGTGTGTCAGGGGAAAAAGTGAGGATACTGTTCTGTCTTCCTGTCACAACAAGCTAAACTTGTGGGAATTCTCTCAAAGGATCCCACGTGGCAAGGCCAAGCCTTTTTTGGAATGCGGTCTCAGGCTATGGTTTCTGAAGGCAATTTCATGCCTGATGTGTTTCTTTGGTACTGATTAGTATCCCAAAATGGCACTTTGAATTTTTCTCTTACAGGCTGGGGTGATCAGGAAAACAACAATGTCTGAAATATGAATAATTAGGAAGCTCTCTTATTTTTATTTTGGTTTACTGCAACCAAAGATTAAACCTATGCATTTATTCTTCCTCTACTTATTCCCCTCCTACCTCATACATGTGAAAACATCCTGGTATTAATTTCTGTTAGAGGAATGGAACAGGTTAGTATCTCATACACTGGAATTAATATTTTTATGTAACTTTTTGCCAGCTCAGTACATCTAGTGACTGATAATTTTCTTTAGAAGTAGAAATGACTGGGACTCTAATATTTCAAAGATTTCTAAATATTTCACAGCACTTTTAGAATATTGTGAAGGGGGAAAATGTTAGAAGCTGCCATTTTAGTATGAGGAAATGTTCAGAATTGAACTTCAAAATTATGCAAGTGCATTGAAGGAATGTTATTCGTACCCAATGCCCTTAAGAGGGCGCTTATTCACCACTGCTTCTGTTTTTAACATCATCTGCTATAATAATGTGATTTTAAAATAATCTTCCACTGTACTAGGTTAACATCTGACTGCAACATATTTGGGCTAGTTGTGGTTACTGACATCAGTAGGTACAAGTGTACACCAATATTGCATTAGTTAGGCTTGGTTTATATAACAGTTGTGTCAGTTTACAAGAGTGCCACTTCCACCCAGAGCAGCAGGTGCAAAGCAGATCCCCACCTCTCAAAAGAAACAGCTTTTCCTTACACAGAAAGATTCTGATTTGATTTGAGGTTTTCTTTGGCTCTGCCTTTTCTGTGACAGTCATCAGCTGTATTAAACTTTCGTGCTTCATCCACTGAAGTTGTTGTCCTTTGAGTAAACTACCACCTAAGCAGGGGTGCAGGAGAAGACTCTGAAGGATAAAGAACAGCTCTGGTAACAAAACATGACTTTAAAATGTCTATTTCCTTTCTAAGGCAAGTGCTGAGAAATAATGTTCTTTTTTTTTTTGGGAAAGGTTCTTTCCAGTTAGAAGTTCTGCTTATTTGCAATCATTGTGGCCTCTGCACTGATGCGGCAATCAATGCTTTTTCTCAAACAAAATAGGATTTGTCTAAAGATCTCCATTAGTCCAGACCTAGATCTTGGTATCACAGGCTGTTCTTTTCCACACAGAACACTGGAGAATAGAAGTGGTTGGTACAAACTTGGCATCACCCTAATTGAATTATGTCACATGCCACTAGCAGAGACTTCAATGTAAATATATGTGCAAATTTTGTAACACATAAATGATTGCAAATTTCCTTAAGCATTGTCTATTTGGAAATAAAGGAGAGTTGATTTCCACTCCCCCTTGCCCTAATCCTTTTAGATTTGGCATTTTTAATGGACTTGAAAATTTTCTTAACTGGAGACAGCTACCGTGGAATTTGTACAGAAGAGGTCAGCTCTGGTTACAGAATTTTGCTTAATTTTTAAAGCCTTCATTTTCCATATATGATTGATGCCTTTGATGTGACTCTGAAGGAGTCAGAACATGTCTCAGTGGCTTGTGCATGAACCTGAAGATTTTGTAGAGGCCACAGACTGAATAACCACATAATCACTAACAGGTTGTATTCTGTAGTGACATGGGGTCTTTTGGTTGCAGACATCCAAGCTTCATACTGTGAATTTATGAAGGCATCACTTGTTTATCATTTCAAAACATGCTGAATGGGAATAATCTCATAAAGCTTTGTGATCATACGAGTTGTAGAAGTACAGGCAGTTACTTGAAGTTACTTCTAGGCAGCAATGAAAGCTGATCTTTCTTATGATGTTTCTAAGTGAAATTGTCTGTATATTTGTTTCTCACATGTGTCTGTGTGGCACTCTTCAGCTCAAACCAGCTAATTTATTCCAGTGGTGTATAGGTGGGATCTGGCTATTTAACAGCTTTCTAGACCTTGTTAGACTTTGTTTAATATTCATCTACACAGAGACCACTGATATTAAGAAGTGCATATCTCTAGGACATAATTTACTTTTTGTATGACTAGATGGGATATAGCTTCTGATACTGAAATATTTAGATTTTTTTTTTGAGATTATGAAGCATTGCTTCGTACCTCTATCACCAGATAAAAGTGAATCTCATGACATAAGCACTACCTCTTGTGCCTGAGGCTAATGGAAGAAGACATTTAATTAGTTTGCCATAGATCTAGGGACTGCTGTGCCTTTTTTTTTTGACCTTGACCAGGTTATTGAATATTTTGATAGCAAAACTGATGGCGGCAACTGGGATTTTTTGGGTTTGTTTTTTTTTGTTTGTTTTGTTTTGGTTTTTTGGTTTTGTTTTTTTGGGTTTTTTGTTTTTTTGGGTTTTTTGTTTGTTTGGTTGGTTGGTTGGTTGGTTTGGGATTTTTTGTTTTGGTTGGTTGCTTGGTTGCTTGGTTGGGTTTTGTTTTTGCTTTTGTTTTTGTTTTTGCTTTTGTTTTTGTTTTTGTTTTTTTGGTTACCTTTCTTTTTCCATTTCAATAAAATCATCCATCTTAATATATAAAGAAGCCCAATTAATTCTATTCTGAAGTGATAAAGGGGGATCCTTAAGGGTCTACAAGCTTTAGAAGAGGTGGCTTTGGGACAAAGGAACTTCTGCATCCTTTGCCTTTGGGTTTTGTTGCTAGTGCTGGAGAGGTCTTGGTAATTCAGGCTTTGTTGGAGTCCTTGTCCCAAGTCCTTGCAGGTGCCCCTGGGTGAAACAAGTGTGATAGGTTCTTGATGAACAATGGGGACAGAACTGCTGCCTTCCTGTACTAGGAAAAAAGTCATTTACAGGTTTTCTTGGTGCACAGAGATGTCAATTTATTTAAGATCTGAGAAGTTTCTCCAGTGGCTAAGTGATTTAAAGTTATTGCTGATGTGCCATGGGAGACATGCGAAAACAAAAGAGCTACTTCCAGGGGTGGCAGTGGAGACCTCAGTCATTTAGTGGTTTTATTTTATTATTTGTCTGTGTTTGTACTGCTCACACTGAAATTTCCTCTGTTGCTGCTGTAATTACCTCGAGCAAGCACAATCTCCTATCACAACTCTAACAACTGATAAAATATCTTCTATCCATTTCTCCTGCTTTTGTTGTTAAAAGGTTAAAAAAATATTTAAACAAAAATCTGAAACACTCCGGAGCTATATATCAGCATATGAAAATTTTGCCTTTGAAGACTGTTCATGGTGAAGTGTTCATTATGCATAAATATATAATGTAATGACACTAAAAATGGAGTTGCTCAGACATTGATTACAGCTTCATTAAATGAGATTGCTCATTGTGATCTCAATGCTACAAATTAGGTTTTGGTAATTTAACCTATTCTTTAATTTAGTGAGGCAGAAAAATAAATTGCTTAGGCAGGACACAACGTTAGAAAATATTTTTCTAACGTTTTGTGAAACGTTTATTTAAAACAATAACTATTACTCTAATATCTGTTTATTCAAGATAGGTAAGCGCATCTAAAATATTTTTAAAGGTAACATTATTATATTAAAAGCCTTGGGACCCTTTATTTTCATTCACTTTTAATTTCCTGGTCATAAGAAAGGTCTTCCAATTGCAGTGTGGGCATTTTTTTCAAAGTATATAACAAAAATATTTTCATGTCATAAATTTCATTATAATCTTTATGCACGTCAGGGAGTTGCAACCCTATCTGGTAATTATTTCTGAGGAATTCTATGCTTAAAGAGAGCTGTTTGCACACAGGATAAAAGATGCCAAGTCTCTTTTATTAGGAAATGCAAAAGTGGAATTTGCCAGCATGCGTAATAAATTACCCTCAGAATAAATGAAGGGCTTTTGCTTAAAATATAAACAAAAACTTGAGAAACATATTCCCAGTTTTAAAAAACTTTCTGGTCTGCAGTATAGTCCAGGAACATGGAGCATCAGCATGAGTAAAACAATTCATTTTATGCTGCAATGAGTGGAATGAAGGTTGTGTCCACCTCCCAGGGGATTTTGTGCTGAAAGAATATTATAAGCATCATGATTTGATGTTATGGTAGCTGGGTCAGCGCTCCAGAGAGTTTAGCTTTCTAAAAGATTTATCTCTCAATGTAAATGATGGAGATAATTTACAGAGGGCTGCGTTGAGAAATGCGTTGGGGTGATGCATTTTTTTGTGAGGCTTTTTTTTTCACATGATCCTAGTACCAAAAATTTGGTAAAATAAAACAACTCCTTAACACCAACGCAGCATTGAGAAGCAGGCATTCTTTGTTTGGCCTGATGCACGGGGGAATAACTCCTCCCAAATCCACACATGCTGAGTACAGGAAAGTTTCTGTTTATATACTGTTTATATATTTTGTCCCAGGAGATGACAATCATTTTCCCAAAATCATTAACATATTTTCCCTCACCTTTATGCATGTGTTCTTCTGTCCTGGGGGTCTCTCTGGGGGTCCCTGGAGGTCGTAGACCCCAATGTTAGAGTTGGCAGACTTGAGTTGGCAGGGTGCTGGGGCTGGTGAACTTCCAGTTCTCCTTCTTACACGATGGGCATTGAGCAGTTCCATAGGCTTGTTTTGGTAGAACAAGAATCGTTTTAACTCACCAGCTGGAGACAATTTATCATCTGGTAACAACCCAAATGTTTGCTTCCCTTACAAAGTTCAGCTCCTCAAGGGCTTCGTCTGAATCGCGCGTTTTGACGTGACTCTGAAAGGTTTATTGTAATCATCTTTACAGGGAATTAAAACATGTTGATTAATGGGGTTACCATTAACTCTGAGGAGTGCTTAAAATGGCTCTTGATCCATGGCTTGATTCATGGAAAGTTATTGCACAATTTAGAACTTAATCTATTTCTCTCAAGTTTCAGTGTTAATTTTTAGGGTGTTGTGTATCTCATACTATCTAGTATCCTTTCCCTGTAAATAATGAAATTTTTTAGATCACTCCAATAAAAATTTACACAGGGTTCTCCTCCTTCCAAACACACTGCACATTCCTTAATATAACATGAACTAGATTCTTATTCTATTACTGTATAGGCAAAACTATCAGTCTTCAATTATATAATCGACTAAATTATACCCATTATTTTGAAAGCTGTAGGAAGAAAACATAGCACAAGGTTGGATCCTAAATATCTTTTTTTTCATTCCTCACAGACTCAGTTATTAAATACATGGTCTTGAATAACTTGCAGAAATTTAGCTTATATTTTGTATGTTTAGCTCAAATTTCAGCCCTGATCACTTGGGCTCTGTGAGACACAGCACACTGAAACGTTGATGAAATAACATTACTCTGACTTCAGCTTTTTTAAAATAGTCCCTCAAACATGGATAAACATCAGATGTTGTGAAACAGACCTCCCCTGCTAAGTGTTTGTAGCTCAAGTTAACACAAATTTACACAAGGAATTTGAATGCCTGCTTACAAATGTATGTTGTCAGATGTTTATCAATAAACCTGTTTCTCAAAGCAGATGAAAAAGGAAAAATGTTGATACTATGACAGATACAGCTCCTTTTGCACATCTTTCAGGTCACAGGGTGTTCTTTTTGTTTGGGCCCACAAGTTCCACTTGGGGTTTGCCCACATTTTAACTATTTGAAAGTCTTACACTGTCTCCTGTCTCAAGATGTTTGATCTTGAAATTGAGCAGCAAGTATTGCAAGATGTCCCCAGAGAACCCCCCAGAACTTGCAGTGGCAAGTGAGCAGCTTTTTATAAGTGCTTTCATATTTAGATCAGCTTTATGTTGACTGTAACCACCTCTGCTTCCCAT
Source organism: Dasyornis broadbenti (assembly GCA_013397935.1). Lineage (NCBI taxonomy): Eukaryota > Metazoa > Chordata > Aves > Passeriformes > Dasyornithidae > Dasyornis > Dasyornis broadbenti. The sequence goes on along the minus strand of VZRN01006642.1, from coordinate 1,224,512 downwards.
AATCTCTAAGTGACATAATGCATATTTTCCTCCTTCCCTTTTAACATAAGCTCAGACTTTACATGAAGCCAGATTTCTGTGCTTAACCTCTATGCAATATTGGGCTAGATGTAGATTCATACATCTACACGCACGAATAGGGTTTTCCAGCTTCCTTAACCAATGTACCATGACAAATCTGGCCCTTTTGCTGAGTTTCTTCAATATTGCTAAATTCAGATTTGATCAGCTAATGGTAGCTTCATATATCCAGTGGAGCAGAAGATTTTTGGTTATTGAAGTGAAGCCAAGATAGAACAGAATGTATTATTTAGAAGATTTTGGTAGTTCATCAGTCTGCGATGGACAGCCTGGAGTCACTTCTCTGTCCCAGGAGACAGATCATCCAAGACTTTTTCCTCTCTCTTATTCTCTACCTGAAGTAATGGCTGGTGGTTGCAAGCCCTGCCCTGCACAGAAATGTGCTGTTCTCACAGTCCTACAGCAGAAGCCACGGATGTGTGAGGGATGCCCAAAACTCCTGTACCATACTATTGCTACTCATTCTTTTAGTGTCCCTAGGAGGCTGTTTTGTGAGGGTGTTACACAGCCCCTGGGAGAAATGCTGCTCAAACCCTTCCCCTTGTCCCTTGTCACTGAGCAGCCAGGCCAGTAAAGGCTTTTGATCACTGTCACTTTGACTTGATTCAGAAATTGAAAGACTCTGCTCTCTATTGATTGATTTGTATAATGGCAGCAGGGATGAAATAAAGACTGGCTTTTGAATTTGCCTTTCTCACAGCTTCTTGTAGCTCAGCAGGACTTGGTGGGATGTGGACTACCTGCTCTCCATCCGGGTCCTCCCAGGAGTGATGCCGTAGGGAATGCGCTTCACACAGTGTCCAAGCTGCAGCCAGCCTTGATGGCAGCAAGTCCCTGACATATTCAGCAAATCATGACTTTATCCATTCAAAGCTGATCTAAAGAGCTGTCGAGGAAAAATTTTTATTGGTCCAGCAAACCCACAGGATTACATCTCTGAAAGTCACCTCCTAGTGGTTGCTTACCCACTTGCTCCTGTGCTGACACTGCGCTCCCCCCCCCACATGTCCAAAGGCAAGAAACAGTCCCTGTAACAACTAAAGTAGACAGAAGCAGCATTTTTGTCCTCTAACACCTAAAAAATCAACACATGGAGAAAAAACTACTAACCCAGATGCTGTGCATCTGCCAGAATTGGAGGTCAAACATAGATTTCCTCTTTTTTTTTAAGTCAGGCTAATGTCTAGTAATGGATTGCATGAACCTGTTCATATTCTTCCTGGCTTGCATCATTGAGAGGTAATGACTTAGTAGGAATATTCCTACAAAGCCACTTATTTTTGTTGAGATTTTAAACAGAGATACTGCAGTCAGTAAAGTACGTATTTTTTAAATGAATTTTTAAAATTTGCTTTCGAGTGGCTGCAACAGACCCCACAATTTTCAGACAACCTCTATTTGGCTATTGCAAAATAGGACTCCTCTCTGAGATCTATTAGGACGCTCATGCTTTGCTTACAAGCTAATCAGAACTGCAGCAGACAATGCTTAAGAATGACATTTATTAAGATGTTTTGCTAAACAGCATGCTTTTGCTCAAGCATGGAAATGTCAAGGTCTAGAGCACCTAGCAACCTGTTCTCAAAGGTATTTTCAACATGAGAAGAAGGTTCATAGAGTGTTCTGGCAAATATACGTTTATTAGAGCTCAGTAACTCTCCCAGTCATAGCCTTGAGTAGATAGGCTTGTCCTTACCTCTTTTATTTTAGTTATTACCTTAAGAAAATAATACTTAGCATGATAAGTGTGCTCCAAACAGATGTTTTCTAGTTAGCTCAGACCTCTTAAACCAATCCAGAGACCTTTTATGCAGGAAGGGTGGTGGCGAGATAACATTTCAAGATTAAATCCTTGTATCATAAGATGAGAGAAGGCCTGATAGTCATCAAGTCCATTCTTCTCTCCAAAGGCAGCATTTGTGTCACCCCCTGACATGAATTTCTTTTGAAAAAACTTCCTCTGATGGAAATCCTGCCTTGTCCTTGTTGTACAGGGAGACCTTTGGTTCTGTTTTTCTTCAGAGGTTACCTGATTTTCCATTTGGGTAGATTTAAGCCTCACCATTCTGTCTCCTGCTTACTATGTAGGACTGCAAGAACTGCTCTTGTTGTCTAACACTGCAGTCTGCCTCCAATAATAATCACAGTCGGAGGCCTGAGAAGGAGTTACTAAGTTTTCCTTTTGGTTCTTCCTCTATTGTGACAATTTTTTGGTTTGGTTTGGTTTGTGTTTTTTGTTTTGTTTGGTTGGGTTTTTCTTGTTTTTTTGGTTTGTTTTTGTTTTTGAATGCTTTTCCATCTCACTCTTTTACAGATGATTCCTCTCTAAACTGAACAATCTTTGCATTCTCTTACAGGTCTTGTCTTCTAGATTTCTGACCGTTTCCCAATTGATCTATGCCTTTCTTGAAGCGTACTTACTAAACTGATCATATTACATCAGCCCAACCTTCACCCATGCTATCTATGTACCTTCTTTAAGTCCCATTTATATCTTATTGTCTCATTAATGAGCTTTGTCTTCTGGGAAGTGCGTTCTTTTACAGATTGCATAAACAGGATCTTTGGCTGTGAAATAAAGAGGATCTACAACTTGCTTTTGAGGATGCTTCCATTCTGATCAAACTAAGTGGGGTCAAAGACACTTGCTCTTCAGATGATTATATTTGAAATTTGTAACCATGGAGAATGTTTATACATCTCCCTCTGCCTCTGTGACCTGTTCTCATTGTTACTGAGGCTATTGTTAGTGAGCCCTGAAAAAAGTTGCAGTAGTCTTATGTTGAAACTTATGAACTTATGCTGAAAATGACCTTTTCTTTTGAACAAAGCAAAAGGATTTTTTAGCGACAAATTCCTGTCCAACCCTGCAAATTTGGAAGTGGTGTTCTTCTTGCATGTAAAAAGAAGAGCTCATGCTTCCCCACCCTGCTATCAATTAAGTGGGTGTCTTCCCCCACACAGGTGTCTCTACATGACAGTGCAAAGCAATGCATTTAATATGGTGGCTATAATAGGAGAAGGTAATCTATAAAAAAACCCACATTCTCTTCACATTTTTATATATGATGTGGGAAACAATGCAGCATCTGTGAATCTGCAAATAAGAGAATGACTGACTCTATATCTATATCTATATCTATATCTCTACATCTATATCTAATCTCTATCTCTATCTCTATCTCTATCTATATCTATATCTATATCATCTATATCTATATCTGTATCTGTATCTATATCTATATCATCTCTCAATACTTAGATGCACAACCCCTCTTGAATTTCCACAGTTCCATTTAGTAAGTACTTGTTAGACTTCTGTGTCATAATGAATAGAACCTTGAAGTATCTTTTAGATATGCTACAAGCAATAAGGGCTGTTGCTGAAAGTCACACTTGCTTGTGGACACCGGTCAAACAGATACTTGCAGGTGATATTCAAATGACTGCAAGATTCAAAGGAATGGAAGTCCTGCTGAGTCCAAGGGAGATTAAATACATGTGTGGAACTTCTTCCCCTTTCTCCAGAGCAGCTCCGCTGCTCTTTGCAGGAGTACTGAGAAGCAACACAAAAAGCGTGTGCCCCCAATGGTGCAGTGATGGGAAGGATGGAGAGAGGTGGATAATCGACAAAAATGGGCTCAGCTCTGGAAGTAGTGACATGCTCTGTCTTCAACATTGAGATTACATGAGATGTGAATGAGTCGCTCCCGTTCATCAACATTGAGAGTTGTTCAGGACTGTGACGGTGTTTGCTATCTCCAAGGAGCAGTATCTCCCGCAGTATCTGTGTGACTGAGAAAGCTTTGCCTCTGAGAGGAATGCAATGAAGTGAAGTAAGTTGGAGCCACATATGCTTGTTCTAAGTGGCTGAGAATTTTTAGTGGTTTGCTGCCTGTGCTGATTTAAGGTGATATTTTTGTTTAGAGCTGTGTACAGGTTGTCCAGTCATATGTTACCTTTCTTTTAAAGAAGGACTACATTTATGGAAAAACAAAACCAAAACCAAACAAAACTCCCAAGTGTTGCTTCTTTTTCCACCTCCTTTCTCCCCTTGCCCAACTGAAATCAATGGTCAGGAAACTGCCAATTTTTCGGGTCCTAGTCCTCAGCAAGTACTCTATCCTGGCTCTTAAACTGTCCCAGTAGCTGCGAGTCTGTCCCAGACATTAGAAACCCTATCAACACTCCTTCCAATTCAAATCTCATTAGCTTTCATTTGCAGAGAGGTTGCCCTGACATGGCAAAGATCGTGAGCTGTTTTTCAGACGCTGTTACTGCATATCAGCTGAGTTGGCCAATGGATCTTTAATTTCCTTTTGGCATCCAGCCCAAGGGAGCACACAATGAGCAATTTCCTCAAACACAGCATCAGTGGGAAATGCATCTCAGTCGTAGCTAGCTACATGATCTAAGCAGGGAATGATGTTTTTTGGCTTTGATATTTTGAAACAGAAGTTGGAACAGAAAATCATCCTCAGTATTTGGCTGTCTGTGCTTCCACAGGGGGCATTTCAAATGATACAACTGCTCCCTTATCCTGACATTTTCTTAGAATTTTCTTTACTGTAGCTATCAGTAGGCTATTTACTAAGTACTGTGTAGTCTACCAATCCTGTGCAAATATTTTATTTCATGGTAAGGAGAGAGAGTTTAGAAATCAAAACCAAACAGGCAAGTTGGTATTACATTTTGAGTCTTCAGAATCAGCTCCTCTATTATTAATTTAACTCCTTACAGTATAATTCAGATCTTTATAAAATCAAACCTATTTTTCCAATGCTTATTTCACCAGTGACTAAATTTCAGCATTTTTATCTGATTCTTCTCTTTACCTCTCTATCTTCCCAGTTGTTAGATTGTTCAAATTATCTGTCATTTCAAAACCATTTCTCACAGTTTTTTTCTTTCCATTGATGATTTTCTAAGTGATGAAAAGCTGTATATGCATTACTTCTGAAGCCTTGGATAGATTTTCAAGATTTCTCCTTAGCTAAAGATTTTTATACAGCCTCCTACTCCACCCACATAATTGTATTTCATAGTTCCCATGGAAATTTTTTTGTCTGTTAACTGTTGCTCTTGTATTGCCATGCTCTGAGAGTTCAAATGTACGACTTGCTTTACTGTGAGGAGTTTGCTGTAACTGCTGCTGCTACATAGCTGTGGTTTTCATTCACCTCCTTCATTTCTTTCCATTCAGGCTGGATTTTTGGGGCTAAGATTGCTGCCCAGGTGAATCCTTGAACGTGTTATGTGTCAGGAATGCAGGTCCTTATGATAAAAAAATTAACTCTCACTTTGGTTTTGTCTGATTTCTGTTCTCACAATCGACAGGTGCTCCACACATCAGGCCTCGGTCCGTCTCAGAGTATTTGGCCTGTCCGAGACGTACAGGATTTTTGGGATAAAGACACTTCAGTGTAGACGACTGTCCTCCTCCACCTCTCATCTTTCTCCTCCCCTGGTAGATTCCCCTCTCTGGGCACAGTTGTTTAGGCTTTTTGGCTGCTTTGTCCATGCTTGAACACCCACCTAGCTTTGAGTTAGGACAAGTTTCACTGTCTTTGCTTGCTTTGCATAAGTGCACTTTGCTTTCCTTGATAATCAGCTTTGATCGTTAAAGTCTCCCTCCTTCATGACTCCCTTTGCTCTGCTCTTGTCATATGTCTTAGTTCAGATGGTGCATTTTAAACAACTTTCTGAAGTCTTTTCCGGCTTCCCAAGGCACCTGGCATTTGCACTCACACAGTGACTGTAAGTGCTTGTGAATGCTGTAGTTTGCCTTTTTCCCTCACAATTTTTGAGTCAACCTCAGCTTCATTCGATGCAAAGAGTTGATGAGCTTGACACCTACAAGGAAGATGTTGGTGTCGTTCCTGCAGAAAGGGAAAACAGCTCCCAATATTTTTGTTCCTTCTTGATCTTGACTCAGGAACAGAGGTCATGCCTACTTATCTAGTGTTTATAATCTTTTACCCTGTACTGCTTCACTTGTTGGGAACTTATAACGTAACTTTCTTGAAAGAGATAGAGTGCTCTTTGCTGCTTCCTTCATCTTTGCTCGTAAATGCCTGACTTGCAGATCCTTCTCTCTTTGGAGAAGATTTACACACTCTGAAGATGTTCACTAATCTTACTTATGCAAAGCCTTAATACAGAGAAAAGTGATCTTGGAAATTATCCCTTTAGTCACCTTTAATCTGAATTAAATGTCATTTATTGTCACCATGCTAGAATCAGTCTCTCTGCAGGGATGAACACTAACTTGCTCAGCTTCACTGTCCTGTCCCTGGCCTCTACTAGATGCTTCACATGTATTTTGATGCAAAATTACATATTCATATGTACGTTTTTAAACACAGGCTGCTAAGAGTTGACTTAGTCTTTTTAATTCCAGAAGCTGAAATAAAATCTTCTTGTTCATAGTAATTCCTGGTCCTCCATTGAATTGAATAATTTTTGGAGTAATTTTATAGTGACTTGCAAAATGAAGTTTCATCAAGCTTTATATAAATATATCTGTACTTGTAGCAACTCTAAATGAGTTGTCTTTTCAACAGTGACTTTCTACTTAAGGAAGGTATGTTTTTGTTACTTTTTCCTTCTTCCTGCAGAGTCCCAACTTGATTCTTTGATATATTTATGCCATATACTGTATATATTTCCCAACCCAGAGGTAAACCCACTTCTTTCTTTCATACCTCTTTGTAAATTTTTTGTGAGATTATAATTAGTTTCATTATGGTCTCTGGGTGTTGTATATGGTTTTAGAGAAGGGATGCCTAATTTAACCTAGAACTCAGCGTGGGGCAGGCAACTGACTTGGATTCATTCCCTTCTTACCATCATAATAGTTTGAGGTTTTATATCTTGCTTTACATTTTCCTCTGTACCTGTCGGTTTCATTCAAATAGTTTGGTTGCCCTTGCTTTGTTCTTTTATTATTTTGGAAATGGCTCCAGCTGTTTAGAAATTGTTAATGATTTTTCTCCTTCAAAATAGAATATGAATTCAGAAAATAAGCACAAAAAATCTAGCCCTTATATTTGGATTAGTTATTTTAGAAGCTGTGGCATACCTTCAGGACAGGGAATACTACCTCCCAGCAGGATCCTAATCACTAAGGAATGGAGACCAATAAGGGGTTTCATGCTGTTTACAGTTTCCTCTAAATTCTGCTGCTATTTCAAGCACAAATACAGAGTGTTTGAAGCACTCTGCTCATACAAATGCTCTGAGCAGTGGAGTAGTTGTCTTTTTCTGCTCTTGGAACACAGTCAGCTGTGAGCAAGTTTTTCAGAGTTTGCTTTTATTGCCAAGCAGGAGTACCACATTGCGCATCGTTCTTTTACTACCTACGATCTACAGAACTCTCTTGATGAGAGCAGGATGTAGTTCTTCCAAGATGTAAGCTATTAATATCACGCCAAATACAGTATTTTCTCTTTTTCTTCCAGAATTTCTGGTGTTTACTTGGACCAGGGCAAAGATGCTAGAAGACATAAGTCACAAAAATTTTCAGGAAGCAGAAAAGATGAGGTTTGGGAAGCTTTCAGTCCTTTCTCCAGTGGTCCAAACTTTGGACACTTTGTTCAGTTTTTTGACATTTGAGATTTGCACATCTGCTTAAGCTCACCTGTTATGTTTCCACAACATACAATGATAGCATCTAAGGAACATTTTCTGTAGGGGTATTGAAAAATTATAGGATTCCATTAAGGTACCGATCAGTATTAAATTGATGACTAATGATTAAACTTTGTTATAAAATTCAGCTCCAGACAACAATTACTCATTACTTTGAATATGACACAGACTCTGTCAGTGTGTAGCCTCCAGTGCTGGAGGGTCGTGTTGACTCGAGATTGAAGCTGTTCTGAGGTAGCTGGAAACTTGTCACCCTAGTAAGTATCTGTGGGCAGGGTGAGCATTTTGTTTACACCATCATATCTCTTAATAACCTAGATTTTAGGTGAAATGGTTGAGAGATTAGGAGGCATGATGGGGAGAGTGTGCTTCTCTCAACACATCACTGAGTCAAAGCTTACCCTCGCTGAAATTTGGTGGTTTTCATTGAAAAATTTGCAAAGCTATTATTTGTTAGCACTTCAAAAGATTTGTATCTATTTGCTGCTTCATGCACTTAAGCAAGAGGAGGTACATGAGAAGGTGGGAAGAACAGACAGCTCCTAAATAGGATGTTCCCTCATGGCATCAAAGAACTTTGATCCAAGCCAGTAAAACATAGAAGGGTAGGGTAGAGGAGAAACAACAATATGCAAACAGCAATACCTCTCACCAAGTGTTACAGTGGGTTAGTATATTTGATGGCCACAATAGTTAGCTTAAGCTAAACAGTGAGGGATCTCATAAAGATACTTATGAGCACAAAATTTAGGTGAATAAATGTTCAAAGTGAATTCTTAAGGTGCTCGTTATTTTACACAAGCTAAATGCTCTATCGTGCACAAGATGTGTGGCTGTGGTAAGGCTATTTCTGTCTTGGTTTGGACTGCATAATGCAATATGAAGAAATGCTTGGGCTTTGTCTTGGTTTTACCTGAGATTTCAAGCAAAAGTGCCGAAATGCATTGAGCATAAACATTAGAGCTGTAAACATGTCATATAATACCTAGAAAAATTGTTCTTTAGGGAGCTGCATGTGTGATCAGTTCCTTCCTAATTGAAAAACAAATAAATCTGTGAATCTAATTTTCCAAACCAAGGAAAGTCTAAATCAGATTATATTAAAGGCTCTTATCTACAATATGTGTGCTGTAACACTTTTTTATTGCTCATCTGTATGATACAAAGTTTGTGAATCAAACAATCACCATCTCTGTCTGCATGGGTTTGTTTAATTCACCACTGCCTGTTTCATCTCTTGAGGAGTGTAACAATGCTCACTATAGGAGTAAAAGATGTTTCTTATGAACCTTCTGCTGTGACTTTCATTATGACCTATTCCCTGCAACTTTTTTTGTTTTTCTTCCCTCCTCATTGGTGTGCAATTTGTTTAACACTTTTTTTTTGTACCCTGCTAATTTCACGTTGTAAATATTATTGTCTTCCCACTACTTCATTAGCTGCATTTTGTTCAGCAGAATTATTGCCAAGAAGTTTTTCTTGTTTCTTGCTGTGTTAAGAGCTGATGCAGAAAGGCTTGAGCTGCAAGGGGTGTTCATTGTCCTCCTCCTCCCTGATGCACATCATCACTGCATTAAACCCACCTAATATTTGCCTTGAATACAATTACTTGCATTATTGTTTTTATATTATTTGTCTTCTCTGATCTTCTTAATTTATGCCCATGCACTTTTTTTAGTAATGCTCTTCAGAAATCTCTGTTCTTGCTTTTGTTCTCCTATGCGTATCTTATTTGCTGAATTGGAAAACCCTGCCTGAGTGCAAAGATCTCTGCTCTATGCACAGCTGCAGAAGAAACAGGTCATTTTTGCTAGGAAAAATAGAGTAAGAAAAGAAAGCGAGCTTTGAAAAAAAAATTCTCTTGACTTTTCAGACAAATTGTAGTTTCCTGGAATCAGCTGCTGAGAAAGTCAAAGTGAGTTATTTAAAAATGGGTAGTTGTCATTCTTTATGTCAAAAGCTTTGCTTTTCTGGGACATAAAGGAACTATTTACCATGTCAGATTGATGTGGGCATTGGTTTCTCCCAGTGTGAGGCCCTGTCTATAGGTGAATGGACAGGACACTTCATACTTCAAGAAAAGTTTGAAGTTTTGTGTAGTCTACCTGGGTGAAAAGTAAGGGCATGGGACTGTATTTTACAGTGTGAAGTGGACTGTTAACAGCTGCTTCCCAGTCATACAGTTGGTATGTCCTTCCATTCCTGCTTCTGTGGTTTCCTAGGACAGGCATCCAAGCCAAGCTCCCATTCAAGGCTGTGGGTCAGATCCTGGAATGATGAACCTGAGAGCGTGTCAATGGAGACAACACCTCTACCTGACCTGAGGGTATAGATTAGGGGTTCTGTCAGTGTTTGGTATTGAAACAGAGTTGCAAGGTACATTAAACCCACAGTCCCTCATGTTGAATGCTGGAGGTGGGTGAGACTGCAATACGCAGACTAATTAAAAAGCAGTTTGATACTTTTTTTTCTCCTTTGCAATTTGATGTCACTTTCAGCAGTGCAACGTTATAAGGAAAGATTGTTCCTACAACTATAGTTCCTTAATTGTAATTAAGATCCTAGAATGGTTAGGGTTGGAAGGGATGTTAAAGGTGACCAAATTCCAACGCCCTGCCATGAACAGGGATGCCACTCACTAGGTCAGGTTTCTCAGTCTCCATCCAAACTAGTCTTGAACATTTCCAGGGATGGCAAAATTAAAACCCTATCCAGGTTATCTGGTAAAAGGCAAATCTCGAAAGACAAGTGGATAACTGTACTGCGAGGTGAATGGAAAGAAACGAAAAGGGTAGTGAAAGGGAAAGTTTTGCTGCTTCAGTGCAAATCTTGCAGCATTTCTGCGCTGCATATGACTTTGATAGATATATTTCTTTACAAAACCCATCTGTCTTCATATTTAGTGTTGTTTTTCATCAGATCAGGAAACACTGTTATGAGGCACATGATAATTTAAACAACCATTTTTGTTGTGATTCTATCTTAAAATGTCTAGATGTTTTCAGTGCAACTGTAACAATAGTAACTACAGTTTCATTGAATTCCAGTTCACATTCTGGTCAAACTTTGGAAAACAAACAGAATTGGAATTATTTTAAGTTTGTGGTCCTTTTTCTATAGTAGGAGCATTATGTTTGCTATTTCAGATCAGTCCAGAAATTGATCCAGCCTAGTAAATGCTCTCAACCAGTAACTACTTGGGAAAATCTCAGGAAAACAGTATGGAAAAAATGTGTGCCTAGAATATCTTTCCACATGTATTTCTTTTTAGCTCTTGGTAATCTGATGAGTATTGTTTTCCACATTGATTATCCTGATTAATATCCACCAAAGATGAATGAGTCTAATTTTTTCTTCAACCTATTTATAATTTGGCTTCCACAACATTGTGTTGTGGAGAGTTTCAAAATTAAACTAAGCCCTACATAGGGGAGAAAAGGATCTCGCTTGTTTGTTTTCAGCAAGCTGCCAAGTTATTTTGAGTACAAACACAAGAAATATAAGCCTCTCAAAACTCTCAAAATATTTCACTCTCAGCCTGAAACTGCCACTTCTTTATTGCTGAAGTTTCACATATGGATGTCAAGGACTCAAGAGTAGTGGTGGTTCAGTACCTCTAGTAACTGGTGATATCTAAACGTAGGGCCTGCATCCATGCTTTAAATATTGTAATGATTTTTGCTAATTAGCTTTGACACTGCAAATGTGCTCTTGTAAAGGAGAGTACACTGTTTCGGGAACCTGTGCTCTGTTGAGGAATTTCTGAGGGAAATCTAAAGAAGGTTGCTCACGTATTGGAAAATACTTGCATCAAATGGTAAAAAGCAATTAAGGATTTCTAACAAGTCACATCATCCATTATGCAAGCATCACTGTTTTACATCATCTTTTCCTCTGCCAGTTTTTCTTTCCTTCTTCAGAAATATCTCCTGTGGTTTAAATAAAAATAGAGTGATATATGTGTGTGTGTGTGTGGAATAAGTCAAGTCTCTCCTTTGGGTGCTGTCTGATAGACGATACAGCTTCTGTGTGTTTATCTCTAGGGAATAGTGGCCGATGGTGAAAAACCATCACATCTCAGAAAACATTGCATGCAGTGGGTCATGGATGTATTCTATGTGCACAGCCATTTGATTACAGTTGTTCCTGTAATTGAGCATAATAAGACAGTCCAATTAACAGTCCACCAGGAGCAGTGATGATGGGCTTTGTATGCTCTTGGGGTGAAATTATATCAGGATTTAGTTAGGCTGCAGGCTACTGCATTTACTGAGTATTTTCCCTTGGTGGCAAGAGATTTTGGCTTTGTTCTTTGAAGGAGCTGAAGCAATATTAAAACCAAAAGAAAGCATGACTAAAATTTGCTAACAGCACCAGAGAATGGATAGGCACAATGCAGTTTAATTTTGCTTGACAATTTACTTGATAATTGCAGATTTTTTCCCCTAAACCTCAAACAACTCTATAAAAAAAGAGAAAGCATACTACTAATTTAAAAAAAAAAAAAAAAAAGGGAAAAAAGAAACTCAAAAAGCTTCCTAGCAACTTGGGATGACTCAGTTCTGCTGCTTCTGGATGCCTTTACGGTCAGAATGTTCTAGTAAGAATGACATGTTATTTTCTGTAAAGATATATTTACCTACTTACCTGAATTGAGGTCTTGGTACAGTTAGCCCACACAGATGCGGATATTTCCAATGTTTATGTCCTTTTCTACAGATATTTTTTTCAATCCAGATTGTATTTGCTAAGCAAGAATTTATTCAGAGCACTCTGTTCCTCAACTTATTTTATGTCAAGAGAGACGGGCAGGTCTCACTATGATTAAAGTACTGTTAAACATCGGAGTAGAGCTGTATGTTTGAAAACAGATTATTTAGGAAAGTCATGCAACTCTGTATTTCAAAAAAAGACAGTGTGTCTTGTTAGTGAGAAAGCAGCAGAAAGGTGTGTATGTTCTGGGTGTCTCTCTGCTGTTTGTTACCTGCCAGAGATGTGCCATTTTATGTCTACCAGAATTAGGGGTAGTAACAAGTAACAAGTTAGTTCTGGCACTCGAACCCGTTTCGGTAGCTCACGACCTTCCACAAACAGATTTCAGTGAGCTTGTGTGACTTTCTTGCTGCTTGCAGCGTTGTCAAGATTATAAATCACAACTTTTTTTTTTTTTATTTCTTTCACAGTAGGATGAGCTGTTCGACATGGAACAGACAATTTTGCTGTCTTGAGCAGGACCTCAGTGTTCCCTGTGGAAATACATCTCTGGCTGACACGACATCTCTCAAACCACTGCCTATTTCATCCATGTTAGCTGTAGGGGTTCAGAAAAGGAAAAGCCCAAAACACTTAATTTAGATACACACAAGACATGAGGCTGGTAAAGAAGACTCATTGTTGCCCCATTTCCCTTTGGGAATGCATGCAAACCTGGACCTCTCCCCCATGCAGAACTGCAGAGAAATCCTGCTACACAATTGGTAATTAAACCTCGAATGAACTAGAAACTTATCCTCCCCCGTGCATCTTCAGTTTGCTGATTCTACACTCTGTGCCATTGTCCTGTGCTAAACCCAGACTCAGCCTTGTCTTAGAGCCTTAATCCTGCATTTTTCTAAGTTGAAAGTGTAAACTTTGAAGTGCCATTGCTTTTGCAATTTTGATGGTTTGACCAAGTTATAAGCAACTGAAAATAGCATCTTATAATGGGAAATGTTGGTGAATTGTAGTTGAAGTCACCTACATACTCAGTTGCGTACAGTTCCTTGTAAGAATAAAAGTAATGGTATTAAAGAACAAATTGGCAATGATCTCTTTTCATGGCGATGGAAAAATTCTGCTGGTTTCTTGAATTGTGCCCATGGATTCCATGTAAGGACTAACACACCAGAAATTGTGATCTTATGCTTTTCTCATTTTCATGACTTCTGTTACCTGCGGAAGTGTTTGAGGTAGCTGTTTCCTGACCCTTTCCAGAGAGGCTTGTTCTCTTTGCCAAGCCCTGGAGTTTTCATCTTTTTCAACATAAGCTTAAATTTGGATTATTTTCTATTTTTGACAGTCAATTTCCCTATGTTAAATCCTGAGCACTTTGGCCCTCACAATCATTTCAGTGTAATTTATCCACGTTCTCTTGAATAAAAAGCCTTGTTCACTTGGTTTTCCTCTGTGGAAAGTTATAAGATGTTCTCACAAACATGCTCATTACCCTCTGGAATTATGTTCAATAAACCTCCTCTCCAACTGGGACCCCTGGTGCAGCCACATCCAAGAGCTACTTGTTCTCATGAGAGGAGTCAGTTTGCCAGAAAACTCCCCTCTCTGCACCTTTAGACCCATGCTGTTATCACAGGTGACATTGTCCCCAGTGTGGTCTGGCTTTCCTAACAGCACATCTGAGAGACACACAGCCTTAGACATCACCAGTCCAGTGCAGCTCTGGAGAATTATATTGAGACCAAAGAACAATCACAAAAATTTGACCAGACCTTTGGCACTGCTGCTCCACAAAATGTGCTCAACCTACCAACGGTTCAGCAAGGAGAGGTGTAATTTCCCTTCCATAAGCTGTTTCTCTGCCTTCTAGTGACTTTGCGTATCTGATAGCAAGTGAGATTTCTAAGTCCTGCTCAATTAAACACTGGGCTTAACAGCCTGGCATACTGCCACTGCGTGGAGCAAACTCAGATGTGGTGCCAAGATGAGCCCTGATGGCCAACTGACGTGCAGGTGGTCAGCTCTGCGCTGATGGAGTGGGATCTCCTCCTTGTTGTGCCATCACATCCTGCTTGCAACTGCCTCTGCAGACAGAGAAGCAGCAACCAGATGTGGCAGTGACACGCGTGACTGCTTGAAGGTCGGTCTGCAAGGGCTGAGAGCCACACAGCAGCACTGTGCAAAGAGTGAAAAGCCCAGTTCTTTGCTATTCGATTCCAGGCATTTTTCCAAAGTTCTGCACTAGTCTGCATTGTTCTCAGAGGAGAATATTTAAGAAGTTATTTGGAGGCCATAACTAAGATGTATATGCACAGATAAACCAGCAACCATTGGTGTAGAAGGGGGAGAGTGCCTCAAATTCCTCTTTTCAGTTTGGTGATCCACCCTTCTCTCTCTAGTTGAACTAAAGCAATGGCATTGCTCTTCAATTATTTTTCTCCAAAATCCAGAGACCTAATATGTCCCTCTTTGCCCATACCAGAGAAACTGGGAGAAAAAGAGGAAAGGACAGACTGACTTGGAGCCATCAGTGTATTAGTATATTTTATTTGGCAATGAGCTTGATATTGACAGAGCTCTCAGCCCTTTGGCTCCAATTCCTTGCCATGTCTGTTTGTCTTGGGGTGATTTTATGATGATACTCTGTTCCTGATGATCTGCTTTATGCCCAGAAATAGGTCCTGTAGCTTTAAGGTGGGTCCGGGGAAGGGGCAGAAGTCTTGCGGCTCTTGTGTGGATTTTGTTCAAAGCCTCAGTCCCGTGTGCACATTTTGTTTTTGCTTGGTTTGCTTGGTTTTTTTTTTTTTTTTTTTTGTTAGCTCAGGCAAGAAGTTTCTTTTTTCCCCTTTCCCTGGACTGAGTAGCAATCCTACAATGGCTTCTGTTGTTTTCCTTTGGACTGTTTGGCTTGGTTTTGATCCAAGATCAGACAATTGCTGGGAGATAGTCAGTGAGACCTGTAGCGAGCTGTTGGAGCCACTCTGCCCGGCCCCATAACTTGGGAAAAGCTGAACCAGTGAAAGAAAGCCATCTGAATCCACCAGCTTCGTCTGCCATGAGGAGAAGACCAACATTGGAGGTTCACTAGGTTCCCATCTGTTTTTTCTTTCCCGAGCTGCTGTGTGGACTTTTCTTCCTTCCCTGAGACAAAGTCGTCTGCCATTTTGTTCTTCCCTACCGTGTGGTCAGCCGAGTTTCTTTTTCTTTCCCTGGCATTTTGGTTTTTTTTTTGTTGTTGTTCTGCTGTGGGTGGGTGTGTGTACGTGGGGTAAAGTTCTGACGGTTCAATACTTGACAGTTATTCATTTACTCCCGTGCTGTGCAGGCACTTTGTTTGTCAATAAACAGCTTTTTTTTTCACTTTCACCACCACCAACATTCATTTTGTATCAGCGGGAAAGGATTGTTGAAAACCTTTTCTTTAGAGGAAACTCTCATTCCAGAGTATTTTCTCCCAAACTTGTCTCTAAACTGAGACACTGTTGTCCTGCTTAACAAACACAAGTGCATATTGTTGGCATTTAAGCTGCAGCCTTTCATCTGATATAATTTCTGTTGGGACATTTCCTTCACTAAAATTTTCTGTATAAACACAGTTTTTGAAAAAGGCAAGAAAACTTAAAACTATCTTAAGAGCAGCTACTTAAGTTATAGATAAAAATTCGTGCTTTAAAAATTCCTCAACAAATAGGATGTTGCTTACCTGCCAACTCTGTCACCATTACATCATGGGTTGATGGAGATTGTTGAATCCGGGAAGAGAATATTATTCAAAAATATTTTGTTATGAAACCGGCAGTTTTCTGGGTCGTGTTATCCCTGAGGGCTAGATGGTGAGATGGGAAATGGTTTTGATCAGCGAACAGACACAGAGGATCTCTTACTGCAATCTCTTCTACAGGTGACTGCATATGAGTGCATATTCATTCTCCTGATGCTGGTTCTTGACTCAGCTGTGACATTTAAAATAGAGAACTGGAAAATCCTGGGGCAGAATGGCAGCACAGTGTGACCACTTCAGAAACAGTACCAAGAGGATTGAAAGGAGTCAGTACTTTGTGTTACTCATATGTGGGCGTTAATTAAAAGAAGATCAAGTGCTCCTGCCTGCTCAGAGCCCTGGTTTACTGTCCTACCACATACTCTGCCTCTTTTCTTTCTTGATATAAACATGACTGAAGCAGCAAATGTCCCCTACAGAACATGTATGCAGTTTGTCTGCTGTGGTCATGAGGATCAGGGAAGCTCTGCTTACTCTAAGGGGTTCTTTATCTGAACACAAAAAGACTTCTGTGGTTCATTCTCTCACACCATAGCTTCAAGTTGTTTTGTGAAAATTCATATCATTCCTGATTGTCTTTTCAGGACAATCCTGCCTGTCAGAGTAGGTTATGCTTTTCCTCTACAGCCACTGGGTAATCTCTCTCAGGAATCCTGCACCCAAAACCCTTCCTGGTATGGACCACACATAGCTTTGAGGAACTTGCTCTGTTTGAATAGACACAGGACTTGCTGTAGCAATGTCAAAACTCACATGCTGGATACTTTCACAGAATTTTAGTAATCTCAAAATGCCAACAAAGGAATGAAAAGGAGCCCCAGAACAACTACTAGGCTCTGTTAGCTAGGAAATGAAAAAGCACTTTGTATGGAGCAGTGCTTCAGATTGCCAAGGTTTGCAAACCCGCTGCATGTCCTCCTAATCAGGTTGAGGTTAAGTGGGAGATATATAAGAACCATCTTCCTGGAGGTGATAATTATTTTTAATTCTCTTTGTTCTGTTGTCAAAACTGTCCCATTAGGCAGCTATTGTATAGAAGGCTCACTTCCTGCCATTTTGACATCTTCAATTGCATGCAGTTCTGCTGTGCTCGGGGCATGAGAGACTTCTGTTAGACCAGCTTGATGCCTTACTATTTCTTGTAAATTCTGGTTTGGACGTTCTAGATTTATGTATTGAATTCTGATTAGCATTTTATTTCACTTGTAGAAATAAGCAATGTACGAGAACAAACAGTCTACCTGGCTCTCAAAAAGTAGTATCAGCACTATTTTAGCTCATAGTCACAAGGTTGTTTTTCCCCCTTCTCAATTTTTAATGAGACAAGTTTAAATAGCACAGAATTATAGTTGAAAATCATTTTAATTCAGCTTGATTGGAGTATCATGAAGAATCTACACAACTGACACTTTATATATGTAGAAAGAACTGGAAGCAAGAATTAAATGGTAGCATTATCTTTCAATGGCTGCTTCTATTTTGATTTCATTTTCTTTGAATAATAACTAAAATCTTATGCGGTAAGAGAAAACATCACTCATGGTTCAGTGGGCAAAGGGATAAATAAATTCAATTTCATGCAAGCTTTGTTAGATGGATTTGTTCAGTGTCAAATCAATACTTTGGTTGTTTTTAGCTAGAGATACTTAAGTAGGATTGATGGCTAACAAGTTATCAACAGACTAAAATGAACCCTTGGCAGAACAGATGAGTTCACAATGAACAAAGGAGAAGGGTCATTGTTAAGTATCTTGGTTATCTCAGGATATCTCAAGATAGCTAATTATTTATCTTCTGAAGTATTCTTCTGCTCTTTAGGGGTGACAGCTTTTAAAGACGGCAGCAATTTAGGCCGAACACTCATAGTAAGGGCAAGGAAGTGAAACATCTTTTTCTACAGCATGCATTGAAAAGACATTTCCTGCTACCTATGAAATATGTATAGATTAGGTAATAGTGCATTTTTATTGGGTTTTAGTGCATTTACAGTAATTAATTTTCTTTTTCTCTCTGCAGATTATACTATTTCTGATGTTTGAATAAAACAAAGATATGAATAAAAAAAAGGTAGCATTTTAAAAGAATTTTGGGCTAAATACCAAATTCTCAAAACTACATGGTAAACTTACTCTTCTAGTGCTCTTGGGTGCATTTACATGGTCTCATAAAACAAATGCTGTCTGTGTGTGCAGTTATAAGATCTTTCATTAGTCAGATTTTATGTTCTGAAGAGGAGACGCAAAGATTAATTTCTTTCTATCTCTTTCATCTCACAAACAGATCCATTTTTTATTATTTATCCAGTACAGTCTTCACATTATTTGATAATGTAGCTGTTAGTGTTTGCTCCATGGAACCAATTGTCTTGTGAAGGTAAGTGACACAGGACATGTGCCGGGGTTATTTTTGTAATGGCAGTTTTCCTGTGGACATAGCAGCACACTGACACTCAGGTTCATAAATGTATGCTAGTCAGAGTTTTATGCTCTACAATCATTTGTAAAGAAAGAAATAACAAACCAGACCAGGCAAACCTCTCCACAAGTAATGAGTATCATTCATGCAATAATACCAGTTTGAAGCAGATGCTACTGAAAAATGCATGGTGTGTAACTAGCTGCCATTTCCAAATGTCATAGAATCCTTCAGACTTACAGAAGGACAGCAAAGCCCAGATCAGATTAGCTTTCAATTCAATATATCTTGCTCTGGTGATATATCCGGGCTTAGAGTTGAGAGAGAGTGTATTCTGAGTCTGTAAGTCAGTTTTAACAATCTTGCAAGATGGCTAATGATCTGGATAAATTGTTTAATATACTTTTGCATATTTTTCAACCCGTATTTTTTAATAGGTCTTATTTTTCTTGATAGATTAATTTACTACAACAATGCGGGAACCAAATTTCATCTAAAATGTATTGATTCACCATTTTGTGGTATGTCAAGAAACGAGCCAGATCTAAAAGAAGAGGTGTGTGTGTTGAATGTGCAGTTTCTTTCATGATGTGACACGGATACCATCCCATGACTGATCTATTAAACCAAGATGTTCCACTTTCTCTTTGCATTGGCATTCTCAAAAAACTGGTAAGAATTAACAGTGGTGCGCATTTTTAAACAGACATTGATAGAGATGCATGCAATAACCTAATATGCATCTTTACTGGACTTTCTTAATGAATTATTTAATTCTAAGAGATTTCTGATGGCTACATAAGGAAAACTGAGCAAAGTGCTCAGCTTAGCTTGTCAGTACTAGGAGATAAAGTTATGTTTGGGCTTGGTCAATGTACTATTTTCTGGATAAAAGTTTCTATTAAATAAAGGGGTTTTCTGAGCTCTTTTTCCTCTTGAGGGGACTGCAGGAGAGAGTCAAAGTGTTTCCAAATGTGTTTTGTCCTCGCTACAGGTTGCTGCCTGGCTGCATTGGACCCGCCTCAACAGACAGCATGAGGGGCTACTCCTTCGTTCACTTCATTCCTTCACTTTATTGAATCATTTCTGCCTATATTGAAGAAATGAAAAATGCTAGTTTAAGCAGGACTTTGTTCTCGTGTGGGCCTCATATAGGGAAGAACTTTGTAAGTGGAAAACCTATTTGGAAATATACCCAGCCTGTCTCCTTTAGAAATTTCTCAATATTGTTTAAAGAGACCCTTTTTGTTCAGAGTAGACCAAATCTCATATTAGGATTAGGTAGCTTGTGTAGGAATAGAAACTTTCATTTAAATTGAACATGCTTTAATGAGATATTTATAGGTGATTAGGTCCTCTGTTTAAATAAAAGAAGAATTCAAATTGTGGATTGGGCTTTGACCCTTGCTATCCCGATCTCCTCTCCGTCAGGTCAGCAAGAAAGGAAACCTCCTGTGGAATGGCTTTTATTGTGAAGTATGGCAGGAATGGCTTCTCTGACCCAATCTATGACGTGGCCTCCCAAACAAATATAATTTTGATAACATAATGCTTATTTATAGCATACTGCACTTTTTAGTCTTATTCTTGACCAGGGTGCCAATTTGCCAACACACAAATAATTTTTGTTTAAGTTGACAGAGCAGGCAAAGAGATAAGTAAGGAAACAGGAAGACTAAATGTCTTTTTTTCTCCGTGGACCAGGATGGAAGTAAAATCCCATTGTCCTAATTCTCAGCCTTGTGTTTTGCCTTAAAACCTGCTCTGCTGGAATTGGCTCCCTTGACAAACCTCAGATGTCATAAATTTGGGGTATGACAAACTTTCTGCTTATGTTCTCCCTTCTTTCTTGGGCTGGCCAAGGCACACAGGCTGCAGGTCAATTGCTTCATCTCCCATAGCGAGAAAATCACAAGATTCCCAAGTGGAAGCAGTTTGAGCATCTCCCTAGATACACCTTTCTGCACAACATCAATATTACTGACTCTATGGCTCTTCTACTCAATCTCTAATTATCTTTAATCATATGGGGCAATGTGAGCCAACATTCAGCTGTTTGATTTTTTTTTTTTTAGCCTTTCCTGCTTGACTTGGATATTTTGATGTTGTTCAGAGACATCAAATGTTTTGATGACTCAGAGTAAGACACACAGTAAGTGTAACAAACCAGTTTCTGTAATAGAGGACCTTTTAGTTTGCCCAGCCAGGAGCTATAACTCAAGCAGCACAACAAATTAATATCTCATTGAGGGCTTCTCTGGTCTGGGGATATATTAACTAAAAGTTGTTGTGCACATCCGCAGGAAAACAAATTCATTTTCATCAAACAGCAGAGAGAGCGCGGAGTTGATGTTGGAGGCCAGTAATTGAAACGTAAATACTGAAGTACAGTCATCCGCTCCTGGGAGGAATATATGTTAGAAGGGAAACTCGAGTAGCTTTACTCTAACCTAGGGAAATTTTAGCAGAGATTGGGAAAAGGCAGTAGAATGCTGCATGAAGGATGTGGAAATGGCTCAGCACCCTCCCTGTGGCAGGAGCAGGGCACAAGAAAAATATTGGTGTTATATCTTTCCCAAGTAAAGGGAGATAAACAGCTTTGTTTGACATGATTTGGTGAATATCCATCTGTATATGACAGGTGTTGATGTGTGAATTCTCACTCTTGGGATGGCCCAGTGACTGCGGTGCTATGGGTTTAAAAGATGATGCTTTCTAGGTGTTCAAAACAGAGTAGCTCTTTCAACCCTTCCAATTTCAGGAAAAAACTCTCAGTTCTGAAAGACATTTGTTGCAAGTTCGAGGATCAAAATGTTTGGATGTTTTCTAGTTGTGGAAAATTCATTGGTGTCAGTACTGATAACTGGCTACTAGAGAGTGAGGGCTCAAAGAGCAGTACTTTTTGGGATACTTCTGGGAGTTTCCTGTAGTTCCTCACTATGCTGTCCAGTTTTCCTTTCTGTGTCATGTAGCTACATGGAGGTGGAACATTTCCCCCTCCCAACCCCAAACGTCTTTGATCTTTCAATTTTGTGAGAAATTTTTTTCTTGAAATACTTCTGGCCAGCTGTAATCAAAACTACAGTTCAACTTTTCCCTTATTAGACTCTCTGTTTCCATGACTTGAGGGTGTTGATTTTCAATTCTAAATAAATGTTTCTGTCAAGGGAGTGAAAATGTGTAGCTGATTACAGGTGCAAGGCAACCGTTATGTGAGCGGGCAAGGGAAAAGCAAGGACGATGTCTAATGTCCTGTAAATCAGTGAGGACTGACAATTTTGCTACTGTTTGGCCCTTGAAAACGTATTGCCCTCAGTCTCTTAATACGGTCTGACAAAAAGTGTAAGATATCAGGAGTGCAAGCACGTTCACAATCCACCCCATTAGAGGATGATGAATAAGGTGTCAGGTGAGTTTGTTTACTTGGAAAGCAAAACGAAGGAAAGCAGACCTATGAAAGGGGACAATCCTACAGGTGAGAGACAGCTGCTGAAGGTGTACAAAGCTGTCATTAATTCTTTGCAAAGTATCATTTTTGGGAAATTTTGGGGAAAAAAAATCTATGAACTATATCTTTTCCCATCACAAGACCTACTGTATTTATACTACAAGCAAACTTTATAGAATTCACTGTGTCTCAGTCCATAGAAACTATTTGGTAGTAGGAAGAGATCAAGAAAATATTAAATATGGTTCAGGAAGAGGCTTAGTAATGCAGGAATTTTCTTTCCAAGAAGGATTTGAACAACTTTCACATAAGAATTAGAGCTGATCTATCTCTTAATGAAGAAAATGAGACCTTGAGCTCTCCGTAGATCAGTTCTCTAGAGGTTATATGGTCTGGCTGGTTTGCTATATTAGCCTGTTTTCAAAATCTAGTCTAGTATTTTAAAATGTCGTTTAACTAACAGCACAGCCCTACTAAATAAACAAAAAATATGGGTGGGTTTCTTTTGGTTCATTCCCTTCCAGAAGCTTTTGGTTTTCTTTAGGCACAACATAGTCCTTATTTTCTACTCTGATAATTATGTTGAGTTATGTTTTATTTAATGTTAACAATGTTTATTAAGCTCTTCTTGAGCTGGCTGTCCTCCCCTGCTTAAAAAATAGACATTTATAAAATAACTGAAATTATTTTCAGACTGTTTGATTGGATCTTTGCAATTTTGTTAGACCCATTGTGTACAGAGAGGTAAGTCTCATGTTTGCTGGATGCTGTTTTAAATGCATCAGCCATGAGCATGTCTGAAAACATTTATTATTCCCAGGATAGTCTCTGAGAGCTATGGAACTCTGAGTTGAGTTACTGAGATGATTTCCTGTATTGCCATCCCTTAGCCCAGTCTTAGCACTGAATGCGAATAGCATTAATATTTCATAAGATAAGCCTCTGATAACATTTTGATTACAGATTGAGTAGCAGAGAAATGAGACAAGCAGTCTGGGTCAGATCCTCAGCCATCACAAATGGTCCCCAGTGGTCCACGGAGGTGTGCTGCATTTTGACATTGTTCCTTTGAGTACTTTTCACTGGACAGATGCAGTTTTCTCAAATTATAGACTATAGATAAAATTTTTAAAAACCCATAGAAAAAACATTCCCCCTCTTTATTTTTATGCCAGAGGCCTGGGAAGTTGTTCTGGGTTTGGCTAGAATAGAATTAACTTTCTTCACAGTGGCTGGCGTGGGGCTGTGTTTTGGATTTTTGCTGAACATGGGGCTGATATTATAGAAATGGTTTAGTTATTGCTGCATGGGGCTTATACAGAGCCAAAAGAGATTTTCCACACTGTATGGCATCATGCTCAGTATATAAAGGGGAGGAAAGAAGGAGAAAGGGGGCCGTTTGGAGTGATGCTGTTTGTCTTCCCTAAGAACTGTAACGTGTGATGGAGATGGCTGAACACCTGCCTGCCCATGGGAAACAGCAAATTCATTCCTTGTCTTGCTTTCCTTATGTGTGCGGCTTTTGCTTTCCCTATTCAACTGCCTTTATTGTAAACCATGAGTTTCCCAGCTTTTACCTTTCCCCTTCTCTCCCGGATCTTGCTTAGTGGGATAGTAGAGTGAGCAGCTGCCTGGGGCTTAGCTGCTGGCTGAGGTGAAACCACCACAGAAGTCAAGCTGGTTGCTGCTGATCCCAGGTGCAAAATTGCAGTTTGGGCCAGAAGACAGGTGTGACTGTGCCTCACCTCTGCGATTCCCTTTGAAGCAGCCCACTAAGGCTCCAGGTCTCTGTCCCAGCCCTTCCTCTTTTCTCTTGCTCTTCAATTTCTGTGACAAAAAGATCCCAGCATAGCCTGGCCTCTGTTACCTTTCACTACAGGATGAAAGGAAATCTAGCTCCAAAGCTGTCTGCTTACAGGAGGAACAGCTTTGGGATCTGTTCAGACACTGAAGAAACGCAGCAGGCCCAGTTGAGACAGCGTGTCTACACCCATGATGATCCCGCTGCACCTTGGACAGCTCCCTCACTTCCTTGGCTCCATTGCTCTCCTTTCGTAACAGATGAAATTTCAACGATCTTTGTATCAATAACACGAGCTCAAAAGATAGTATGAGTGATAGACAGCTGCTTCAAAATATTTGTTCCTTAACTAGGCAGTTGTGAATTTTTCATTGGTTGTGTGCAAAGCAGAAGAGATATCAAAAGTTTTCAGCATTCAGGACATCAATTGTACCTCATAGGGACTAGCACTGTGTTTTACCCAAGCAGGCAGAAAGTGAACAAAACCTGCACTACTTATTGCCTGAACCTAACCTGAACAGAAACAGGTCTATCTTATCAGGGCACCATTGACATATGGCTATGCCAATTAAACTTTATCAAGAAAAATATAATTATTGTAAATATTAAACCATTTTATTAAGTGGTAAGAACCTCTGGTGCTTTGTGATTAATAATAATTTAAACCTCATGGTACAGGCTAAAAAGGTAAACAATTTACATGCAGACCTGAGCAGTGAATGAGGCACCTATTTTCCTGCTTTTAATGTAGAGGTTGGATAACTAGGAGAGGGAGAAAATGTAATTTATTTTCCCTGCAATTTTTATCCTTTGTTATTAAAATACACCTGGCTGTAACATATGTTAAGTAGGCAAAAATCAGATTTTCAGAACTGATTAGATGGGCAAGGCATGTTGAAAGGCACCTGGGAAAATTTCACTGAGAACAAAGTATGTGCTGGACTCTTTCTGAAAATCAAAAGGAGCAAGGCTTTTATTTCTATTTGAGCAAAAGAAAATCCTTCTTAATGATGTATTCAATCCTCAGGTCACATTCACACAGATCTGGGTGGATTTTTTCCTTATGTATTGTGGTTTTAAATCTAATTTTTTTCCAAAGGAAGATTGAGAGGCTAAAAAAGGGATGCACATTACTTGAGACTGTGTCCAGCAAGGGCTTCTGACACACTCAGGTGGACTCCATGTCATATAAAGGGTGTGGGGAGAACTTGGTGTTTGAGAAGGCACTTTAATATAAACCAAAGAATAAGACCTAAGACGAGCATGAATTGTGAATCTGTTGCAGGTTAAAAAGAAAAGGTAAAAAGCTCTCCTCTGGTACCGTTTCTCAGTGGCTATTTGTATTCTCTTGGGCTGAATGCTCTTTTCCTGCTGCCTCATGTAGTTACGTGCATTTTCCTTGTATTGACAAACCTGTAGATTTAGGATGAAAACAGTTTGCAGCTGATTAAGGATGGCGTGCTTGGCAATTTCTTGCTAATCTCTCTTATTATGCCCTTCACAAAAATGGCAGTCGTGGTATAAATCCTAGTTTAAATCAATACCTGCAAGTGCTAATCTCTGAAGAGGAAAATGTCAAATACCTCCTGCTGTGTGCAAAGTCTCAAATTCTATGGCATAAAACATTAAAGGCAACTGAAATTATTCACCTTTTTTTTTCCTTTGCACTTTCTTTTCTAACATTTCACATGCCATTAACCATTCTTATACAAACAGTGCCTTAGTGGTGGAGGGTGCATGGCATGTCTGATGGTGCCACATGGTCCCATGGTGGAGCCACTAGTGGCCTCAGCTCTCCTCTGGGTATTATTTCTGACTGTGCCTTGAGTTCTGGAGTCAGCTTCCTTCCTTGCTCATGGGACCTCTTCTGAGAAAGGTTTCTTAAAAGCCCCAAGTGTTAGTTGCATGTTTAAGTGCAGAATAGCACTTAAATGACCAATGCAAGGAATTCTGGAGCCGAAATCAGTGGTAAATTTAATCTGTTTCGGGACCTTAAACTCAGTTTGAACACTTATCATCAGCATCCTATCCCATCTCCATGACGTTTTTCTTGCTATTAACATTGGGACACATAACGTTTTTAAAAGCCTGCTCTTTGCTCTGCAGTGCCAGAGGGGAAAAGGCAAGTAAGTGAGCTGTAAGACTGAAAGATCACTTAGAAATGAGGACATAGTGTGTTTCAAGGTAAAAGACTTTACCTGCCCACTGTATCTATTCCATCTCTGCAGAAGTATGTGCTCTGGTTTCTAAATTAAAATTATTCTCATAAAACTGTTTCAGAACTTAGAGAGTATTTTTGCTGTCACTGATATCCTTGGTCCTCTGCAAAGACAAGCTGCTTGTGTACCGTAGTGCATTAGGTAACCTAAATCTATAAAGTACTTTTTGAGATTAACTGAGAAGGACAGAAATTCTCTATATAATTTTTAAAGCTTTTAGAAATTTCATGTTGTTTGTATAAGGTACATATATGAATTTTGTTTGCCGTTGTGTTAGTTCTGTTGCAAAAATAGCAAGCCAAATTTCAAAACTCTTTAGTCTCCATTCATTATGTCCTCGGATAAAGGCATCGCTGGTGCTATCTCAGCCCATGGAAGAGCCAAGGAATACTGTTGCATTCATGTTTGCAGATGTGTCTAATATGTCTTTCTTCATTTCAGACAGCTGTTTCTGAAACATGTTCTAGTAGCCCTTCAAATACAAGCAGCACAGCACGTACCACGCAGAGGTAGTTGGGGCTTGGGGATGGCTGTAATCCTGAGTAACAAATTAACAAAGCATTAACAGATTAGAGACTACAGCTGCACTAGATTAAAGGTTTCCTAGGAAGAGGCACCTGAGTTTTGGTGGTGTTCCCCTAGCCATGGAATAGCATTAGAGGGATGACGGCTAGAAGAGGGGCATAGTGTGTGCAAATGGATGGTTGCAGATACCCCAGGAACGATTTGGTCTGAATGGATTTTTAGGAAGTTTTTTTGAGATAGTTTCAGCTTCTCTTATGAAAGAAGCTCTGTTCTCCTGAGGATTTTTGTGTGTTTAAAAAAGAAACCAACTTGCTTTCAACTACCATCTTTGAGGAAGTGACCTTGAATTGTACATTCTCACACTGATTTCCTCCTGTAAAAATACAGTCAGAAAGAAAATATCTGACAGTGATAATCTTTTTACAGCTCTGCACCTGGAAGGACTACCACTTTTCTGTCATTTCACAAAAGAAGGTATAGTTTCTTTCTGGTTTCTGGCAACTTTTGGAAGCCAGAAGCAAATAAAAAGAAGGCTTATGAGAAGTAAATAAATAAAAAGAAAGCTTATGAGTAGTAAACTTGCAGCTTTATATCGAAGACAGCTAGTGCCAAATTCTGTTCACATAAACACTCCCACTGGAGAACCAGCAGGGCTGTGT
Organism: Dasyornis broadbenti; assembly: GCA_013397935.1. Taxonomy (NCBI): domain Eukaryota; kingdom Metazoa; phylum Chordata; class Aves; order Passeriformes; family Dasyornithidae; genus Dasyornis; species Dasyornis broadbenti. Next base: position 1,197,220 of record VZRN01006642.1, on the reverse strand, counting down.
GCAAGCACACGCTGGGGCACAGTCTGTGTGCCTGAGATGACTGCTACCAAATAAAAACGGTGCAGAATCACAATCTGTTCTGCCTCCATTGCATCAGTGACATTTCTGTTGACCTCAGCAAAAGCTGTGTTGTCTGATGGAGCTGAAGCAGCACCTTTACCTTTTCCAGGAATGAAGTGATTTAGTTTTATTTTAAGGGATGGAAGCACCTCACACCTCAACATTTTCATATTCCAGCAAACACTAAACGTAATACAAGTCACCTCTCAGGAATTTGTGTGGTGAATCTAGTGGGTGGATTGAACCTTACCGTGGCTCCAGGGAACTGTATGATAAATTAATAACTGTTCACCAGTTGGATTTGTTTGCAGAGTCTTAAGGGCATACTGTGATGATGCTGTGCTGGAAAGGTGCTGCATTCCAGCCCTTACAGATGTACAGAGACTGCATTAGCTGATTATTTAGAGCTGGTTTTAGGTGCCCTGCAAGACACTATGTCAAATATTAGAATCAATACATATGGAGATGAACATTTAAGGTACCGGGCAGCTGTACCAGAAATGGAAACTGTTGCAGGGAAACTGACTGGAAGGAGGCAGACAGGAGGCTTCTTGTTTGCCATGACAGAAATATGCATCTTGTTCACACGTTTGCTCAGTTGTTCAATCTCCCATAGCAGCTTTCTCACAGTGGCTTTCTTGCATGGGCTTTGCACATATTTTGGCCCCATCTCTTCTCTATGTGTCTCTTTCCAAACATTTTCTTGTCTAAATTTTCATTGGTTTATCCGTCTTTCACTTCTTTGCCTCCTTCATCCTCTTCTGCATTTCCATTGCCATGGCTCCTTGCTTTTCCTTTCCCTCACTTTCATACATTCTTTCTTCAGGCACCTTTGCCACTTCTTCTTTATTAATTCCATCTCTACATTTTCCTCGGCAGCATGCAGGGGCCAACTGGCAGGGTTTAATTAACCTTGCCACATCCTAAGGGGAGCAGGGCTGAAGCTTCTTGAGACCTTAAAACCATTGCATCCACTGGACACCCCTGGGCTCTGAGAAAGGAGAAGACCAGCACATGGATCCTGACTGATCCCAGGCAGTTCTGATGGGGAACTGCAGCTCTTTCTTCTTTAAGGAGGCTCTGACACCTCCATCCTCTCCCAATGAGATCCTCAAGGTACAACCAGGACCTGAGCTGTCATGTTTGGATCAAGGTCTCCTGTACTGTTTTGTAGAGAAAGTCAGGTCAAGATATTCTTGCCATATATTTTTTGACTTTTCCCCTGAGTCATCCTTGGTTTAATATAGTCAAAACTGGTAAAGTTAAGTACAAAAGGTACAGGTGTTATCCCGTCAGAGGGATATGTTTTTATAACAATAATGCACCTGGTCTTAAATGCGCCTTCTTTGTCAGTGCTTTCCCTTAGATGTGTGATTCGGAGACTGTTTTTCAGAGCAGCCTTATCGCTTCTCTTCTGTTTTGGTTGGTTGGAAAAAACCCAGTTGGGCTTTGCAACGTTTGGGCTGACTCTTGGTTCCCATGACTGTCTTCACTGGGTTTTTTTAATGCCTGCAGCAATCTCAATCTTTCTTGAGTCTGAGTGCCCAGAATTATTTATGTTATTCCAAATACTCCCAGTGTAACTCATGAAATTCTTGACTACAGAGAAACCCTGCTTTTGTCAGAAATATTAGGTAACTAATAATTACCAAGGACTACCATCAGAAAAATAGCTAATAAATACTTCAATTTCAGATGCTCTTTAACCTTGCAACAAACACTGATTTTAAGATAGTTTCCTTTAGACGTGTGCGAGTAGTTTGTATGATGTTGTTTTTATGACTTCTTTCCAGAAATCATTCTCCCTTCTGGCATTTGCTTGACTTCACTTTGTACATTCAATAAAAGAAATTCAGATCTGGCATCTTAGCCAAATCCTTGGAGGTCAAGAAAGCTGCAATTAGCCCATGTGTCTGAACCACAAAGCCTTTCCTCTCCTGCTGTTGTGAGTGCCAGCTCACAGCCCACTCTTGCTTTGATTTGCTGGTGACCTTTCCTTTCAGTGCTCAGCCCTGTTGAGACTCTCGTGAGGGATGCTGCAGAAATGAATGGAATCGCTTGCTGAGAAGAGAAATGCCAGACCTTAAACAGGCAGCTGGAAAAGCCAAGGATAAATAAGAATACTATGTTCTTGAGAAGGAAAAGTTGTTTCTCTGCCAAAAAATTAGAGTCCTTGTAGACTCCAGTCAGTTGCTTCTGGAGAGAACAAATGTGGCATTTTGTGTTTCCTCATAAACTTCAATGCAAGTGTTTCAAGGCTGGGTGCCTGATTAAATTAGATATCTGTAATTAATACAAATGTCCCCATTTTGTAGGTGAATGTCACATTGAAACTCAGGGGATTCAGTCTCTGAATTCATATGTTTTAACCAGTTCCCTTTGAGGGCTTGCACTCACCACATAGGTTTTCTTTTTAAAATCCTTTTTCCAGGACCACCATTTATCATGGATATGTGGGTACTTTTATTAAGATGACTAATATATTACTAGCAATCACTGTTCATTTTTGAGATCATTAACAGGCTGCTTAATTATCCCCGAATGGTATAATGGGCACGCTTAACCCATGTCTATACAGCAGTGCCAAGCTGAGATAGTCACCCCTTCACCACGGTGATTCAATGTGTGATTTTCAAAGCACGAACAAATGAATGATACTGGTCTGTTTGCTCTGGGCTACTTCATGAAGAAATGGTACTTGCAAGGTAGCAGGAGTGGAAATGAGATGTTAATCGGTGGCTCTCGTTTATGTGATTGCATGGAAGTGAAAAGCAAAAAAACAACAAAAAAATCCCCAAGCAAATAAAACCCTATACCCTTCATGAAGGAGGGGCTGTTTTCCAGCTGTACCTATCAAGGAATTTGTTTCAGTAAAGAAGGGAGAGAAGGAGGACTGTTGTATGAGGACATCAGTGGTGTCCCTCAGGCAATGAGCACGCTGGCGTTGTGCCATGCACCTTGGCCTGAGAGCACAGCACACAGCTCTTTCTCCTCCTTCTAAAGGGTTCAGAAACTGATTTAGACACATTTTCATGAGCACCAGGATAAGAAAAGTTCACTGATTTTTATCTAAACTGTTTCTAAGCTGATTCAGTTAAAGAGCTGAAACTTTTATTCCCTTTTTTATCCCAGTATCCCAAGGCCTTTGTAGATTAAAGACAATAGTTACCATTAGTGCTAAGCTATTTCTATCCCTAGAGCTCAAGTGCTTTGGAAGAATGAGTGTTATCAATCTGATTGAACAGTTGCACCTGCCCAGTTACAAAGACTTGAGGCAATTGTTGGAGAACCTGGTGAATGAAGCTCAGGCTGTATGGGCTTGGACAGTGGGAAGAGCCTCCTTGACCCCCTTCTGTGAAGCTGTCTTGCTCCTCAGAGCTGGAGATGCCTGTGTGCATGCTTGTAGGAGTGAGAGGGCGCATAAGGAAGCATGTAAAGGAAATAAAGGCTGTTTTATATAAATTCTCTCTCTTTTGGAAATTAACTCTGTGGAGTATCGAAAGTGAAAATAGCTACTTTTTGTTTCACTGTCTTGTTTTCCTCTATTGAACAGGACTCTGCCTTTGCCCTGAAATGGTTTAAAAGAAACTGGAATGTATTTCTGCTAAAACTCAGTGATGTTGAGTGTTACAAATCACTTCATTCCTAGGATAAAATGTGTTGAACAGAAGCATCGCTGGTCACAGTGCTGTTCTGACTTCTTGGTGTAGCTCAGGAAAATGGGAAGGGCCATTGCTGCGGATTAAATGGAGTTTGTTTGTTGAAACAGAGGCAAATACAAATCAGCCTTTCAAATCAGTAAAGCAGACAGTGTCATGCAGGCTTCAGAGTACATTTTATTAAAGGGTTTGTCTTGGAAAGGAAGAGAAAATCTAGCAATGGAACTGAAGATGCGGTGATTAAGATAGAAAACATGCAGGAATTTCTTGTGTGAGCGGCTGAACGTCCTCACTTGTCCTCTTGAAAACGTGAAAGTGGAAGAGTCATGATTTATCTGGTGCCTGAGGTCTTCGGCTGAGAGTGAGGTGTTCTAGGCTGTAGTCACTTTTCCAAGACCCTGCTTTATTACTTATCTAGTGACACTTGAACACGAAGTGCATAAACAGTCTTTTCAGCCAGTCTATGATTTAGGTGATTATAGGCTAGGGAATTTCAGCATTGCATTTCTGGAATTCGTTACACTTTATCTCCTTGAAGCTTTAAACTCTTCTTGGGAGGGTACCACAATACACTGGGTCATAAGCCTCAGACATAGTACCTAAGAATTGGTTGGTGGAGTAAGAACAAGATTTCTGTAGTTTTTTCAAAATTGAATTAGGGACACCTTTTGCTAAGGTTGTTTGAAAATGGAGGTTTGAGGGCTTGTATAATTTCCATGCTCTTGCAAACTTCAGTGTTGTTTAGAGATAATGCAAATGTTCATGCTTTTTACTCATCTCATGCTGCTAGACTTTCCATTAATGGCTTTCACATACAATTCAATAGTTCATGTAAAAAAAAAAAAGAAGAAAACAACTTTAAAAAATATTTTTCAAATTCCATAGGCCAATGAGTCACCTCAGTAGTGCAGAGAATTGATAAAAAGCCCTGGCTTTACAGCTGTCATGTGAGACATGAAGACGAGCTATAGCCAATTCTGTTGTCCCCAGTAGAAAGATTTTTGAGAGTGACTGTGGCGGCGAGGAACATCAGAGAGTGCTGGCGTTGTTTTACAGAAGCTTTGAAGCAGGCTGAGGCTTTCAGCTGGAGAAGCTGAACATCTGGTTATTGACTGTGTTTATTTCTACAGCAGTAAACAGAAGAGTTGAGACCAAAGTCAGAACAAATCTCACACCGTATAGATTGCCTGATGCGTTGCGCACGTTTTGAGCAGCATGGCTGGTACCACCTCAGTGAAACCTGTGTATTTCACCAGCTGTTAGAGCATTACCCATGCAGTAAAGAGCTCAGGAGAGAGGCGCTGAAAGGTTTAGAGCAATGCCACCTAGTGATAACATATAATCTCCTGGAACGAATAAATAAATAATTTTCATTTTTGCTGGCTTTATGTTGTTTATTTCTTTACTTTTTTTGGCACTTCCACTTGTTGGCATTAAACTTGGACTGCAAAAAACCACCTTGAGACATAGTCAGAGGATTTGCTCAGCACTAGCTTGGATTTGCAAGGATGGCTCTTACCCACTGAAAGCAGCAGGCAGTGCTGACCAGGAGGTGCCCTCTCGACTCCCTTCTCCTGTCTTATATCACTTAGTGGCTGCATGTTGATACCACTACTTAGCAGGAGGGTGTGCATCTGAATCTGACCATTTTTAGCCTTTGATGCCTGATTGTGAATATTTTTTTCCCCCCAACAGCTGCTTGAAAAAGGTGACCATCTGTTCCTTATTAAAAAAAAAGTCCTTTTTTCAGTGTTGTTCAGCCTATATCAGCTGAATATAAGGATGTACTTTGTCCCACATTTTGGCAGTGATCACACAGAGGAGTCTATACAAAGATACAATGACTTTATAAGACCCATGACTGTTGCATAGGAAATAGAATATTGCAGGCTTTTCTCTTCCTTTTCCAGTGCTCATTTTTTCTGGTAGTTTCCTTTTTTTGTTCAAATTTCGGTTTTGTATTTTCTGGTCATACAAACAGATATTTGATCTCTACGGTGCATTACTGTGATCTTTTAATGACCAAAAGTTATTTGACTTTTCTACATTATGCACTTCCATAAGAAGACAGAATTAATATATTTCTCCCTGAGACTATTTTCATCTCATGATGCCCTTTATGATGTTGGTGATCCTTCTGCTTACTTTCTTCATGGAAGGTATCACCGAGTTTCAAAATGATGTCTCCTGAGAGTAACCTGAACAGGATATGTCTAAAAGAACCTGCCAAAACAAACCTTTGGGCAAAACAGCTGTGCACATTTGGGGAGCTAGATGCTCTCTCTCTTTCATTTTTCTAAAAATAGTGGTCCATGGCTCTGGCAATATCAGTGTTCTATTATATACAGTGGGCAAGATATGCACACAAAAGCAAACCTGTCTTAAAGACCAGACCTTTTATTTCCTTTTCCATCCAAATTCTTTTGCCTTGAATTTGACGCTGTTTCAAATGAAGTGTGAGTCTCTCCTCCTTATTTGGTATTGTTGTACTCTCTTCTCTGAGCTGAAATTCCAATGGAAAATTTGTTGAATAGCAAGTCTTCCCTTTGGACACTGATGCAGCTCTGCTCCCATGAAGAGATAAGGATTGCAAAGAACTAAAAATTATTGAGATGTCTCTCGAAAGGCCCCCCACCTTGATGCCAGCATGGTTGTTCTGAGGGAAAATAGGCTCTCCCTGTTTGAAATCTGGTCATGTGTCAAAGTAAAAACAAAACCAAAATGACATCCAAACCAAACCCTACAGTAAACTAAATTTCAGTTTTCCCACAGTAAGATGTTCATTGAAGACTTGTATTCTCAGCTGCTCCTTGTGGCTTCTTTATTTTCTACAAGTAAAAAAAGATGTAGCCAAACACCTGGTACTTGTAGTAGTTTAGAAATAAACTCTTGAGCAGAGCCTGCACGTGCTTTTGTGGCGTTCATCATAGTTATCTCACAGCATAAGCAGTAATAGGTAATGCATTTCTCTGTGAACAGAACGATGATAGGAGTTTAGGGGCCAAGTCATGTGTTTTTCCTAGTGATTTACTTTTCCGTAGTTTTTCCTTTTTCTCTTACTCAGAATTGGCTTTCTTAATTCAGAATGTGTAGTGACTTTTTGATGAATTGTTTAGGAAGCCATGATACTGCTTAGTGTGACAATTTGCGTACACTTCTTAATGATTTGGAAAAGGACAGCACTACAGAAGCGAAGGTGGAGCAATAGACGTGTTTGTTTTCATGCCAAAAATCCAGAAAAAATTATTTCTGACAGAGGAGAATTTCAAAGAACAGATAGCTTTGTTATCCCTCTCCCACTGAATTTCAGTGGGCTTTGTATGGCCCACCTTTTAGAAAATCCTCCATTTTTCCTTACAAAAGGTTGTTTATTGCTGTTGTTTACAGCAGAAGCACTTCTGAACCTCTGAGTGGAATGAAGTGCCTCCCTACCAGGAGTGTAAGAACACCACCAGTTTTAAGGAAAAGGTTTTCAGTCAGAGCCTGGGAATGAGGCAGCCAAATATGACAAAACTGGAAAGGTAGCTATGCAGAGACCCTGAAGGAAACGAACCTCAACAGGGGTAAACATCTATTAACTTAAAACTCATATTCTGGTGTGACAATTTAAGCTATTTTGTGGGTTTTCTTTTAATTTCTGGTGACATGAGGGAAAAGCTGCTGGTCTGCAGTCTTTTCCAGGGTGGGAGGTGAACTGCAGTTGTGTGAAATTGGTACTAGGAAGATCACAGAATAACTCACCTCCATCATTAACCAAGCACCTTAACTCTGGTAGTACTTGGCAGCTGAATTACGAGAAAGGTGATCAAAACAGTCCAGCAGAGATGGTGGAGATCATTTACTTGTCTTTGTCTGTACTTTTCTATGGGCTGAAAGATTTTAATTTACAATAGAAAATACAGAAAATTTGTAAGTTCCAGCCAAAGGATATTTATGCAAAGAAGTCTTGATATGTTTATTTTCCTATCAACAAGGTGAACAAAGTTAGTAGTGGAAGAGTTTAGTTTGCCTTTTAGAAACTTGAAATCTCAAAGATAAACTTGAAAAAACCTTTATTTATCTAAACATATGGAGCCACACCTCTAATTTATGGAAGCAAACTGAAGTCTGCTCATAGAGAGCTTTCAGCTCAGATGAGACCAACTTCTTTTATTTTCAATCTTGCCTTTATAGATTATTTCTCTGTGATCATTCCTCTTGTTTTCTCTTTAAAATCAAGAGCTAAAAATGGACTATGGGTTTTCTACTGAGTTGTTGTTCTTGGCTGGAAGCAAAACCTGAGATTTTAATGTATGGAAATTAAAAAAAATTCTACAAACATATCTTTGTTTTGTACAGATGATTGTTACCTGCTAAGATAAAAATTATCAAACCTTCTGTGGGGAGCATAACATGTTTGAATGAATGAAATCTAAAATGAAAAGGAAAGAGTAAACACAAGATTTTTCAGCATTTTTTTATTAGGAACCAAACACCCAAAAAATTGTCATGGAACCATCAACACCACATGTGAGTTATGACTGCCATAAATTTCATTTTTGAGGACAACTGTTTTGTCTTGCTCTTTGAGCCAAATATTCACTATTAGTGTTCTACCAAAGTTGAAGAGCTCATTATTACTTATGCCTCACCTGTATGTTGTCACCCATTCATCTCTGTCAAAAAGATGAACACTTACGAGGGCTCAGAAGGCTGAACAAACTGTAATTACTGCATTATATTCTTCAGCCTTTCTGTAATTAATTTGAGACACAGTCGGGAGCTTCCCGAGGCAAATAGTTAGATTTGTTAGTAATTGATGAAACTTTCATCACCTGTGTGGGTGGACTTGGAGATCAACTTTCTGGACTTTTTGATGATTTGTTTTCAGTTCCACTTTCAATCTTTTTTTTTCCTGATGTGTGATCTCTGTCCCTAACTCCACGTATCCAGTCATTTTCCTTCAGCCAAATCATTCCCATGGTTGACAGACATCTTTTTACCTTGTTTTTCTTGTATCCTTTTCCCTTAAGTCTGTTGTTGGCTTTTGGCTTTGTTTTGGATTTTTTTATGCTAGTATTTCCAGATCTTGCGTAGAAGCTTTCTCTCACCCATTGTTATCTTCTAAAATGTCACTGAGTCCATCTGCTCTGAACTGACTCTGCTGAGCAATTCTAGTTTTCTAAGATCATGTGCACAGACATTATTTTTCCAGGCAGGCTATCTTCAGCAAAGAACTCAGTAGCATAAAAAGCAAATGAGTCTAGCAAAAGCAGCAAGCATATCCTTTTAACATAAATGAACCACATATTATCATTACTTTTAGTACCTCTCTGCCATGGCTGCCTAAGCTGAACATTTGTCTACGTGGATATTAAGCAGTGGCTAAGAGTCAGATTCAGGAAACAACTTCTGTGCATGGATAATCACATTCCCATTTAGCAAACAGACATGTACATGCCATAGTCTCTTGAGGCTTTCAGGCCTATCCTCAAGCTCTTCTTTCAAAGGCTTTATTTTTCTGTTTTGTATATTTTACCTGTAAGCTATTTCTCTCTTTTCATTTTGGATTGTACCCTCATTAAGCAAGTGTAGGAGATTACGTTCACTGGTTATCTCAAGAGTTTTCACTTCCCTGCCAGGTACCATGTTGCTTAACAGCCTCTCTGTTCCTTATGTCTGGAAGCAATAAATCAAGGGAAACCTAAACTGCTTGAAGAGGTAATTACACCTTTCCTTCTCCTGTTCTCTTTGCACAGTCCTGCTGGTCTGCAGGCAATGGTTGCTGAAACCACACTCTTTACTATCTGCATTATCATGTCACTAAATTAGTACATGTTCACTCTGACACTTGGCAGTGTAACACTTGTATAGATAACTAAATGTGTATTGAAAGATTCTGCCTGCAAATTAAAGTTTATGTAACGAGAAGCTGTGGAATAGGCTCCCAGTTTCCAAATGTCTTTTAACCTTGAGAGATCCATGCAGTTTCCCATAGTGATGGCATGAAATATTTTATCCTTGGTCATAGTTCCTGTGCCTGGTAACTGCCAACCTTCCTGGGCTCACATATCTTAAATACAAAAGGAGTCCCTGCTGTAGCCCTCTCTCTTCACTAACAGCATCCAACACAACATGCAACAGATCAGGAGCCACGTGCCTCTAAATAATGCTGCCATTGTTAATATATTTGTAAAAGTAATAAAATATTCTGGTACTATAAAGCAATAAAAATGGTCAGGGAAGGATTTTTAAACAGGGAAAATGAAGCCATCTAAGAAAAACATATCCCAAGCTCTTTTAATCTAGAACCTCTGCACGGAAACCCTGCTCTTGCTTGGCTTCATCATGCTTGGCTTTGCTGGGGTAACTCATATATCCATTTTTTCATCATTGTGCTAAAACGGCCTAGATGTGTTTAATGAAAATCATCTTTAAGACAATCTTCTCCGATCACCAAATCAGCCCAAAGTGGACTGATTGTAGCTGTGCTCTCTCTGAACTTATTTACTGGTTTCAGCTTTGCTTTGCTCATACCTGTGCTGCTCATTATCAAAACGAACCAATTTAAAGCTTGCTTTTATACACCGCCATAAGATGATCCACAGCAATGCTAACAGACAGACATACCTTTAGAGAACTTCTGGAATCCTGAAGTGAATTTAAACCCATAGCTGTAGTGGGCCAACTCAGCAGGGGATTTTTCAGCCCAGCTTCTGTTCCTCACAGCATTTCACTCTATTCTTTTCATTCTGTACATTCAGTTTCACATGTTCTCCTGTGTCCTTGATACACAGACAATATAAGCTTTATATTCTTCCATATTCTCTAGTTCTTACTTTTCTTCAAATAGGTCTGTTCATTCCCTGTTCTCCTAAATCAAATTGTCAAATGATACTCTCTCACTTTCATTCAACCGTGGCCTTTTTAACTATGCAATCATATCCTTTCTTTGGAAATCTCTCCTCAAGCCTTTTTAAAACCCATTTCTGTTCCTCTAAATGTAGGTACTATCTTTGAGCCTGCTCCAGAGGCCACTTAAAGCATATATGCTCACTTCACAGCTTCAGAAAGACAGGTTTAAGGGAGACTCAGAGTTGTGCCAAAGGATGCTTATGTGTTTTGCTCTGTCATAACATGAAATTTAATTATTGCAATATTCTGTTCTGCTCTTCAGAACACTACTGCTCATGCATCTGCTAGGATGAACGATGAAAGATGAAAGCAATGTAAATCTTGTACATAGGACTCTATTTACTTCCACAGAAAGGAAATGAGCTCTTGCAACTTCCTCTGACATACCGGTCTCTTGGCATGGTACTGTCCTGTGCAGTCCCCAGGGAAAGAAACATCTCCTATAAAAGTTAGTACTTCATTGACCTCGTAGTGAATGCCAATTACTTGCTGTAAAATAATTTAATGGTTGTTTAAAAATGTAGTCAGCAATCCATTTGGGAACAGAAATTATTAAACTAATTTTATATCATTTTTTAAAGTGCTGTTGTAGTTTTCACTGGTAGAGATAATATTATTGTTTATTTGCCTTCTGTTAGATGAGCCAAAATTTATGGGGGAACCATAGTCTCTTTTATTGGACTAGCTGAAGAAACTGAAAAAAATTGCAGTTTTTTTAATCCACTGTATCTATGACATTGCTTGTGCCTGGGAGACCCTTAATATTGTGTAACACATCAGTAAACAAATAGGATACAAAAATCAAAATGGCCTTTATGACACAGACTAAAAACTGATTAAATTCCGGGTTCTTAAGTATAATTACAAACTGGGAATCATTGCTGAAGTCGATTTGATTTTGCAGAGGTTCCAAAGGACTGGGGCCAAGAATGATCTCTGTAAGATCTTGCTAATCCAGTACATCGATATAAACTCATTACTGATAAAGTCAGTAGGTTAAAGAAGAAAGCCATAAACTATAAAAGAGAGGAGTGCTGAGTGATTTGGACTGTTTGGAAAGCTCCATGCAGATAAATTATGTGTATTTTGACCAAGTAATAAATATCTAGGTACAAAGATTGTTGGCCATGCAGGATACAATAACATGTCCTAGAGAGCAGCAGGCCTGAAAATGGCTCAGGGAGGATGAGAAGTGTGAGAGTCAGCACGAGCACCGCTGCACATCAGAGAGACTCAGCAGCATGGAGGTTGAATGAAACCCTCAGCTGGTCAAAGACTGGCTACACAGTAAGATTGGAATGGTGATTTAACACTCACCCGACCTCTGCCGAAAAAAATATCTGATGCAGCTACAGTTCACAATTCAAAGAAAAAGGATTTATGGGACTGTTTGAAGGGATGGAAAACACACCTTACAAGAAGATATTCTAGGGAGAGTTAACTCTATGTCTTTCATCACAGACTTAAAACTCATATGGAGAAAATAATAGTTCAGCAGTTCGATGAAAAAATTCAAAATAAAAACTAGCTTAGAAGTCAATGTAGGGCTGATCAGCATTTTAAAGAGAGGAAGAGTTATTATTTTTACAAATGACTGTAAGCAATCATTGGAACATTTCCCCAATGGCTGTAATAGATCAGTCTTGATTTCTAATTCAACATTTGTATGTTAAGGAAAAAAAGGACTACAGACCAGATGCCAGAATTAATGCTGATAAGCCCTATAGTTTACATAAAGTACTAGGTTAGAAATCCCAGTGGTCCTGTCTGGTCTTAAACTTCTGTAGTCATCAACATAATGACTATTTTTCTGTAAATTGCTGCCTTTGATGGAGTTTTCTCTTCTTGACATTAATTAGATTTTACTTTTTAAACCAGTCTTTCCTAAACTAATCCTTTTTATAATAATTATTATTATTTTTTAACATCACATAGACAAAGCCACCAAAGCTTGTCATTGTGAGGTTTATAAGCCAGAGACAGTAGGTGCTGCCTCCCTGGCAATGTCCCTTTGGTGGCATGGGCTTGCAAAGCAGTCCTGTCAGGCAGCAGCTGGGACTGTCAGAATATGCACGGAGAATGACTTAGTCACATCCCTCACCCAGACCTGTGTTATGATCCTTGTTTCTGGATGTGCGCAGGATCTTGCCTTGCTGGTTAGAGGGAGCCAGGAGGTCCGCTCCATTGCCTTTGTTATTGACGTTCCTCTTTCTATGGACTGGCTACAAAATGCAAAGAGGTGCGTCAACCAAGGGAAGGCCTCTGGGGAAAGAAAGACCTGTACACAGGAATTTAAAGTAGAGAAAATGCCTTTCCCCTGCTTTTATTTTCCTTTTGTTTCTGGTACCAAGGAACAGCTGTGGATGGAAACCACAAGGGCCTCCATTGGCTTTCAAGCAGTCACCAGCAGATAGTACTGATCCAGGGGCCCCAAGTTACCTGGAAACGGATCATGCATCAGGATCTGCTTTAATACTGGGAAAGATATTGTAAGGAGAGGTGTTGCTGACTATTGATGAAAACAAACAACTTGGCTTAAAGAAATAATATACAAAGTGGTTTTTAATAGCTGTCTCTGCTCAGAACAAACATCTAAAAGCTGAATTCTATCAGCATAATCTCTTAATGAGACTGCAAAGCTGTTTTCCTCCTCTACTGTGCCATTTCTCATGTTTTACCTTTCCCTCATGTTTGATTTTTTTTCAACATCAGTCATTCATTTACAGCACTTCTGTTGATGTAACTGGGCTTTGGATTAGGCTCCAAGTTGCCATTTCCTTTCTGTTTGAACAGGGATCTCTTTTATTCAGAGGAAGGAAATCAATAATTTGTCATGACAAACCAACGCACATTTGGATTCACAATCATGTGGTCAGCTCTTCTGTCATTTTCTAAAGCACTTTAGGATAATGGAAGAAGAGTCCCATTTGTGATTTCTGATGCTTTCCTTGTTTTCCCTGATTTATTTAATGTCTGTACTCCATTTGACCATTTGCAGGACAGATTACAGTAAATCTATCATTTTGTTTGTTTTAAAGGTGGTACTAAGTTTTAGTGCTTTCTGTGCCCCAAGTCTTTCCCAGGGGATCATTCAGGGATCCATCAAAGGATTAACATTTGGTATGACAAATTAACAGATGTATCTGTAGGAATAAGCTAAACTATACTTTGCCATAAACTTGCATAATCCGTTCCAATCCTGTTCCTTTCCAAATGGAGTTTTGCAGATGGCAGATTATTTACAGAACTGAGTTCCCATTCTTTTTAGGTGCTGCCACCTCTGCAATCCCACCAGTGCGTGGAACACTCTCAATCCTTGGCTGTCTCAGGGAAGCACAGGGAAGGCCCAAGTGCTTTCCTTCCAGTCATCTCCTGCAAACTGTCTGGGGATTGCTCAGGGAACCCGGACACCTGTGCGTTCCTAAGCATCCTGGCAGTACCGACCGGGAGTCAGTGCACAGTGAGGAGCCCTGGGCCTGAAGTTTTCCCCTGGCTTTGCCCTAGGACTGCTTGACCACCTCCCTGTCCCTTTGCTTTTGCAAAAACAGGGATGGGGACAGGTTGCTGATGGCCCTGTGTGCAGCTGGTACAGGGTTCTGGCTGGAGAGGGAGGTTTGGGGGGAACTCCAGACATTTTGTGTTCGCTGGGCACAATAGAGAAGCCGGGTGCTGGCCCCAGCGGCGAGGGTCTCGCCAAAGTCTTTGGTTCTCCTGTCCCTACACCCAACCGTGTACAAGCTTCAGCTTCGGGGTGTCTGCCTCCACTCGGCCACCTTCCCCCTCAGCCCCACGGGAAGCAGCGCCGGCGGGGTTTGGGAAGGGCTCGGCCGGAGCTAGGATGGGGCTGGTGCGCGCTGTGCGGGTGTAACCGGAGGGTGCGGCTTTGTGGGGGCAGGACTGTGGAAGGTGGGAATGAAGCGTGGGTGGGGTGTCGGGGAGGCGTGCGGAATGTTGCGGGAGCCGTGG
>VZRN01006642.1:1047880-1182575 GCA_013397935.1 Dasyornis broadbenti | reverse complement strand
CCCCCCCTCTTCCCCTCCCATCTTTTGGGCGCTTCCCCGCTCGCCCGCCCGCCCGGCGGGCTGCCTCCGCGGGCGCGCAGCGCGGGGCCATGCCGGCGGGGCCGCCGCTGCTTCGGGGCTCCCTCCTCCTCCTCCTCCTCCTCCTCCTCCTGCACTTCCTCGGCGCCCCGGCCCGCGGAGCCGTCTACACCAACCATTTCTTGGTGGAGCTGCACGGCGGGGGCCAGGCGGAGGCCGAGAGGGTAGCGGCGGAGCACGGCTTCGGCGGGGTGCGGAAGGTAAGCCCCCCGCGCAGGGTGGGAGCGCTGCGGTGCCCTTCGCGCTGGGCTCGGGGCGGGCGGTGTCCTGCCCTGGTCATGCCGGCTTGGCCCCGGCGCGGTTCTGCCCGCCGCTCACCTGCGGGAAGGGACGGTGCGGAGCGCGTCCCGCTGTCCCCGCGGTAATCCCCGCTTCCCGAGGGGTTTTGAGGAGCAGCGGTGCCAAAAGCCATTGCGAGTGCTCCTCGGCATTGGCCCAGCAGGGTGGTTTTGCTTGGACTGGAGAGAGAGCCGTATTTCCCACATGGTAACTCGGTGCCTTTTGACTTACTATGTAAACATCCTGCCATGGAGGAGCTCCCATCCTGCGGGGCTGGGGCTGCCTTCCAGGGCTTCCCGAGCGCGACGGCAACTGCTCGGAGCACCTACGGAAAAATGAAAGCCCCATCTCCATGGAGAAGCCTGCACACAATTTAAATGGAAGATTTCATAGGGGTTTTGTCACTCAAGTTTGTGAGGCTGGTGGCTTCTTAATATCCCTGTTTTTCTCCTAGAAAAATAGGATGCCTCTAGGCTGAAGAAGCTGGTTAATATTAAGCATGATAAGCAAGCAATGCTTCTCACTAATGAATGTAAGTTGGGAAACTTCAAGTGCCGCTGGAGGTTGTTTTCACTCCTGAGGTACTAGGAAATCACACATAGCCAGAGCGGCAGGTCCCCTCCCGGCTCCTGGAGTATCCAGCTCTGCAAGAAATCTCTCCCATTCAAATAATAATTAGGCCTCTGAATATTTTAGGGTACAGTAAGACCTGGCATGAAAACAGGGAGAAGCTATAGAGTGCCCTGGTCAATATAACTCCTGGCAGACCTGCTTGGAGGAGAGTGGAAGGAAAGTGGGCTGTGAGTCTTACTGCTTGCATATTTGGTCTTTTTTCTTTTCCTGCCAGTTATGCAATGACAGCCTGGTCCTATATCCAAGGAAATGAATGATAATAGCACCCTGAACTTGAACGAGTGAAAGTGCTTTAAACCTCGATTTAAAAATAAAAATTAAAAAAGCATATTAAGTGAGACACCCTCCCTCAGGCTGCCTCATTTCAACTCCAGTGGGACCTTGTTAGAGAAATGAGGACAAGATCATTGTTGTTGTGACCACAGATAACTCCTGCTGCTGCTAGGATGCTTTTGTTTTAGGCTCACAGCCTTGTCCTGACAGTGACAGAGTTGGGCTGCTGATACATTTGGGAAAGGATTCGTTGTGGGGATTAGATTTTGTTATATGAGATTTAGATACAGCATTTTGGTCAACAGTTTTCCTCTTCTAGTCACTTCCTGACTGTGCTCCCTCCTTCCTATCCTGGGGTTATCTGACTGATAAGGCCTTACGAGGACAGAAGGGTATTTCCCTGAATAGCTCAATTTCTTTTGGCTTTTGCTAGATGCTTTCAAATGATCTTGTGATCCAAGTGGGGAAGAGACAGGGAGAAGGAGAAAGGATTTTGTAGGATGGAGAAATGCAACTTCTGGGCTGTTAGAATCCTCTCCCCTCTATCATGCTTCTCCACAGGATGCCTCAGCCACATTAGGAGACATATAGCTTCTTCATGGAAATCAGTCTTGTAGCTCATCTCAGGAGAGGGCTGGAGAGAAGTCCCTCAGGTGTGCAAGAGGGGAGTCCTGCTTTCCAGGACATGCCATGGTGGGGCTGTTTCCTGTGGATGGAGGTGTCTCTGGGATAAAGCCCAGCAGATCCAGGGTGTGATGTGTATGCGCTCGTGGCACAGAGCAGCAGGTGGTTGCAGTGGGTCCTGTACTCAGCATGTGCTGTCTCAAGGTTTCTGGGTTATACCATCCCAGTCCCTGAAAAGCTAGTAAGCCTTCCACCCCTTCTCCACAGCTAA
This sequence comes from Dasyornis broadbenti, assembly GCA_013397935.1. Classification (NCBI taxonomy): domain Eukaryota; kingdom Metazoa; phylum Chordata; class Aves; order Passeriformes; family Dasyornithidae; genus Dasyornis; species Dasyornis broadbenti. The sequence goes on along the minus strand of VZRN01006642.1, from coordinate 1,180,417 downwards.
GAAAATAGCACCCTGCTTTCTGCAAGGTGGTAATTTTAGGGAAGAGGAAAAGTTGGGTAGGGTTTGACATTTTGCTAGCTATGTTGGAAGATAATCCATGAGAGGTTGAGAGCAATCTCCATTCTTAACAGGGCTTGGGTAGTGATAACTCACCGCTAATAAAAGCTTGTGCCATTTACACCAGTGACTCTTCAGCACTGCTGAGGAGTCTCCTCTGTGTTTTGCTATCATCAGGCTTGTCTAGCAGCTCACAGTCTGCAGACTCAGCTTTCATGGCGATAACGCCGGTGCAGAAAGTTGAATGTGGCCATGTGTAGAGAAGCACAGAGCTGTTAGTGGGAAACTCTCAGGGGAAAGCACCATGTGTAGATATGCTGTCTAATGAAATATTCAAAAAAATTCCATCACCCCCCCAAATTACACCACAAGGAGAAGTGATCTTTTAGCTACTTCAATGACACGTGCTGTTTGGATGATATATTGAGTTATTTACTTGAAACAAATCCGGTTAACTTTATTCATATTGAAGAAGAGCCATTGTCTGAAAATAATCACCTTTATTTCAGTGCAGGGACTTTCCCATTAGGAACACAAGGGCAGATTCCACTTTTTTCCCCTGTGTATGAATTTAAGATGAGTATGAGAAAAATTTCTATTATGCCTGTTAGGGTATCACGGGTCTCTTTTCACATGACTTTATGGGAGCTGATTTTTAAATTATGTATTTTTAGTGCACGTTTTTTTCCCCAATAACAAGCAATCTCTGAGCAAGTGCATATTATGTTTACTTAACAGCAGATTTCTGCAGAAATACATGAGAAAGCATTGCCTTTGAGATTAATGTTATGAACGGCATGATGCGCTTTCTAATTGATTCTCTGGCCATGCTTTCTGCCATCATTCTGAAACCACTGCAAGACATCAGGTGGGCTAAATGTGTGCTTTAAATTCAATGCTTGATGAATTGATTAAGAAGGGCTTGGTGCTTACATAAACAGGTGCTTATGTTTAGGTCTAGGATCCTAACATGAGTCAGTGTCAAAAACACTAGTCAGTTTTTCTTTAATATTCCCCGAATGATTCCTGGATACAGACCTCTTTGTAATGCTGATTGTGCTCTTTGATTTTTAGTTTTAATGTTTGCAATTTTTCTATCCATTTTTACCTGTCAAAATTGATTTTGTGTATTCCTCGTAAAACAGATAAATTTTTTTTTTTTGGTTGTTTTTCTGAAAATGGTAAGTCTTACCATCTTTGAATGTTCGGAGATTGTGAGAATGACCCCATAATATTTTGAGAATTGCAAAAAGAACAAGTTTTTTGTTCTGTTTGGTGTTTTTTTTTTCCCCCCTATTTGTTTTATTTGCCTTCTGGCATGGTTGCCACCAGAATACATTTCTTAATGCAGGCTGAAAAAAGCTGCTTTCTGACCTTGCCTTGCAATTCTTAATTAATTTCTAACAAGGAGAGTTGGAAGATACATTTGGAAAGGTCTTCTATATGGATATCAGAGTTTAGACATCTCTTTCCATTTCTTCAACAACAGTGAGACAGAGACAATCCACAAAATGCCACCATAACTAAAAGGCTAAATATTCTGCTTCTAGTAGCACTGAGGTGAAGGGTTTTAAACAATTAGCATCCAGTGGCCTCAGGTTTTAAAATAAGAACCAAATAGGGATTTCAAAACATGGCGAATTTTATGTTTTTGTTGCCCAAAGCCGGTCTATTTTTTCCTTGATGTATCACCTGACCCCTTCTCCCTCTAAATCTTGCAAAACTCAGTGTACCTCTCACAGCTGTGACTTCTTTGCTGCCTGTTTTTGCTTAGGAGGCTGCTGATTGAGGACCAAGCTTTGTAGAGCCAACCAGTAATTTCTTGATGAAACATTGGGAATGTTCAAGTTTTCTTGTTTTTTTTTTTTTTTTTTTTTTTTTTTTTTTTTTCTAAATAAAAACNTTTTTTTTTTTTTTTCTTTACATTGCATAAATACAGACTTATCAAAAGCAAAACTTAACAGGTAAAGAAGCTATATTTCTTGCTGCAGCAGCCTAGTTCCCTGCATCTAGGCTGGGAGCCTGTGAGGTGGGAGTTGATGTGGTGTGGAAGGCAGACCAAGAGGCAGAATAATGAGTTTGCAGCCTTGGGAGCTCTTTGCAGGGATTTCTGTGAGGAATCCTGAACATTTCATCCTGGGATGTACACACTAAAACCTTAAAATGCCCTCCTGTGCTGATCAAGCTCTAAATCTGGAAAATAAGTGTTTGCCTTGCTTCATATTTGAGGAGCCAGGCTATGCTTCTGCATGCCCAGCAGTCACTGTGATGGGCAGGTGGGATTCAGTGCATATGTAAAATGCTGTTTGTGGACGTGGGTCTGGATGTGCATTTATAGATGTATGTATTTATATATATATGTATGTATCTTTCTTGTTTCTTTTCCCCTAATACCTATGCTTGGAGCAAAGACGAGAAAGGAAAGGCAAATTCTTATCCAGGCTCCTGGCAGACCCTATGTGCATATGCGTTTACCAGCCCATTTGTGCATATATACATGGTGGTCCATACCTCACGGTTAAACATGCTCGTGTTACCTCCGCGTGCGCTGCTAATCCAAGGATTCGTGCAAGTGTTAATTGTGGCCAGGTAAAGGCAGCGTGGAGGGTGCGGGAGCGCTCCGATGTGGTAACAGATGCTGAAGCAATGAAGCATTCCGTGTAAAGAGGAGGCAGAAAGCTCAGGCCTCCCCACATGGGCCAGCTGGAGTCCAAGGACTGAAGATCAAGCCTCAGAATGCAGTGTTGCATTAATATGTGTTTAATAATTTATTAGCTTTGTGTTTGATGCTGGTCCAGAGGAAAGGATGTTTGCTTGCAAAAGCATTCCTTTATTATAGCAGTAGCAAAATCTCTTAGACACGGAGGATACAATGTAAATTTTCTGAGGAACCCGAGAGCTTTAATTTCCTAGATTTCACTGTTGCAGTTCTGTATTAGTAAGACAAAAAAAAATGTAAATTTCATGCAAATGATAATTGTGCAGTACTGAGATTTCAAGAGGCTATCTCACCATAGCAGCAAATGCTTCAGCTTCCATCCTGATGTGTGTAAATTACAGGGAAGAAGCATCTGAGTAGCAGGAAAAGTTTGATCCTGCTGTGGGCAGGCACACTGCTGGGTGGTGATGTAGGCTTCCCCTTTCCAGAAAAACACGTGAAGACAGTAACTGGGTGGATGCAGAGAGAGAAGCTATCTGCATCAGGAGGGAGCCTTGCTGGCTCCTCGCATGTGGAGTCCAGGGGTGTCTCTGGGCACAGTCTGGAAAGGCCTCTTTACTCCTGTTTACACTTAAGACAAATGTTAGTGGCATTAAATAAGAATTTTCCTGTGCTGGAAGTGAGTTTGCCTCATATACCGTATTCCTTTGGAAATGTTGCTTTTTTTTTTTTCGGTTTGATTTTTTTAAATTTTATTTTGCGTTCTGCCTTGAAGGCATAAACAGCTCCAGGAGCAAACACTGGCTAGCTGGCTAACTTTGAACAAACAAAAAAAATCTCCCCATTACTTAAATGTAATTAATTATGCACAGGAAAGCTGTAAATTATCGAGAAGATCTGTAAACCACAGGCTCAAGTACACCCCTAACCCAGTTTCTGTAAAGCTCCTCCTCTTCCAGAGACTCAGACTGTTTGCTGGTGGTGAGTGTTCTGTTTGAGCTATAAAATAATTACCTTGTCAGATTTTACACTTGTTTGAGTGTAAAACAAGAAGGACAGTCCCCACTGCTATAGATCCCTGGTGTAATTGCTCCATTACTGTTTTGAATATGTGGTGTAGTTGTTTCTTGGCAAAACATGCAGATTAAACCTTACCTTTACAGATTTTAGTTTTGTTTCCTGAACTACAGTAAACACAGAGGTATGAAATTCTGGCTGTTTATAAAGCTGCCTGCATTTCTAATTTTGTTTATTCCATATTATTTGTACCCATTTGCAAAATAGAACATGGGTAGAGACCCAGGAACTGCATCACCAGTGCAGTTCCTTTTTCATTTGTTTTTTTTTTTTTTTTTTGACGCTGCAGCCCAACGGGGTATGTGCAATTACTGTTTTTCATTTACATTATATTTAGTTTTACCAGTGTCAAGGAGAAAACATAAAAAGAAGTGGATAGCATTCCCTGCACACTGTGATTCCAGCACACCAGGACTGGACATGCTCTGTACCAGCCTGTCTCCTGCCATCTAGCCCTGAGTGCCTGTCATTCTGGGGTCTCCTTCCTTCTGCCCAGACAGCTTTCTTGCAGATGACTTTCAGGCTGTTTCTGGGCTGTACAGCATATAGATAAATGAATTACCCCTGTGTGTTTGACCTTTGGGATCCCATGTGCTGTGGCTCTGTCTGTGGTGCTGCTTAAATCTCTCATTCCTCTAGGTAGGCTTTTCAGGTGCTGAAAGCAGTCTGAGGGCCATCACTGAGAGGCAATATGGACATATTGCTGTTAACACACCCAGAATTGAACTTGTCCCACGACCTTAGGCTACAGAGCTGTGCAGCAAAAGGATAGCTGTTTATGCAAGAGTAGCCTGCTTTGAAGACTTGGGTTTTTGCATCAGGCCAGATCCCATTGTCATACCTAACCAGACCCAGATGGTTTAGGGTACTGCAAATGAGGGAGGGCAATTCGTTTCTAGCTGGGGAATTCAAATCCAAATTTAAGTTCTAGACCAAAAGAACTTATCAATTCACTCCCAGCTTGAAATGCTTCCTTCTGAGATCCTGTGGCATCTTTGGCATTTGTTTATTAGCAGGCAAATGGTCCCAGGGACTGAGTCGGCTGCTTGGCTCCTTCAGAAATGGACAGAGGTGTTTAAATTTGTGTTCTCTTTGAAAATCCAGCTGTTGTGTGAAGGTGAAAGATAGCCTTCTGTCCTTTTCACAAAACATGGCAGGTGATAAGACATAAGACCCTGCCAACTCTTAGGAAAACTTTACTGCTCTAACTATTCTGATGTGGGTAAAGTGGGGAAACAAACTCAATTGCAGTGCTGTTGCTGTCAGTATAGGAGTACTGTCATGTTTAACTTGTTCCAAGTCAGAGTGATACTAGCAGAAATTTAATTTCATGCAGAGCTTTTAACAATAAGACCATGTTGATTTCAAAAAACAAACCAACCAAATGCAACCACAAAAACCAGAGCTTTCAGACTTCCTGGAATAGTTATGCTGGTAATACTTTACAGTGTAGCTAAGTAGAAGTTTTCATGTGACCCTTAACCTCATTCGTTTATGGAATTGTTCAATTAAAATTAATACATGCAACTAACTCAAGTTTCAAATCCTTGTAATAAAGCAGTTGCAAAGTAGTTGCCACAACATAGGTGGAGTTTATTTGGTAGATAGTTTCCATTAGTAAGTTCTGAGAAATGTCCATGCTCATGCAAAATTCTGTGATCTGGAAGTCAAGGCAAAATGTTAAAATGAAGGATAAATTCTGCCAGTTCTTATTAAACTATGGTAGCTGGGAAACCCTTCTGTGCAATTCGACAGTATGGGTGGGTAGTTTCTGTGTGAGCAGTAATAGCAAATTCAGTGCTGTTAATATATGCAAAATTTACCTTTGTCCTGCAATGTTATTGCACTCATCAGAAACCCTGTTCTTTTTTTTTTTTTTTCTTTTTCTTTCAACTTTTTCAGATAATTAAATGGGTCAGGTCTCTACAGGATGCTGCTGCATGGTGGCTATAAATATTGCATTGAGCAGCCCAGCACTTCCATCCATCCATGGCCTCTGGTAGGAGGAAGCTGAACTGCTCGACTATTTGTCAAAGACAGTCTGGTGTGTTGCTCTTGCAAATCAAGGCGAGCTTTGCATTTAACTCTCATATGTCCATTGAAGAATCAAACCCTATGCTACTGAAATGGAGATTTAATTTCAGCTCAGCATGCTCAGCCTGTGCTTTGGGACAGAAAGCACTGTCCCAGAGAGAGCTGAATTCTGTGTGTTCTGTGTGAAATTGAGTGGTCATGACACACATTTTATCATGCAGGATGAAATACAATTTGGTCATGGATTTATGACAGTAGCTCAACAGTGTAACTCATCTGAATGCTGGCTGTGTTCAGCAATTGCAGGAGCTTGGACTTAAAAAGAAATTATGAGCTTGGCCACTCTCTCCATTTATACACTGGGATTATAAGCAAATTAACTGGGTAGTAACAGCTCTTTCACAAGGAGTGGGCTGGGACATTGTCCTGTATTACCTACCTTCTCAAATGAAACTTTTGTGCAAATGTTACATTCTTAACTACTTCATCCGCAGAAAGCAAATGGAAATAATGACCTCAGTGTTTACATCAAACCAGTTGGCAAATGTGTCCCAGATGCTCATGACTGAACTAGATTATTGGCTTACCTGATAAATAAGATGGTAATATGTCAGAGCTGCTTTCTCCAAAGAACCAATCTGAGAAAACCTGAAATCTAGCAAATATATGTTTAAATGTTATTATTATTAGGTAGAGAAATTTGCACTATTTCAGATGATTGTTGGATACCAAACTAGAACCAAAGAGCTAAATCTGTTCCTTGTATGGGTAGTAAAAGAGGTGGAATATAGCCTCCCCTTTCCTGATGACAGAGGATCCTTCTTTCTGCCTACTCATTCTTTATGAAAAGGCAGTGAAACGGAGGAGTGTGATTCTGAAATCTGCTCTGTGGGTGAGTAGTCTCTGTCACCTACTGTGCAACACCAAGAGCAGTGAAACTTCTTTTTAAGGCTTTTAGCTGCAGCCAAGATACGGTGAATTAGCTTTAACCATGACTGTTGGGTTCCCATCAGTCCCATGGGGACCTTATGCTTCCCTGTATCAATTAATTTTAGAACTGTGTTTCAACTGCATTTAGCTATTTAGAAGTTACTCTGAGCCAGATGTAAAGTGAAACTGTCAGTTCAGAATTTGGGTGAAGAAGTATCAAAAATCAGAACTGGAACACATTTCCAAATTTGGAAGAATTGGCTGCTAACATTGATGGAATGATAGTCGTGGATTGCGACATCGTCTTGGCAGCATTTCCATCTTTTAATTTTTAAATTACCATTTAAACCCTCAAACTTCACAGGCAAATGTACTTTTCATCTCTTAACTGTAAAACCATTCAATGTCTCCTACAATTAAGACATAGATCCGAATAAAACCTAGTCAGAAAAGCAAGTGGATTTTTTTCTCTTTCTTTTGATGGAGATTAAAACACTCATTGTGATTCTGTAAAATCCCTTTTTTCCACTTATAACTGAAGATATATTATTAATGTTAAATATATTATACCTTGGTAGAGAAATTAGTATTTCAGGCTCTAAAGGCTGAAATGCTGACTGATTAAGTAAAACCCTACGTTTTCCTTGCTTGACTATGTAGTAAGAGCAAGATAACATATAAGCACGTGCTGGACTGAAAACAATCTCTGCCAGCAATAACCTTCCATCATTTATTAATTGGTAGTAAAACACTTAGTTCACAGCTGCCTGAAAGGTCCATGAGGAAGGGGAAGATGTGGTGTTGCTGTTTGCTTTCCTTTCTCATCATTATTGCTAGGTTTGAGCCATCCTTTTTCTCCTGGCTGCTACAGAGCTCTTGACCCCACTCAGAGCAGTTACTCCTTGTTGTGAAGTGACCATTGTGCTGTTGTGTACAGGAGCCAACAGGAGCTCTCTCCAGGTCAGGGTGGCATAAGTAAAGGATTTGCTTCCGACCTGATCTTGTAGTAGTGGGGGATTGATATCTGTGACTTCCTCCTAGCAGAATCAAGAAACTTCACAAAAATTAGGAAAACAGCAGTGTCCCAAAATGTTCTCTTTACCTTGGCTCTGCTAAAAATGTTCTTCTTAATGCTTCCTTCCCTTGCTCTTCCCAAGCATTCTACCTTATGTTAAAAGAAGAGAAAAAAGAAGAAACAGTGTGACCCTCCCATCCTTCTGTCCTTTAATGTCACAGTTTTATTTCTAATTGTTACCCGGCAGCTTCTCTCCCATAAAGCACATAGTTTTCTCCAGGAACTAACTCCTTCTCTGGCAGCTGGAAGGCTTGTTCAGCGTGGTGTAACAACAGAAACTTCCCTGTGAAGCACTTTCTGTCTATCAGCTCTTGCTTGGCTATCCAGCATTAAACAGACACAGAGTAAAAATGAAAGAGTAAAGGTTTTGAATTGCAGGAGAGGTCAGATCGTCTTTAAGTGTTGGTAAGGGCTAGCATCTTTGCATTAGAGTAATTCACATCTTCTGTGCCTTCTTGAGTAGCTCTTGTCAGTAACCAACTAATTTTGCTCTGAGTTGCTCTTATAGCTCTACTTCATTAGAGCTTGAGTTCCTGATTCTGCTTTTAGGTGCTGCATGAGCTGAGCACTTGTGCACACATTTTTATGTAGCTGCTTTTTTACGTGAACGTAGATTTAAAAATAATGCTGAAGTGCCTTCCTGAAATTCAGAATCTCAGTATTTAGCAATGCCTTGCCCCTTCATCCGTGAGGTATAAGTACCAGTAATTTGTGTCTGGGGCACACTGCATCTTAAGGTTGTTTTTAAAACAGCAAACTTTAGCTCAGGTATTTTATCTGTGTGTTTCTGGAGCTGGTGTGACACCAGGCTCCTGTGTGACAACAGTAGTCAACCTGTTTGGGTACATGCTTAAAAGAGGAGATGGGTTGTAAATGAGGAGAGAGGCAAAGCAGCCTTTTGTAAGCAGTGCTAATTGCTGTCAGCAGTATCGATCCAGCTCAGAAGTATACCATGGTAATTTAAATTTGCAGGCTCTAACTGAATCAAAATGTTTCTTATGAGTTTTCTCTAAGGAAGTTATACTGATAGGAAGAAGACATTTCCATCTTATATAGTTTAAATATATTACAATGTTTAACAAATATTTATTGCGAAAGAGTTACCTGATTGCACACAGAAATATTACGTGTAGATATACCCATTAATATATGTTTGTAATGGCACTTGGCATTTTACTGTTAAGAGTTTTATATCGCTGTCTGTAGTGCTGTGCAAACATTAATTGAGTCCTATCAATAAATAAAATAACTAAACTAGTACTTATAAGAGTATTCCCATTTTACATGGGAAGCAACTGAAACAAGAATATTACAGCTCTAGTTGCCCAAGATTCTCCTAATATTTGGAGATGCTGAAACTCATGACAAAATTCCAGAAGGTATGACTCTATCCTACAGCAGAGTTGCTACCACGTGAAGCAAGAGCAGAGAGGAAATATCAAAGGAAACGGTCGTGGGTTGAATGATCTTGGAGAGAAGGTTGTTTGAGGGGTGAAAACTTTTACAGAATATTATCATCTTCAGAGATGCTTTGAAAACACAGCAGAACACTGAAAGAGTGACAGGATATCCTGAGGAGCTCCATTGGTCCAAGCAAGAGACAGGCACTTACAGCCAAAGTTTTATTCACCTTTGTTAATAAAATGTAGAACTAGCAAAGCCACTTTTGGATTATCATCCATTTCTCCTCTTTGTTCTTACAGCACTGACTGCCTCAGGCTAAATGAATTATGGTTAATTAACTGGGTCAAGTACTGACAGACTGTCTGTAAAGAATGTCTGGAGTCTGATTTCTGGGTTTTTTTCTTGTTTTTGTTTGTTTAGGTTTTTTGTTTGTTTTGTTTTGAGGGGTGGAGGTGTTTTTGTTTTGTTTTAACAGGATGGTAAAATTCTCCCAATTTGTGGAAAAAAACCACTTTGTGTTACACATACCTGCTTTAGGAAAATTTAGTTGATTTACCTTCTGATGAAATCATATTTACTTAATTATTCTAAATGATGTGTATGTTTATCTGTTGTTTGTGTGATTGTTATGGTGCTATGTAGCTGAATGACTGGAGGGGCTGCCTCCTTTTCCCGGTGGTCATTTGTTTCTGCTAAAAATGACCACACAATTGGTAGATACTCCCAGTGACTTTTCTTGTGCTGAGCTCTAGAATTTTTTCTGGTGCCCAGGGCTTGACTGAGGTGCTCTTCTTGCACACACACACACACACACAACATCTGTGTGAGAGGACATAATGATGATTGCTTAGCCTTCTCTTCAGCCTGTCAGCCAAACAGTAATAATCGCCTACTCCAGATAATGACAATCTGGATTAAACCAGACAGTCCAATTTGAGGGCTAGTGTATAAGCAACAACATTCTCCTCAAAATCTGGGAAGTATCCTGCTTTCAACAGGGCACGTGGTAGCATTGATAATGGCATTTACAGTTACTGGGGAGTAACTGTAAATGGATAAAACTCTCTAAACTGCACAAATCCATTCCCATAAACCAGAATAACTGTTTTAAAAGCTTCAAATGACTTCTCTTATACACTGATAAAACTATCAGCAAATCCGCAGTCTTGTCACTGATGACTTGTATGACTTCACGTGTTTGCAGGATGGAGCTCTTCAGTGACAAACTTAACTGTGATACAAATACAGTAAAACGTTACACCTGTGTGATTCACTCAATTGGAGATCAAAATCCAAGTATCACAGGCTTGTAACCAAACCAATGGAGCAGTGTTTTGTAAGTGCTTGGAAGCACTGGGCGTAGAAATGTAACAGCAAAACTGATGGGAAAATGAGAATAGCCATTTAACATCGGAATTGATCTAACTGAACACAAGCAGCAGTGCTTCTCTTACAGACTTTGGAGTGAAAGAGCTCCTGGCACTCAGCTCTGCTTGTATTTTAACATGGCCACCTCAGATAAGTGAGATGAATCATGCTTTGAAAGTGCCTCTTTTTTCTTTTGCCATGAACTGTACAGGGCATTCAGATGTGTTCTGCGCGGACAGATTGGACATGTAATCGTAACAGCTGTCCACAGCCTGCTCAGTTTCTTTCATTTACTTCCAAATGTTTACTAAACACCTCATGTCCAGCTACTGAGAAGACTGTTTAACGTTGTTCTTGCTGCATGCAAGAGGGACTAGGCAAAAGGCTTTGTTTTATCCTGTTGGATAAAATAAAATCCAAAGGCATATATTCTGCAAAGTCGTCGGATATCACTTTTGACTTTATACTGTTTCTAGAGGAAAAAGTGTTTTGCTGTGGGATTGAGGAAACCTTTCAGAAACCATTGGAAACTACTTCTGCTGGCTTGAGAAAGATGTAATAGAACTTTTAAAGCAGGATTGCTGTATTCTTTTATGATAACCAATATTCTAAATAACAGTAATTGGTGGCCTTGTTATCCTGTATGTTACAATATTTTGATTGACTTCTGTATCTCTCTACTTAGTCTTGATCCCTTCTTACTGCCACCACCTGTTGCTGATTCCTTTAAGAGGTGGTTGGATATTGATATGGAACAGAGCTGAAAACCTATGAAAATGTCTAAGTCAGGCATTTATGAATTAATTTATAGGAGAATGTTTCACTTTGTGTTAATGAGTTGATTTCACAAGGATGATCTGACGATGTTTTAATAAGAAATATACCTTTTGGGAGTGTTGAAGCTGTGGCCGTAACACCTCCACCTTCCAGATTTGCCAAGAGAAGCAGATTAGGCTTTGGTGGAGGCAGCTGAATAAGACATGGGTACAATGAGAACTGAGTCAGGAAGACTGAATCATTGCACTCAGACCTCGGCCTGACTGTGCCAGTCTTCGGGGCTCTTTGGAGCTTGTGCAGAGCCCTGGCTGCACCTGAGATCCTTATTTTGAGCCTTCAGATACTTATAGCACACTAATGAGAAAGTGTGAAATCTTTGCCTCGGGCCGTGGGGACACAGTGGACTGGATTTCATGTTGGGTGATCTCCGGCGCAGCTTTAGTCCCCTGTGCTATTTCTCATTTCTCTACCAATGTTTGAATTAATCCTTTCTTGTTCGTGTTTTGTTCTGTGTTATTTCAGTGCCTGAGGCTGCCTGTGTTTCTAGCTGGCTCTTCTCTTGCATGGCCCTCGTCGCTAAAGTGAATGAGTGCTTTTGACTTCAGACTTGGCTTCCATCTGTGTATTTAAAAGTAAAACGATTTCTAATGCTAATTGGGGTGAGGGAAAATGAGAGAAAGAGAGTTTAAAAATTTAAATTGAATATTTATAAGCTTCCTCAGTGCATTTGGTGAAACTAGGATGAAAAGGTTTCTAAAAGGTTTCTAATAGGTTTCTAATTTCTGCTGCGAGGCACTTTGTTGTGCTTCACTTATAATGGTGACTGAAGGGCTGAGGCCTGTGGGGCCCGTGAAGGCTCCTTATACATTTATTTGTACGAGGTTTAGGTCTTATCTTCTGTTGGTGTAATTACTGAGCAGTAATGGGATGAAAGAGCTTACCTGTGCCGATTTATGGCTCCTTTCAAAGCCAGGAGTGATGCTTGGGCAGTGCTTGGGCTCTGTGGGGAGAGATTTTTTTGTGCTATACTTTTAAAACAAAACCCACTTATTTTTTCATTATAATTTGGGGATGAGTATAATTTTTTCCCTTTAGCACCAGTGTTTGTTGGAACCCTGGCATCCATGGCCGCATACTCATGCCGCGGCAGGCAAGGAGCCCCGGGGAAGGTCTCTTTCAGCCTGGCTGAATGAGGGCTTTCTGTGAATCCCATTCACTGACAGATCCATTCATGCTGATTTTGGTGACCAAAGAAGGCGACCCTGCGGTAACTTGCTATAAATCGCCCTTTGCTTGTATTTATAAATGATTTTGCTCCAAAGAAATTTGTTGCAGACTGTTGTCCCCATTAGTAACTTGGGAGAGGAACCTTAACAAAAGATTCAAGCAAACTGGTTTTAGAATATTACACTATTTGCGGAGAAATCATTGGAAATGATGCACAAAAGCCAGCAGGGTGCTGTAGGGATTCTGCATTATGTGATACAGTGTGGAAGGCTGGGCAGAGAGAATTCCTATTAAAACAAGACGGGGCAATCCAGGTTATTCTTGAACTTTTTGTGGGCATCATAATGCATGTAGATAGAGCTCTGCAGTGAGTCTGAGCACTGAGTTAAAGATAAGCCTTGGAAACAATGTTCATCTTTATTTTTGTATTCTATTTGTCATGTCTTAAAACTAGTGACAGGCTGCGAATACTGGACTTCTCTGAGAGCCAGGTTGAGTACTGATGCCACTGGCAGCTTTACTAGCCTTGGGTATTTTCTTAAGAATTTATTGCTCCTTCATGATATCTTTGCTAGATGGTCTTTTCTGGTCAGGAGACACTGATGCTTGTTTTCAGTGTTAGCTGTGTCCAAGGTGGCTTCAGTTGCTGTAGTTTTAGAATGAGGAACAGTGTCTGATTTTAGTCTTTCTGTGGCTTTTCTTTAAACTTCTGCACTGCTTTGCAGCTGATATTGATTTCCTTTGCTTTGTGACAGTCAGAACTGCTTCTGGTGTCACTGTGTATATCGTTCAAGGCAAGACCAAGAAATACGGGCAGTTTGATTTTTTGTGTCAGGTAGACCAGGCGGGATCGGAGCCATCAGCTCTGAGGGAGCCACGTGTGCTGCCCCATCCTGGATCAGGTGTCTCTGAGGAACAGGCTACTTCATACCTCATTTTCCTTCTTAGAGCAGTTGAGTGCTCAGCAGTGGACCGTCTTTTTTTCTCCTTTGCAATACTAGGGAACGGCCTCTCTCAGGAGCAATGCCTGGGCCTGGCAGGGGAGAATTGTAGCTGCCTGTTTAGAGCCCTTCTTCCCAGCAGTGACGTCTAGGGCAGCACACAGTCACTCCCTTTTCTTGCCGGGGAAGGACTGTCATGTGTAAGGATGAGAGTGCAGAAAGGTTGAGAACCATGAATTGAACTTACTTATTTTTATTTCAGTAATAATTACACCTCTGCTTTTGTGATTGAGCAGTAGCCTGAGAACAGCTAAGATACCTCAGACGTATTGGTGCTAAAACTGTGCACTATATGAAACTTTCCCTGCTTCTTTCTATACCAAATGGTACATCCTAGCCATTTCCATAGAGTCATGGATTGTTAAGGTTGAAAAAGACCCTAAGATCATCAAGTCTATTTTGCTTTCAGTCAAGCCTCTTCCATTGAAAGAATTTTTCTTTCCTCCATTTAGTTGAACTCTGAATTTTTTAAAGTTATTTTCTGGTCCACATTCTTTCAGGAAGGGGGGTTAAAGAGATTTCATCTTTGCTTCAGAAAATGTTATTAATAACCACAAGGAGGCTGCAGATATGGAAAAAAGGGGAGACAGGTGGATATAAAATGATTTGCTCTACTTGCTGGTTTGTGATTCTGGTTTTGTTTGTAGGTATTTTTCACCAGTACTTTTATACAAATATTGCGAGTAATGAAGTGCTTGTAATTCCTGAGATTCTGAAAGTCGTGCTTTGTAATGGACAATATTTACACATTTCTAATTTTAAATAATCCTCCTCACTTGAATATTCAAGTGCTTTCCAGTAATTAGTTATCTTACTTAATTGCTCATTTTTCTCAGAGGGCAGAAAGCTTTGCTTTTGTTTTACAGAAAGAACCTGAGCCACCAGGCTGAGCGCATTATTGTTCCATGGTACACGCTGAGCCTGCTGCTGCCAGAATAGGAATTTTACTCCAATACAATTCCAGCTTTACAAGTACAACATTGCAGAGTAGATGCTGCTGATGACACTTTGGAGTCTTTATGTGCAGGAGATCTTCTGTTTTCATTTCACTTCATTACATGTACTGTTCATTTCGCTATTTGCTCTTTTGCTGTAGCTCCACATCAGAGGAGACTTCCTGGAGTAGCTGATAGTGGGAATGTAAATCCTGCTGCGAGCTACCTGTGTCCTCCATTTGGTTGCTGCCAAGAAGTTACTGGCTCAGTAGCAGGAGGCCCTCATAACTAGAGGCTTCAGCCATTTCTTGTGGTATTCACAGATCTCAGTTCAAAATCCTCATCAAAGCCTGACATTTTAGGCCCTTTGCCTGGCATCTGATTTCTCCAGCACGTACATTCATTAATTTCAACTGCAGAGTTTAGATTCTCCCTGAAAATTGCTTGGTTTCTGCTATTAATTATTCACAATCACAGTGCTGGATCATGTAATCTTTCAGGTATTGCCTCACTGAGTTGCCTTCCTGTATGTCCCCCTCCAGGTTTAATTGATCCAGTGGGAAAAACCATGCGAACCATAAAATATCCAAGTTCTTCAAAGATTACTGGGATAACTGTGGAAAGAGTGGAACAGTCTTAGTCAAACTTACTGATGACTTTGTCCATAAATCTGGTCGTTGTTGTACTAATTGTAATTGCTTATGGTCAGACTGGAATACAGCAGCTTTAAAAGGTTACTATATAATATATTGCTTCATGCTAAGAGGTACTAGAGACTAACTGTATATGGAAAATAAGCAGCAAACATCTGTTATATATTTCCAGATGTCTTAAAAACTGCTTAGACTAATCCTTAATGGAGGAACATCAAGATCAATATTTGACTGAAATTGATTTTAATGGTTGATACTGAGATAAAAGGAAGAAAAGTAGCCTGATTTCACTGAGAGAATTAGAGGGGTAATTGGGCCGCAGACAGCAAAGGATGGTGATGGTTAACACACCAGGATGGATTTCAAGCTGTAACTGGTCTGCCTATTTAGTTTTTTTTCCCTCCTGCATGTTTTTGGGGCACAGGGTAAGGTGTCCAATGTGGGGGAAGGGCCTTTTCCTGGAGAGCCAGATCTATTGCCAAGCTCTGGATTATGTAAATACCTGATTACCCAGTTGGTAAAAATGTTGGATACAAGTTTAAATGTAAATCTGCTTCTAAAAACAATTACCTAAACCCAGACAGAATCTGAACCTTCAGAGTTGTGACTCTGAGGATATATATGAAATGCAGGAGAGTATTGTGGTCTCTGCTGTGAGCTTTTGTAGTCTCCTTTCTCCTTCTACCTCAGTTGTTATGTTTTTTCACATGTGTATGGAGCTGAAGCTAAATATCCTGATTATTCGCCCAGAAAAGCTCTCCAGTCAACTGTGCAGATCAGCTCCAAGGAACTATAATGATTTTGATGAAATCTCCTTAACCTTTTATAAACACCTTAAAAAAGGTCTTTTTATGAAAACATAATGTTTGATATTTTTTTTAAGTTACTTTGCATTTATGTATGATACAAAATGGAACTTCAAACATGAAAATTAAATGCTTTGATTTCAGTGATAGTAAATGTTTCAATTAACATTAAAAAATGCTTTGAAGAAAAAGAAAACCCAAACTTGCCTACTCATTTTTGGAATGACCAGATTTTAAACTTTCAGAATTCACTATATTCTATTTCCACAGTGCTTCACATCTGTAGTAAAATATGTTTGTGGAACTGTACCAAATATAGTGATAGATTGACTGAAACAGGAGATAATTTTGTAGAAGGCAGTTTATATTTGTCCACTGTATATACCTGTATACAGGAATATCATCTGTTTTGTGGTAGCATGATGCTGCTACCCGTATTCAGCCCAGGTTTTCACAACAATTATTCTATCTAGACATTAGCCTTGGTATTTCAGTAAAGAACTTTGAATTTCTGCTAAGATGTTTATGTGATCATGAAGTATAGGTAATAAAAAGGAGAGGAGCAGGCTGTCATAGCTGTTCTAGAATCTCTTTTAAGGAAGTTACTTTACATATAAGGTAGTAGAACCTTTGAGATTGAAATGTTCACAGCATTAACATATAACTTCCCAACCATTTTTTTTCAACTTTTACAAGGACAAGCTTAGTTAAAGAATGTGCAATTACTTGCTTAGAGTTAAATGTTCAACTGGAATATCACTATTAAGTTCAAATGGGAAAAGAGCTCTGAATTGGAGGTTCAAGTGGAGCTTCCTAATCAAGTACTGGAAGTGGGACTCTGTTCTCCTAACACTACGTCTTTTAGCCTTCTAAAAGCTAAGTGTCCACTAGCCTTCCAGTTGCTCTCTGCCAGTCCTGAGGAGAGAAATGCATTTAATAATGGGAAGCCCTCTGGAAGTGCTTGCTTGCTCCTTAAATGTCTTGGATATTTAAGGTGCAGAACACTGTTCCCACCTGAACACTGAGCTGCCTGTTTCCTTAATATGCTTTGTGTTCCATTTTGGTGTGCTCAGAAGAAATTTGAAGTATCCTATTTTTCTGAAAGTGGAAGTCTCCCATCCATCCATCCATCCATCCATCCATCCATCCATCCATCCATCCATCCATCCATCCATCCATCCATCCATCCATCCATCCATCCATCCATCCATCCATCCATCCATCCATCCATCCATCTTATGGTGTCAGTTAGGGTGTGTTACAACAGCTCAGCAAAGCGCGTCCGTAAGGCTCTTTTGGTGAGGGATGCTCTCTGGAGTTTCAAATCTTTTGCAGTTCATTTTTTTTGCTTTTATTTTGGCTTTTTCAGGAAATAGTGGATGCTTCCTCTTGTGATTTGGAATGCCCATCAGAAATATTGGCATTGTTGACCTTAAATGTAAGGTGGAAAGAGTACCGAGTGTATACAAGAGAAGTTATGCACTATAAACCTGTAGCAAAGAACTGTGATGCTGCTGGGCGCACTTTGCAAGAATAACTTAGGAGTGGCATTCTCAAGAGTGATTTGGGCACTTTGGCATTACCCTTCACAAGTCTTGTTGTAGATTCCTGAATCACTTCACAGGTAGAAGTTTTCTTGTCATCCTTATTAACAGCCAATAGCTCCATGATGTTTGTTTTTTTCTCTCTCTCTCTCTTACTCAGCTCCCTTTTTTAGAATCTGGATACTTCTTTTATCACAATGGTCTTGCTAAAGCCAGGAGAAGACGCAGCCTTCAACACAAGCTTCGTCTGGAAAAGGACTCCAGGGTAAGTGTTTCGTCATTATGTGCAGCTGTCGTGTTTTCTTCGTGACACAGATCATTTTTTAGGAGATCAGGGTGATGATCAAATCTGCAGTTATGATTATGGATTTTTTTCCCCCATGCTTGTTTCAAGCTTGGTGGCTTCTGTATGCACACACTTCCCAAAAAGCCTCAGCTTTTATTTTTATTTCACTGTTACAAATAGTCCTGCATTCTCTGAGATGTGTCCTCTCTCCAATAAGACTCAGTGATGGCATAGTCTCCAGGTCATCTCTGTGCACTCTGTAATGTGGGAGAAGCCATCCGAGGTACATCTCCTGGTTGTCCCTTCCACGAATCCTGCTATCCATGGGTTATCCAGCCCTGAATACCTTGTGGTGTGAATGGCGGCACTTTCTCTGCAGTCACCACAGATTATCTTCTTCTCGGGGAGTATTACAAACACCAGTAACTAAAGGAGTGTAAGCTGTCAAACTTCAGTAGTTCTTTAAGAGACTCCTGATTGCAGTCTGCAAACGGTGTGCTCAGTTTTCAGAAGCATGAACCTCTCAGACAGGAGAAAAAGGCCCCTTTTGTGGAAGGCTATGAGCTGGCACTGACAAATTCTTTTTCCTTATATGCAGAGTTTTTACACTGCTTTAATACTGGGCTGGAGTTGGGCCAGGTAGCACAAAAAGTGTATTTACTGCCCAAAGAAAACAGATCAGCCTGAGGAATGATATCATGACAGCAAATAGATTATTTTTTTAATCCTTCAGTAAGATTTCAACTCTGCACTGTGACCAGACAGGAGGGGGGAAGAATTTTATTCCAGACGGAATGGGATTGCCAGGTTTGTGTTATTGGAGCACCCACACTTGAGTAGGAAGAAAAGGCAAATAGGTTAAATAAGAACATAATTGTTGAGACACCAGAGCAAACAAGGTCTGATGAATACCCAGCTTAATTTTCCTGCTTCTGCAGAGATTTCAAGTGATTCCGGGCCCAGGTCCGACTGGGATGCCCATGGCTGATCACTGATGTGGTTGAGAGCCATGTGAGGGAGCCACAGAGGTTCCAAGTGCTGCCTGCCCCATCACTCTGTTCCGAGATGCTGATAGCTGGGTGCTCTAGGGCTCCTCTTCCTGGTCCCCTTCTCTAAAGAGAAACCAGATATAGGCTACGAGGAAGAGACCTCTCCAACCTGCCTTGAATGGAAATTCTCAGGCTTCCATTGTTTTGTTTACAAAGCAGGGATCAGAAAGTAAACCACTGGGGAAAATCTACAATTAGTGGATACTAAAGCAAATGTCCTGAGAGGTGTTCCCTTTCTCTGAACCACCCAATCTTGTAGTGTCATTTTTGAGAAAGTGCATGAGAAAATTTAAGAGAAAAAGCACACAATTAAGTGAGAACATGGAAAATAAATATAGAAATAAATACTGGAAATAAGTATTTCTGTAAGCCTCTGAAAATTTTTAAAATACCTGTGATATTTGTATGAGACCACCAATTCTCACTGCAGCCTAATATTACATATCTGAGCACTCCTGTACTAATTCCAGGCTCGCTCTTGCATTGATACCTCTAGACTAAGTGTCTGCATTGCTATTAAGAACAGCTTAAGTGAATCTACTTTCTCGTTTAGAGATGTTCCCTTTTGTAGTCATCTGATGTTTGCAGTTTCTAGACTCCCAGTCGGCTTCTGTAGCATGCAGTGAAATCTCATTTTTCCTGATAATCTCCACCTCATCCTGGTGCTGCATACAAATGGCTCCCTCCTTTGATCTCGGGGAATAAAGCCGTGTGTTTAAATAACTGAGAATATCTCCCATGTGAGGAAAAGGATGATCCTTTGTGAATTCTGACTTCGTGATTGGAAGATGGAAGGAGGAATGAAGCAATGTTTCATTTCCATGTGTAACATGACATTTTCTCATCTGGCCTGTCATGTTGGATAGTCCTTGAGCTCTTATGATACCATATAGGTCAGTTGCTTTATGTAACACAGTTTGAGAGCAATGAAAATCACTAGTCTTATCTCCCTTCTTCTTTTTTATGTGAAGTTTGGAGAAGTCATAAAAATTCCTGTCAAATTTGTGTATAAATGGAAACATGAGTTGTGTTGACAGTACTTAATTTCACTCCAAAAGTAATTTCTAAATGTAATGGCAGCTTTCTAGACCATTTACAATCAATTTTACTTAGCGGCAAATGTCAGCACTGTCATGGTTAATATGTTAATGCATGAAGCCAAGAGTAAAATGTTCCTGTTGTCAGGCTAGCCAGGAAGAAAACTTCCACCACAGGACTGTAAAAATCTCTCAGGAGCTGTTATGGTAAATACTGTAGGTACTTGGCCCTACCCAAATGTGAGAAAGTGGCCTATACTTACTCTGTATACTTTTAACTTTTAAGGAGGTTACAATTCCTAGCTAATTTTAAATTATTAGCTGAAAATCAGCACAGATGTTCACTCAATTAATTATTGTTGTTTAATCAAGTAAGTCCCTTGAGGAGCCATGTCAGTCTTTCAAGAGTCTGGGAAGATAGATGACAGAGCACTATGTGGACAGGTTACTGCATCATTTCCATGCTCTGCATGTCTTCTAAAATGCTCAAAAATGCTTTGTTGTGTAAAATTTACTGTATATTTTAACCAAAATAATTTGGAGCTGCCCTAAACACATTACAGCAGTTATGTGACAAACATCACTGCAGTCAAGGGGGTGGGAATGGAATGTTATTAAATTCCTGGAGATCCAGGAAGAGCTAATCTTTATTCTGAAGAGCCGTCTCAAATACTGTGGTTTTAACATTATTTAATAGAATCATATTGCTGAAGCCTGAAGCAGTCCTGGCAGCAGGTGAAGGTACATGTGGTGGTGTCACATAGTGTGTTGTCCCATTGAACTGTTCAAGACAAAAGTGCAGCTGCATGAGGCACCATGGCTTTTGCTGTCAATACTGTCCTGTCAGGGATCCTCGCTGTCAAGGTGGCAAATTCTACAGTGAACTGAACTGCTTCAAATGGAGACTGTTGAGTTATTTAAATTACATCCTCTGAGGTACGGAGAGCCCTCTGGGAGAGGTTTGCTTCGACTCTGTTGCATCAATTGCAAATTTCTGTGATTTCCAGGTGCGCTTCTATTTTGTTATTTTAGCTTACAGACATTTGGTGCCAAACGATTTGCGAGGAAGGGAGGGATTGCCTTTACCATTTTTATGTCTTTAAGCTGGTATTCTTAATGAGCTAAGACATGTCAGCAACATCTCCAGCATTCTCCATGTGAAATTGTATTTCTGTGTGCCTTTATTTATTGCTTCAGCAGAAACGTCTCAGACCAAAAGGTCAGCCATTAGCCTTTTTTGGCCTTGGGAGACTTCACTTAAGGGGCTGCTGTACTTTGCCCTGGAGCTGCAGATAGGGACACAGACCTTGCCATGGCCCATGGGCACAGACAGCTGGGAGGAGGTGATAGCAAGGACAAGGGCCCTGGGTGGAATAAAGCTGTGAGGAGCCACAGTAGGATGAGACCAGGCATCAGTGTAAGTGTGAAGAGAGAGTAAGTGGGACAGACTGAAACAAGAGCCCAGAGTCAGTGAGAATGTTGAGTGATCAGGGTATGGAGGGGCCCGTGAGCTGAGTGGGACATGGAGGAGCACAGGGCAGGCTGGAGAGACCGGAAACAAGGTGTCCACATGGACATCAAAACATGCAGCTTCCTAAGTGCAGGTCACAACACTCAGAGCAAGAGGACCTTCAGAGGGTCTTCCCTGTGAGCAAGAGGAAATACAGCTTCTGTAAGAGCAAACTTTGTTTGCAATAATGACGGACAGTGGTATGTTTCATCAATGTGGTTGCCCTGGAAAAGGGAATCAGAAATATGGAAATACTTCATAGTGTCATGTTTGTTAGTACAGTAGAGGCAGCATGGGAAGTGGAGTCCTCTCCTGCTCCACCATATCTGAAAGAAAACAAAACCGTGGGATTTGCTTCTGTAGTGGGCTGATGCTGGCTGGATGCTAGGTGCCTTCCAAGCCGCTCTGTCACACCCCTTCCCAGTGAGACAGGGGAGAGAAAATACAATGAAGGGCTCATGGGTTGAGATAAGGACTGGGAGAGATCACTCATCAAATACCAACACAGGCAAAATAGGCTGTAATTAGAGATATGAATTGAATTTATTCCACTAACAGAATCAAAGCAGGATAATGAGAAGTAAAATAAATCCTTAAAAACACCTTCCCCACACCCCTCCCTCCTTCCCAGCTCTACCTCCCACCCCAGCAGTGCAAGGAGACAGGGAGTGGGGGTTATGGTCGGTTCATCACCCGTGGTTTCTGCCGCTGCGCAGGGAGAGGAGTTGTTCCCCAGCACCACGGTGCAGTCCCTCCCCCAGGAGACAGCTCTCTGTGAACTTCCAGCATGGGTCCATCTCACAAGCAACAGTTCCCTACACACTGCTGCAATGGGAATCCATCCCATGGGCAGCAGTCCTCTCCAAAGTGCTGCAGCGTGGGTCACTCTTCCATGGAGTGCAGTCCTTCAAGGACAGGCTGCTCCAGCGTGAGCTTCTCTCTCCATGGGCCTCTCACAGGGTCACAGCCTCCTCTCAGGCATCCACCTGCTCCGGCATGGGGCTCCTCCATGGGCTTCAGGTGGATTTCTACATCCCCATGGATTTCCATGGGCTGCAAGGGCACAGCTGCTTCATCATGGTCTGCACCATGAGCTGCAGAGGAATCCCAGGTCCAGTGCCTGGAGCACCTCCTGCCCCTCCTTTTCCATTGACTTTGGTGTCTGTGGAGCTGCTGCTCTCGCATATTCTCACCCTTCTCTTCTTTGGCTATTACAACAGCACAATAACTTTTTTTTTTTCATTCTTCTGAAATGCGTTATTACAGAGGGGTTACCACCATTTCTAATTAGCCCAGGCTTGGCCAGCGGCACATCCATCCTTGGAGCCACCAGGGATTGATTCTGCTGGAGATGGTGGAAGCTTCTAGCAGCTTCTCACAGAAGCCACCCTTGCAGCCCCACTGTTACCAAAACCAGGCCATTCAAAACCAATACAGCTTCATTTTACTTTTCAAAGCTGCCTTACCTTTGAGTCTCCTGTATTATAAATACAGCTGTGGCCTCAGTTGTATTATTACATAAACATTTTGAAAAGTGGCCACATAAGTAAAAGGAAAGAAAAAAATACATGGTTATTATGTTACCTTTCAGAGCAGTACTTCTGTATTTTTGCATTTGGTGGGTATTTTGTGTTAGTAAATAGTCTTCCACTGAAGGAGCAAGAGTTGAAACATAGTTTGTTCTCTCGAAGATTATTTTGTTTTCTTTCAAGTTTCAGATAAAACCATTTTCCTCCCACACAGTCTCTCTTGTCAGACAGCTGTCAAGATTAATCCCACTCAGGAAAGAGGCTTTAATATACAGAGAAGAGCTGAGTCCCATTACTGATATCTTCATGCGAGTGGATCTGTGTTGCTATTGGGGGAATAAATATGGGGGGGGTGGGGGGAGAGGAAAGGTTAAATGAAAATCTTCCACTGAGAGTGAGTTTGGCACTGCTTAGATGATGACTTCTTTGGAAAGAAACATCCCAGTGATGGCAGTTGTTATATTTCAAAAAGGGATTAGAAAGGGAGATTTGGCTGTGTTGATTCAAGAGCCTGAGGAGGGTGAATGCAGAGCTTCTTCCAGGAGTAGTTACCCAGGTGCCAGTGGTTAACAGTACTCCCAAACTACATGTCTCATGGGACAAGGAAAAAAAGTGGGCTGTAAATGCAGAGGATCTAAGCTTTTAATTGTAAAAATCAAACTCTTTCATCTCCTTCCTCGCCTGAGATCCTTTGCTTGCCTACTTAATGTGACTGGCTAGATTGGGATTGGACCCTTGGAACCTGTGATGGCAGAGGTGCCCTCTGATGCCAGGCAGGGGGTTGTCAAGTGCTCCTGGAGCTTCATATTTCATCCATGGTTCATCTTTAACAGGGAAAAAGAGGGATGGATGGCAGTTTGGGAAGAAGAAGCACAGCAGCCCTTAGCAATGGCAGTGCAATATAATTTCAGGGCCTTTTCCAGCAGCATTAATGACAGCCTTGAGCTGGGCTAAAGGTGGAGCATTTTGCCTTGCTCCTTTAGGTGCCACCACAGATCTTCCCCTTTGCAAAAATTAGAATCTTCCTGATAAGATCAGGAAAACCCAGTTTTCCTCAGTTCTCTGTAGTTTTCCAGCCAGTGTGGAGTGCAGTGATCTGGGGATGCAAAGGGTAGCACCCATCGGAGCTTTCCTTTGTTCAGACCTTTGTAATTGCTGTTGGAGGTCTAACTTGTTTCTCCAGCCTTCTGTTACTGGAGACAAACAATATTCTCTCCCTAGAGCAAAGCAATAAGAGCAATTTACAGTTGATTTTTTTTAATGGCAATATTTGGCATCTTTCCTCCAGCTCCATGCCCTACATCTTGGTTTCTCAGTTTCCTGACTAGTGCTAGTGACTTACTTCATTTCCTGGGAAATTTCTTGTAAAAGATTGGAAGGTATCCCAAATGCTTCCTCCATCTGAAAAGTAACCTGATTTGCTCCTGGAAGCTAAGAGGCAGCAGGAAAAGAAAGGGCTTTCTCTTGACCAGTGCCCTGTTGTAATCCTGCTGTTGACTCTGCGGGTAGAGGGATTAGTTTTTGTGCAGTTCACCACAGCAGTGATCCCAGATTCATACAAAATTCTCAATCTCTGTGGAGCTAAACATTGCATGAGTGAATGTAAGGCCTGAGACTTGCCATCCCCTCTCAGATCTTAGAGGGTGGCTTCAGGTTCACCATCCAGTTCTGTGCCATGCAGGGAGGTATGGATGTGTGTTATGATAGAGAGATGGGAGAATGATGGGACAAAAAGCCCTTCATGTTTTTTTCCTCTTTTATGTAAATACATGCCGCAGATGGTAGAGGTGACAGACTTCGCAGTAAAGTCTATTTAGCTTTTTACTGTAATATCTGTTGTCATGGGGCTGGCGTGCTCGCTGGATCATGCTCAGGAGAAGTTTGGAGCTGCCGTAATTTTATGAGACTATAGGGCAGCATTACACGAGCGTCGGTGTTATTTTTTTCATATGAAATAGAACATTAAGCAGTAAAAGCTCTGCTTAAGTATCTGTAATAAATATTGAACAGCCAAGGAAAACTCATGAGAGGAAATGCCTTCTTTCCAATGCTGAAAAAAAACCCCAACCACCCTCAAAACTACACACTATTCATTGAAGCTGCACTCCAAACAACTACTAAAGAAATTTTTGTCTCGATCATCCTGACTAAATGAAGCGTATCATGCAGAAAACAGGCAGTGACTTCCATGAATGGATCCCTGGGTTATCATTTTTGGCATACGTTGTCTTGTGCTTTATCCAGTGTGTTTCAGGAAGGGTTTCCAAGAGTCTGTACCAGTTCACAGAGGGAGGCCTCTTCTGGTAGTGTTACCTTTTTCAGGTTGATACCATCTTGAACTATATTTATTTTGTTTTCCCAGAGAGCTCAGGGCCATTTTTGAAGATTCTGTGTTTCTAATTCATAATGAAGCCAGCTGGCTAGCACTGTAAGAAAAAAAGACAATTTTCTTGAGGGAACTCTAGTCATCTGCATGTCATCTGGTAATTGATCTTGTGTGTGTCTTATTGCTGAGAAAATTTAATGCTTAAATGGGCATTTTTCTTTTATGCTGTTTACACCCTTTGCAGATGTTGGTGCATGGTTATTGAAATATACAGTTTTATGAGTGTCATTATCTGAGAACTTGAGAAGAAAGAAGCAGCAGAGAATACAGCACAGTGTTAAAAAAATATCAGGGTCAGTTTCTGGGAAGGCAGAATTCAACCTGCACTTCCGACATGGAAGGAGAAAGGGTCATACAGGCAGCAGGGCAGAGATAAGTAATTGCAGGAAATATGCTGTGTATGTTGCATGAACTGTGTCATTTCAAACAAGAACTCATCAGGGCTGCAGAGAGGAGATTTAAGTGTCTGTTAACTGAGGAAAAAGGTTATCCCACTTCTTTACCCCTCTTGCACTGTTGACATAAAGTAAGGGAGTACTCCTGTGCCTCTGGAGTGCAGGGGGTAAACTAGTCTTTAGGTCACGGAATTGTTTGTTTCTGTGATAATGTCAAAAGAAATGCGTCAGAAATTCAGTGAGGTATCAAGTTTGGTTTGTGACTCTACTGTACACACAGCATGGTTGTTGTTCACTGCAGGCAGTGGTTTCTGAATTCCCTGTGATTGCCTTTTGAGAATTGCATCTGAGGGAGTCCTATTTCTGTTGTCCCTGACCTTTGTAGGCTCTGTTCCTGCCCAGCAAGAGTTGCTGGATTTAACTGCTCATGGAAAGCCCTGTCCGGCTATGTTTTGTGTAGTTGACCAGTGGTGATTCCAGCTGTAAAGCACTTAGCTGCTCTTTAATTCACATATCACAACCATTATATGATCAGTTTCTGTTGTAAGAAAAAGAACTCTCTCTTTCTGATAATAAGAAATAATGAAGCCCAGAGTTACTCAGATACTTAAGCTGTCACTTAGATTGACATGGAAGTCCCCTTCACTGCAGTGTGAGGGTGTTGAGCATGTGCTGCAGAATCTCACAGTTTCCAAGTTTAAATTCCTCAGATTTAGTGTGGCATCTCTGGCTTTTGCATTTGGACTGCATATGTATATTGTATTTGTGATGTACAATACAGTTCTAAAATAAAATATCACAACAGCATTGAGTATGGAATATTAAATATTTCCAACAGTTTTCTACTGAAGAAAATTATATCCAGCATAGTGTAAAAGCTAATCTTAACTGATCTATTGTTTCTATTTGTAACCAGAAAGATGGGGGAAAAACCGAATCCATCAACATCAGCGTTAAAATCTTTTATAGCTATATTATATCAAAAAGCACCATTAGCTGCACACAATAAAATAACAGACTATCAAAATGACTTCAAACTCAAACATACAGTGTCTATTATGAAAATACTGTATAACTGAGATTACAGGGTAAGCTAAAACTAATTCTATTAGGAAAAATGATAAATTAATGTACTTCAGGGTAATAGACTGGTAGGTGAAGGCAGTGCTGTGCAGATTCATGTCGAATTTTCCAAAAATAAAAGCAGTGACGTACTGCAGTTCTGGTGCCACCAGGATCTTGGGAGTCCACATGGTCTGTGGTTTTAACACAAGGTTAAACAGTGACCATGGCTGAGTTGGATGTGGCTGATTTCTCTTTGTGGCCCCGAAATGGTTCAGGTGACCCCTTGAAGTTGCTTCATGTCACGTATTGCATCATTTTCGTATTGCTGAGCATGATACTTTGGGTGAGGCAAAAAAAGGAGGTTTGTCCCTCAAAACCACTTGTAACAATGAGGAAGTTCAGTACTTTTACAAAAACCTGTTGTGACAGCTGGCCACATTCAGCCTCTGTTCTGCTGCCTGTAAATTGCTGAGTTGGCATTAGTTACGTTTCTGCTTTATTGTTGATGTCTTTTCTCTTAACTGCAGTGTCACTCCCCAGTCTCCCTCTGCTTTTTCCTGTCTCCTTCTTGTTTCCTGCCTGATGAAGAGAGTCTCTGTTTTATGGATCAGGCCTTGTTTTTGTTATTTGTCTGCAATTTCCAGCCTTGGATCTTCAGAGAGGTCTGTTAAATATTACAGTACAAGCAGTGGCAGTGGTGAAGCTATATGGTTGAGGGTTTTTTCTCTACATATAGAGAAGAACGGACAGAGTGAGCCAGTGGTTTTGCAGTAACATGGAATCCACTCTGATGCACAGTTTTGCTTTGGTTTAGGACAAGTTTGATTTGATTTTGAAAAAGGAATGTAGTGCTATGATATGCTGAGGTAACAGTCACTGAAAGTTGTGAGTGTCTCAGCATTCACTGGATCCAGGAATCCATAGGCATACTGTTGGTGCTTGATGAGTGCAAAATATGTGGGTGTTCAAAAGTGACCCAGTCACCAACAAGAGAGCTATGACAGGATTTGACTGCTGTGTGCAAGTCTGTCTTCACTTCCTGTTTAGGAAGTATCTTCCTCAGGAACAATGCAACAGACATTTTGGGCTCTGTTTTCTTTTGGCAAATCTGTAAACTTAATAGAAAATATGGAGGCTGGAAAACTGCCTTTCGAAAGATTGCAAATATATTGTTCAAAATACGACTTGGGAAGTTTACAGAACTAGTAAAATATTGTACCTGATAGTATAGGGTGCCCATGTATTTTAGACTGTGAGATGGCAGGTCTAGAATGAAGCAAAATAAATTTATAAGTTTATTTCTATTCTTTCTTGATGTCAGAAAATCAACTGTTAAAACAGTTGATGGGGTTTCTTGTGCATACAGTTTAATGACCAGAACCATTTAATGTATATGACAATGGCAATAAATAAAAGGCGGTGCAACTGAGGGTGTTCAGTTAAATCAGTAACAACATAAAACTGGAATATTTTTGGTGTATTTTTTTTGCGTATCTAATCATGCTGTACCAGGCTTGTGTCACAGGGCTGTGACTTTAAAAACCCCACCACCTTTCTCCTAAGAGACTTTCGCTAAAAGAATCGATGTAATGGCATATGCTACTATATCACGCAACAAATGTATTATGTAGTGCATCCACTCATGCCACTTAACATACTTTGCTGTTTAAAATTTGATGAGTGTTTTTTCTGTGAACAGCATTTTGCTCTGTTGATTTATTGCAGTCTTTTCCAAAACTGTGTTATTACGAGCATTCTGTGTTTCCAGATCTTCAGTGCCTATGCCATATCTTAAGTATAATATTAAGGGGGCTATTTTGCCACCTACTCAACTGCCCA
Organism: Dasyornis broadbenti; assembly: GCA_013397935.1. Taxonomy (NCBI): domain Eukaryota; kingdom Metazoa; phylum Chordata; class Aves; order Passeriformes; family Dasyornithidae; genus Dasyornis; species Dasyornis broadbenti. The sequence goes on along the minus strand of VZRN01006642.1, from coordinate 1,151,774 downwards.
GAAACCAATATGGAGTTTTAAATACATCTGTGAAATCATTGCTTGTATGCATGATGTGCTCTATGAATACAAAAAGAGGTTTATAAAGGTCACAGAAAGTTGATTGCAGTATTTGGAGATACAAAGGAAATAAATTAAAGGTTTAGATTTAAATTATTTCTGAGTAGTTTGCTGCAGTAGTTATTTGATGCTGCATTGGAACATTGCTTTTTCAGCCACTAGCAGCTGAAAATAGCCAATGGTAATTAAAATGCTAATACATATGTCATGGGTTGGTGAAATTGAATGAAAGCTTCTTGGCCTTGGGAACTTCCATACTGAGGGAGAGAACAGGCTTGAGTAGAACAAAATACCACAGAAAGACTAAAGAAGTATTGAATATTTATATGGTACATATTTTTCCTAATTATTTCTATAGTATTAATTCCATACCATTATAAATGGACTCTGGTCAATATTACAATTTTTCTTATAAGAAGCGATGTCTCATTGACCACATTTCTGTGAAAATACAACTTTATGTTTTATATTGCAAGCTATCTACTGTCTGAGTGCTGAAAAGAAACGCACTCTTATTATGGGTGCAGATGTAATATTTCGTAAACGTAAATAGTCTGTCTTCATGCTTTTTATCTTACTTGATTCCAAGCATGAGACTTTCATTCAGGGGAGTGAAACGTGGTAAGGGATCCACGAGCTCTGCAGACATGAAGTCTTCACAGAAGAACCAGAACTGCCAGATCTAATTAGTATTGTGCTCCTGGTCTCACAGCAGTGTCACTGAGCTGATTACTGCCAGGCTCTTGGTTATGTAACACTGCAGTGTTATGCTCAGCATTAGTACCTGGTTCTCTTCTTCCTTGCCAGCTCTTCACTCCTCCTTTGGAGGAGGTACGGATGCGTTGGATGTGTCCGCATCAAGAACCTGAGAAATAAAATAAGCCACTGGGGTGAGGGGATGCCCTGTGTTTTGTCTTGGAGTCTGAGAGATTGATTACATCTGTTCCCATCTAACTTGGCTTTGTCATCCAGCAAATATGATAAACTCAATGCTGAGCCCATCTCCTGTGCTTGGCTGCTGCTTTCCCTGGCACTCAGCCAGCCTTGCCCTGCAGAGTTTCTGGATCACTTTTGTCCTGGCTGTGGTTCCACCGAAGTCGGGGCTATTATGTCTGGAGGCTTTTTCTCCCAGCAAAACAAGGAGTTTGAGGAGCTGTTGGCTCTGGCTACTCCGTGCTTTGAAAAAACCACAGTCTAGTCAGTGACTGCACAGTGACTTAAGAATATGAGATACCTTCTGTAAACCTTGTAAGTGCCATTAAAGCTGCACTTTTTTCCCCAACTCAAAACAAGCTGAACTCATGTTGTAAAACCTTCATCCATCACCTGGATCTGCTCCCTTGGGCCAACAAGTGTCTCTGGCAGAGTTTGGACAAAAAAGCTGAATATCTTAGGTCAGGATATACCAATATATTTGTACAGTGCTTGCTCTATTTTAATTTTTCAGTTGTGATGCCCTCCTGGGAAAACATTCATTGGATTATGTTTTACTTGTTTTGGAACATGAGCTTTTCTTGGAATAATTCCCTTGATTGTTATTGGACTGTTCACGTTTTGAAAATAGGAACGGAAATATTCATGTTAAACTTCCATTTCCCCGTTTCCATCTCTAACTATGTACATATCTCATAAATCTCAAGGGTCCTTCCCAAAGTTGTGCAGGGCATGTTATAAGGAAAACTTATGAAAATTTTTCTATTGGACAATCAACTAATTGTAATTACTGTTTTCCCAAAGAAAAAATATATTTAAGACTTCAACTGATATTGCGGATAGTGAGTCACAAAGAAGTAGAATCTACATTTTCATATTTGAAATACTTCATCAGGAAAAAAATATTTTATAACACCAAATTATTTTGTTTAGCCAAAAAAAAAAAAGTTTCACTTTGTTTCAGAGTTTCTGGTTGGAATAGTCTAGATTTTGTTTCATAGTCATTTTTGACTGTTTTCTTCAATTTCATTATTCTTTCCAAATGGACATCCTAATTCCGACATCTGTAGGTCTGACTCCAATTTCCAGAATGTGAAAAGTATGTTTCATGCAAGAAAACATAGCTTGTGGGAGACAACTTCTAAAAGAAGCATCTGATGATCAGCTAGGACTCTAGACTTCTTCTGGGTAACTCGCTGCTCACTTCATTAGTCTTCTTAATTGGTTCTAGATGGCTAAGAACAAACTTAGAGGCAGCAGTGCCACTGTGAGGGACTAGAGCATCTCACAAACAAGTCCAGGGGAGCTCATCTCACTCCACCTTTTCTAAAAACATCTAAGGAGGCTGAGATTTCATTCGGTCAGAGCAGACTTAACATCTTCTTGAACCCGTTCTGAGGAGATGATGCAAGCTGAGTGACGCTGTCCCTCAAAGGAGAAAGCCCTTTATTCATAGTCTGTAATTCACTGCAAACTGAAAAAGCCCACCACTTAACTTGAGCCATATAGAAGATGAGATTCGACTAGTAATTTTTTTTTTTTGATCCTGGAAGCTAGCTGGTGAAAAACCTAGAAAAGGGATATAAGTGATTGGATTTGGGTAGTTATCCCTAAGGATGAAAACTTTGTATGGAGTGAGCAACTTGCCATAGGGAGAAAATGGCTTTTTGTGTCGTTTCAGAGTTGCCATATGCTGTCTCAGTGGAATTTGGATTTTAATGATGAAATAGTTTCACTTTCATGTGTCAGCGAGGTTTGGAAGAAAGTTTGAATGTATGAAAGAAATGCAAATTCCAGATTCAGATGGAAAGGTATGGAAAAGAACATTGCTTTTAGAAGTCAGAGTCAATCTACCATCTATTGGTGTCCTGCCATTCACTGTGCAATACCGAACATTTTTGCATAGAGAGAGGATGTATTCCTTTAAGGACAGCTGTTTACATGAGAATGTTTGTCAGAAAAATCTACTCATCGTGGTTTTCTTATTAGCACTGCACTTGAGAAGTGTGTGGAAGGTGAATTACATACTTGACTTGCAAACAATGAATAATTCAGTGTGAGCCAGAAAGTCAAATGAATCTTCCCAAATACTTTCTGTCTGCCTACAAGATAGACAAAAATGAGAAAAGGACTGCTTTGATGATTTAATACTTGCAGCTCTCCCACTGAAATGATCTGTCCATCTGAAATAATTTGTGGTTTTTAATAGTATTTAGTGAAATAATATTTAACTGCAGGTTTCAAAGCACATTTCAGATATGGATTACATGTATTTCACAAGTGCTGGAAAAAAAAGTGGGAGGAAGAGGACCTTACATTTTCCAAAAGGTCATACAGCAAAGCAGAGCAAAAGTAGAAGATCTGAGATGCCCAATCTACCAACTGGAAGAAAAAAAAAAAAAAAAAGAGTTTGGATTACAGCCATTTGTGGTCTTTACAACACATGGGCAATAAGAAAGCTGAGATGAGAACAGTGGGGAAAAAATAAAACCCAGGAGATTAGAGCAGATAATATGAAGCCCAAAAGACTTAGACAAAGGACAGTAACCTTAAACTGTAATTAGTTGTCTGGTGTTTCCACATGCATGATTTGGAGGCGTGGGAGAAATTACTATGCTAGAGGCCCTCTAAGCATAAAATAATAACAGAATTGTATGGAGTCATTTGTCCCTAGGTATAATCCTGTACCAGTGATCCTGCCTCTGCTCCTGTCCTTGCTTCCCCGTGGCTCAGTCCAGCCAGGTACTTCCTTATTCTGGGTAAAAGCAGCAGCAGATGGAGAAAACCTCTCTAGCATTAATAGAGATTTGAGGGAGCAGACTTCATGCTCAGGAAACTTTAACCTAAGTAACATTTTTAAAGTTACTATTAAATAGTAGTCCAGTGAATAATTTGCTTTTTGCATAAGCTATGCACAAGTTATTTGACTGAATGTGTTTTAGTTCATATATCTAAAATATATAGGTGCAATGTTTCCCTGAAGGTAAAATCCAACAGCCCCTTGCCTTTGTATTTTCAGGTGAAAAGCAGCAGAAATTCGGGGAACTGTGTGTCTTTGTGCTACCTTAGACCTGCTTTAGACTTTACTACTGACCCCAAACTTGTGATGGTCGACTGGGGAAGGTATGGTTTGTCAGAGAGATGTATCAGTGATTTTTTTAGCAATTAGAGTTTCAGAGGTGTTACAGGTTTTTATTATAATATTTGCTCATGGAAATTGGAGCTCTCCTGGATCTCTGCAGATAGGAAGCTGACATTTAGCTCCTTGCAGTCCTCCTGCCCCAACTGCCAGGACCTTCTTCAAGACCAGGGATCTTCTTAGGTCTGATCCCACACTGCAGCACTGCCTCCGGGCCCAGGTTCTGTTGTCTTTGAGTGCATTACACTCTAATGGAGATGGAAAATGAAATGATAGATAGTTCTTGTCCCCTTTGTGAAGTGATTTGAAACCTCCTTTAATATGTTTTGCTTGATTAAAACAGCAGCTGCCTGCCCAGCCTGACTAGAGGAGCTAGTGATTTTGATGAAAGACATGATGAATAATATGCTTAAGATTTATGTGGGTTTTTTTGTCAAGTCCTGAGTTAAATTGAGAGGAAACATATGAGGGGGGGAATAGGAGAGAACTTTTTTTCAGTTCTGCCTTTATTTTTTTTCTTGTGAAGGTTGACAAGAGATTAGGTGTTTTTTTGTTTTTTTTTTCAGCCCTGTTTTCTATAAGGACCTCAGGTAAGTTTTTCTGAACAATAAAGTAGCTTTCGAGGACTGTGTTTTCATGAGATCTCAAGAAAAACACAAACAAAATAACCATCTGTATCCTTCATTCTTGACCAAGCCGTGATCTCAGTTACATGCTCGTGTAAGATATGGGCTTATGCTTTCATCCTCTCTAAATGTTACCTGCTTTGGAAATTAATATAAAGGGAAAAAAAATTGCCCTGGACAGTTTTCATCACCTGTAGGGACCTGTGAAGTTTGAGTTCAACTGGAGGGAGGCTTTGAACAGTGTTTTTCCTTGGAGGGACGGTGTTAAAAACAAGAGACAGACATTTCTCCAATTTGCAGCAGTGAAAACCAAAAGTTATCTCACTGAAATAATGAAGTGCGTGTGTATTTACCCTTGGGCAAGAGGAGGTGGAACCTGGGTCTTTGCACTTTTGGAGAACTGAATCTTTGCCAAGAAGCTACTACCAAATGTACAGTGTTCTTCCACTGTAGAGGTCCACCTGATTTTTTTCACTGTGGCGTTCTTGAGTTTAAGTATTCCTGCCTTCTCCTTCCTGACTGTTTGTTCCTTTGACACTATTCCCACTTTTTGTTGTTGTTGTTGTTGTTGCAGGGGTAGCTGGTGTTGGGATAGGGAATATTATTGCGTTTTAAAAAGTTCTTTCAAAGCTAGAGCATTACTAGGCTCTCATTTGAAATTAAGTCCATGGTGAAATGGGTTGAGATGTAACAAGAGAGAATAACAGTAACAGCTCTGTTGACCTTCCTGGGAATGGAAAGTGAGGAATGATGAGTGGCCCTACCCAGATGACATGAAGGAAATTTTCAGTCCTTTCCACAGACCCCAGAGGCTTTTTCTTTTTTTTGTCTTTTTTGGGGGTTTTTTTGTTTTTTTTTTTGTTCCAGTTTCCCTGTTTTGCAGAACACTATTATTACCCTCAGTCTTATAAAATGATACTTTGAGCCAAGACTTTGGCAGTTTCATCCCTTTTGTAATTCTGCTGTATCATTGCCACTGCTTTGTTGTTCATTGTTTTTCTTTGGTGATGGTCATTCGTAGGTACAGCTCACCTTGTCCCTAAAGGAAAGGCCCAGAACAAAGGATGTCATCTCTGATGTCATTGCATTGCTGACCGCTTGTGCAGTCTATGATTCTGTCAATTATGGATGTTTTACACTACTTCAGGCCCAAGACACATGGGACTTTGTATCCTGGTTCCAGTCTAGGCATCTCTTCAAATTGCCATGAAGTGAATCCTTCTGCTGTAGTAGTTTATTTCCCCAAAACTCCCTTTTGTTGCTCTGGGAAGTTCTAGTAATCTTAAGACGCTTCTTGAGTGGTTGCCGTAACACAAATAAATTCTGGCTTTTTGGAAATATGAAGAGCCCCTCAATGTGCATGCAGCAGGCACTGTTAGTATTAATCAGAGATTCATCACTTCTCATATGAAAGAAATACAATTTAATGAGGGAAGCTTTTCTGTTAATTTTTTATTCTGTGGAAACCATAACCTGAATTTGGTCTCAGAGTCTGAACACAAAGAGTGATTTCCATAGAATTTGCATGCAACATTTTTGATTGACTGCAGTGGGAATCCTGAGCAAATTATTTTCTTCCATTCTTTGCTAAACATTTGTCTCACTGGAAATAAACTAGGGAGAGAAAGAAGTATATAATGAAGATAGCAGTTTACAGGAGTCTGTGGAAATTTTCTGTGAAAGACTAAATCCTAAATATGCTTTTGCTTTTTCAGTCCTTTGAGGTACAGGCTCCTTTCAATGAGTGTGAATAGAGAAGTCCCTATTAATATTAATACAAGTTATGTATGTGCACTGGGAGCAAAATATACCCCAAAGTCTAATTATTTTATGCTAATAACGGAACTGAAAAGATACTTTCTCATTCCTGGCCAAAAAAAGCAGCAATGGTTCAAAGAATTTTCAGCAGAATAATCATTTTATCACTTCATTTAAACCAGCCTCTGTTCTGACCCAGTGGGAACTAGGGAAAATTCTGGTACCAAAATCCCTGCTAGTGCACATGCAACTACAGTTAATAATGAGTTTTGTAGTCTTCAGGAGCCACTTTTCATCTCTCTAGTCAGTGGATAAGTAGAGGGCATTGTGACAAATCCAAACCACTTGGACGGCCTGGTCCCTTGAAATCAAGGCAGAAACCCCTTTGCCTCCAGGATTTTTGAAAATAATTTTAATCATACAGATGTGCTTTAGAGAGAGGCTTGGCCAGCAGTCTGTGGGACAGGCTGCTAGAAAACGTGGGCAAGGATAGTAAAAGCCTCTCTGCTAAAGTGGGCATTGAGAAAACCCATAAAGAATATTCAGATCACACTTCCGTGCCTTAGAATTGAAGAATGGTTTGGATTGGAAGAGACCTTAAAGACCACCTAGTTCCAACCCCCCTGGCATAGGCAGAGACACCTTCCAGTAGACCAGGTTGCTCAAAGCCCCATCCAACCTGGATTTGAACACTTCCAGGCACGGGCATGCCTTGTACTGTGTTGTCACTGAGGAGAGTTTCCTCTGGGATAAACTCTGAGCATATTAATACTTGTCTCATTTTCCCAGGTTTTTCCTTCTTCGTGAGCTCTGTTTGTTATGCTTGGGCCAGCTCTGTGTGTCTCTCCCTGCATTGCTGACCCCACCACTGCACTGTTAGCTCTCCTGCCTACAGTTTCGTTCTGGATGCAATCCCTTTGCCAAATCGCTCATCATCTTCTTGTCAAGAAAAGAACTGGAGGCTTTCCCTGAGGGAATATGGGTTCAATACCCTTCAAAACAGCAGTGTCCAAGCTGAACACTGGACAGTTCAGGGGCAGTATGGTGCTGTTCTGCCACTTGATGGCAGCCGCTGCTGGGACGAGGTGGGAAGAGTCCCCTGATATGGATTTTCCTGCCTTGGTGCTGGGCAAGCAAGCTCTGCAACTGCACTCTGCAGGCTCCAAGGCTGGAACTGGAAGAGAACATTTGACAATTAAAAGACAGGATTCTGATGTACATATCTTGACAAGGGTCAAGCACAATCCTTTGAAAGTATCAAAACAAAAACTAGTTTGGATAAAGCCGGAACAGTAGGACTCTGAGTCTTTCATTCCTTTCTGTAAGCCAGTCTCTTACTTCCCATTTTTTCCTACCTTTCCTCTTATTACAGAAATTATTCTCTGGAAATTATTCTGTTTTGATGCTTCCTGTGTGGCAGATGGCCTATCCCTGGCAGCTATACTCTACTAACCCAGTGCTGTACAGCATTTGATACATAAATCTCTGCTGATTTTATTGATGTGGTCTGTGATGGGGATTCATAAACCTCTGAATCTAGGAACTGAAAAAGTGCAATTGCAGCCTGCACAGCTCGATCAGTATAAATCATCAGTAGCTTCCTACTGGGCTGGGAAAGGCATGCATGGGAGCAAGCTCCAGCTCCTGTGTTTTTTCTGTCCTGTGTGTTATGGTAATAGAATAAAGAAGTAGCTGTGCTGTAAACAACTGCTCTGCTTTTGGGTGCATGAGCAGATACGTGAATGTCAGCAGCAGCGTAATTGCAGTTTTCCCTCTGTCAAAAGACTGACTGGCTTCTGTTTTGTGTCTGGCTTCTAGTTATGAAATTTCCTCATGGAAGACATTGTGCAGCCCGTGTAATATCCACCAGACAGCACTTTAGGAAGATCAGTGGCTTGCGGTTCTTTATCTCATTTCCACTGCAATAGCAACAGAGCTCCGAAGGTGTTACAAGTGGACAAGAAAGGCTCACTAGTATATCACTACCACTCATGTGAATATTGAAGTTTAAGGTTGGAAATATTAGGATAAACTTAGACTTCTTTGGCAATTGTTGCTCTGTCACTCCAGGCTGGCAGTTTTGTGAAAATAGCCTTTGTTCTTCATTAAAGCTAAATGGACCTTCTGCAGATGTCATTACCACCTGGCTGGGAGGTGTTGACAGCAGTGGGCAGTAATCCCTGCTAGCAGCCTGTCAGCATGGTGCAGTGGGGACCTGAGTCAGAGCAGAGACCACGGGAGCTGCTGGAGGAGCAGTATGTGGCTGTCTGTGGTGTCCTCTTGTGTCTGTACAGAGGTGCTCCCTCTCATGGGAGCTGAAACACCTGTTCAAGAGGTGTTCTCCCCAGCTTCAAAATGCGTCATCTGCTCACAGAGCAGGAAAAGCAGGGAAAGGAAAGGTTGTATTGAGCAATGTCAGTGCAGAAGAGGTTACAAAAGAGAAGAATTATATTCTACAGGGAACCCTCAGGGTTGCAGCCGGGAAAAAGCAAAAGGCATGTGGTGCACTTTCTGAAAAGCAGTTTTGAGAAAGCCTGGATTCTACATGGTGGAGCCAACCTTTACTTCACTGTCCCCTTATGACTCCAGGTTTTGAGGACCCACAGCTAGTTTTAAATAACTCTTTTAATTCAGACTTCCTTAAATTAATTTAGATCGGATTGATTTTCAGCTTAGTTCATGCACTGCATGTAGGACAGCAGCACTGACACCAGACTGCCTGCCTTCCCTCCCAGAGCTATGATACCATTTTTATTCTGGGAAACTGCTCTTCAGCTGAGATTCTGGCAATAATTTTGTGTGAAAGTATTTCACTGCCTCTGGATTCAGTGTGGCCCAAGCGCTCAGAAGGAACAGAGGAAGCGGAAGTAAACTTTCACTCCAAGCTCTACGACACGAGGGAAGTCCCAAACAGCTCCTGCCATGGTCACCATGACTGAGTGCTGTCAGTTGCTTTGGGGGTCAGCTGTATAAAAATGCCTGGGTTTTTGACTCAGAAGGGGTTTAGAAATGGAGTACACGTGAAGAGCAAAATAAATTACATAAAGGACAGGGCAACAGGCAGCGCTTCAATGAGTGGGACATTATGGCATATTTCCTGGAACATGGAAGCAGGGTAATCCATTCCAGTAATTCCGTGAGAGAAAATGCGTGTTATATTTTTCAAAGCAGATGTTTCAAGGTGAGTGATGAGCTATTTAGATGAAATTTGAGTGGGAAGGAGGCTGTGGAGAATGAAGTGGAAGTATGATGAGTTCTAGCAAAGGTCAGAAGCTGGCTTTTAAGTGCAGAATCACTTTGGAGACCAGGGGGTGTATATTTCAGCATATGCTGCAGAATTAGTTTAAGATCTCACTCTGCTGACTTTAGTTTCCCTAAACTTTGTCTCCACAGGTGTATTGCGAGGCACTTCTGATCTGTCCATATGCAGTACACTGAAACCTAATGTCTGTAAAGCAAATTTGCATCTTTAGAAAGGAAGTACATTAAGTTAGACATGAAGCTGCTGCAAGTGGTGCTTTATGACTCCAAATGTGTTTGGGCATTAGCACAAGTATTCACACATTTACAAGAAGTCTCTTCTGTGTTAGGGTGAGTCAAGGGTACACTTCAACAAACAGAATAGCTTTACCTTTTAGTTGAGTTTTCTCATACAAACCAAATTGAGCAGACTTTTCTCCAAATGGTATTTTCTCATAGTCCCCACTTATCTGGAGACTTGCTTTGTGAAAGAAATTAACTTAAAATCAACAGAGTTAGAGGCATCTTAAGCCTGTGAGCACTCCCGTTCTCTTGGGATGTATTGGATATTCATTGCTTGTGTGGAAGCAGCAACTGTACTAATGGAATCACTAAAAAGAGACTTACTTACAGGTGGATTGTGTAGTACATATCTCCTTATAGGACCACTGGAGTAGGAGGGAAGTCCGTTGCTGGATATCTGCCCAGGGATATCAGAAATGGTCCAAAATTACAAGTGAGTACAGAGAGAATAATTAAATCAGAAGATTCAGCATCATGTGAGCATCTTTCTTCTTTGTATTGCACAGACACAGCCAAAAAGTTTGCAGTCTTAAAGGTGGTCTGGGCCTGATTTCCATTTAAACTCAAACCCTTTTATACCACGGAGATGGTGCAAATATAACTTAGGCCTACTCTGGTTATCACCTCAAAGGTTGATGGTGGCCTTTGTAATAAGTAAAAATCACTCCACAAAAAGATTCTTAGTATTGAGGAAGAAGGAGAAAGCAGGGTTTGATTTTTTTTTTCCAAGCATAATGTTTTAAGAAAGTCATATCTGCAGTTCTTGGCAAAAGAATGTAAGAGAAAGTTTCTGCAAATCACACTTTTCCTAATTTTTCAGCCAGGGAGGATCTGCAGTTGATAATGGCCTTTATGTACAAGGTCTAATTTTCTTTTCTGTCACTGGACATGCTATTTATACCCACACTGAGGGATGATTATTCTGATTGATTTGGAAAGGCTGATCATTTCTGTGACCCATGTAACTGGTGAGACAGCAAAGTGCAAAATTTACCCACAGGCTGCTGATAAAGTGTCCCTGTGGTTTGCAGATGTACTGGAAAGACTAATGTATGTGGTTATAGCCCAGCTCCAGGGAATTTCTTCCTTGCAGATGTCTTTGGTTTTATAACTGAAGTGACTGTCCTGCTGTCTTGCAATAAGACATTGAATAAAATATAATTTAGTTACTCTTTTTTGGTATAATGTAGAATAAGAAGCAGGTTTTCATTCCTTTGGAAACTTCTTAAGATTTCAGCAGTGCTCTTGCTCTCATGCTGGCTCATCTAAGCAGTGGAAAAAAAATTGGAAACAGATTTCTGAGACTAGCCAGCACCTGTGATAGTGTAGATCCTGATATGGCCCTCCTGCCAAAACTGAAGAGAGAGCAGAGGTGTGAATCAGTTTGCTCGTTCTTGAGGCAGTGCACAGAATATCAAGATATGCAGGGCTTTTTCCTCTCTCTCAGTGTTTCCGCTTAATAAATTTTATCCTGGGGCCAAAAAATTTGCCAAAGAGGGCATGATCCCATGAAAATTCCTGTTTTACCAAACTGGCATTTTCCATTGTAGATCATCCATATTCAGCATTGATTTTACATTGCAGCCTGACCAGCTCACTTGCATTTCAAAGTAGAAGCTAGAGGAGCTATTGATTGCTTAGCTGAGCAGGTTGAATATGATCTGCAGTTTCTTCTTACACATTGATTCCTTGTCCCTTTACTCACTGCTTCCTGAATGTCACTGAACTGTGAGAGGCTTGCTAAATGGACAAAAATATTGATTTCTTTTCCCCTTCTTTTATTTTTGAAAGCTCCTTATTTACCAAGAACTGAACTAATGTCAGGAAAACAAAAGGTCACAGAAAAAGGCAGAGGGAATGCAGTTCTTGTGTATTTTTTAAAAAACATATGAACATGGTTGAAACTGGAGTCCTTTAAGTTGTGTTTCCATCAACAAAGGTTAATTGCCTTAATGAAACCTTTGAACTCAGGCTGTTCAGCTTCATATTTTACTATTGTCTGATTGATGAACTTCTGGGGTGATTTCCTAAATGGCTGTACCTCTGGTGTTAGGATTTTCTGTGATTTTTGCAGAAAAGATAATAAGCAGTCCCAGCTGTGCCAGGATTTCCTGTGGAACGCAATCAGCAAGTCTTTTGTTAGAGTTTATGGTACAGTGTTTTGTTCTTGTTTTGTTCACCCAGGAGTGTGACACTTTGCAATACCGACTCCAGAGGGACAGAGAAAAAGTTCAAGGCACACAAGCTGGAGCCAAGTAAACATGAGAAGATGTGCCAAGAAGGATCACTGGGGACAGCATAAGTGTCCAGAGAATTTAGAATCTGCTTATGATCTGTGTAAGCATAGAAGTGTTTGCGCAGGCAAATGGGGCTGGTTACAGAAAGGGTAAAACTAGAACTGGTCCAGAACATCTAAGTGTAATAATAAAAAAAACCCCAGCAGGTCCTTGATATCCAGTGACACTGTTTCAACTAGTAACAAAACAAGAAAGTAAAAGCAAGGTAGACGGATGGCTGAAAACGATGAAAAAGAGATCTATTTTACAGGGAACATTACTTTTCATAGAAACCAAAGCAGTTCTTGTGCTGTCTGTGCTTGTCATTATGAAAACAGCCATTTAAAAATACATAAACCAAGAGTGATATGAGTATTTTATAGAAAGTGATGCATTTTTGCTTTAATGAAATCTTTGAAATTGAGAAAAAATATTAAATTATTCATCTGCCCTTTGCTTAGAAATGGTGGGGAAAGTTGTGTTGATAAACTTTCAAGTTTCTAAGGACTTGTGCTCTAACAGCTGCTACGTCTTTGCTATAGGGCAAGTCCCTGTACCAAACACTCCCCAGGGATTAATGGATACAGCTAGAAGAGGCACTTGGAGATGTTGTTAGGAATAATCCTCCAGAAACACCCACGTTTAGCAACAGAGACTCGTTGCTAGGTATGGAGAGATCCACGAGAGCCTTTGAAAGTCATTAGCTTGCTTGAGAGGAGCAGTTCTCATTTTATTAGTGAGTATAGGATGGTCAGCGACACTCACAAGCCCCCTGATATCCTTGCTTGTGCTTTATGGGCCACAAAACAGACTCAGAAAGTTTGAGATCAAGCAGATGGATCCAGCTCTGACACAAGAAAAGGCTTTCATTTTCTGCATTGTTATGTGTAATGGGTTGACCCTGGCCAGATGCCAGGCACCCACCAAAGCTGCTCTAGCGCTCCCCTTCCCAGCGGGTCAAGGAGAGAAAATATAATGAAGGGTTCATGGGTTGAGGTAAGGACTGGGAGAGATTGCTTATCAAATACTAACACAGGCAAAATAGGCTCTAATTAGAGATACTAATTGAATTTATTCCACTAGCAAAATCAGAGCAGGATAATGAGAAGTAAAATAAATCCTTAGAAACACCTTCCCCACACCCGTCCCTTCTTTCCAGCTCTACCTCCCACCCCAGCAGTGCAAGGAGACAGGGAGTGGGGGTTATGGTCGGTTCATCACCCGTGATTTCTTCCGCTGCTCAGGGAGAGGAGTTGTTCCCCTGCACCACGGTGCAGTCCCTCCCCCAGGAGACAGCTCTCTGTGAACTTCCAGCAAGAGTCCATCTCACAAGCAACAGTTCCCTACACACTGCTGCAATGGATGTCCATCCCATGGGCAGCAGTCCTCTCCAAAGTGCTGCAGCGTGGGTCACTCTTCCATGGCGCGCAGTCCTTCAAGGACAGGCTGCTCCAGCGTGGGCTTCTCTCTCCATGGGCCTCCCACAGGGCCACAGCCTCCTCTCAGGCATCCGCCTGCTCCGGCATGGGGCTCCTCCATGGGCTTCAGGTGGATTTCTTCAGGTGGATCTCCATGGGCTGCAAGGGCACAGCTGCTTCACCATTGTCTGCACCATGAACTGCAGAGGAATCCCAGGTCCAGTGCCTGGAGCACCTCCTGCCCCTCCTTTTCCACTGACTTTGGTGTCTGCGGAGCTGCTGCTCTCGTATATTCTCACTCCACTCTTCTCTTGCAATCACAACAGCACAATAATTTTTTTTTTTCCTTTCTTCTTAAATGTATTGTCACAGAGGCATTACTACCATTTCTAATTAGCCCAGGCTTGGCCAGCGGCACATTCATCTTTGGAGCCACCAGGGATTGATTCTGCTGGAGATGGTGGAAGCTTCTAGCAGCTTCTCACAGAAGCCACCCTTGCAGCCCCACTGCTACCAAAACCAGGCCATTCAAAACCAATACACTGGCTGAATGGAGTTTAGCAGCCTTACCACCTCTGGTTATTGATTCATTTATAGAAATGAGCTGTCCCCATCACCATTTAAAAGAGAATCAGTTTTACTCAGTTCATCTGACTTGTTGCAGTTCAAGTAGATCTGTACTTTCTTTTTACTTTAATGTTATTCCTTTTATTTTGTAGTGGAGAGTCACACAAAACTCGGTTACTTTGTGGCTTTAACGAAAATGTGGAATGTGAGATGGGTGCTCCTCTCTGACATTTTATTTCCCCAATATATACATCTCTCTTATACGTAGATGGAGTGGTTAGTAAAATTAAATATCTTTGTGTTTACTTAGTAATCAGAGGTGAAAAAGATGCACTCAGTAACTCTGTATAGGGTTTAGGAGCAGAGGGATGTCATTTATGGATAATACCCCTTAAAGCTGCTTTATGTACATGCTGTCCCATTCTCATGACTTTGTAAAGGGTTGAGTGTGCAGATCTCTGGCTCAGTTGTACTTTTCTGTATCTCTCTTTTGTTGCCACCATGTTTCATTGGATATCAGAAACTAACGCTGCCAGCAGTCAGGACAGCTTTCCACTATCTGAATGTGGTTTATTTGATGATACCTTTGTGCGTGTGGGCACACTGTTCCAAACCACGTTCAAGGGATGTTGATCTTCACTGCGGTTTATAGGGCCTAATTCCAACCACCAGGCTGACTTCTTCAAAAATACGGGCTGTTTCCACTTCTTACTTCACCCTCAGGTCCAGACCTGTATTGACCCTAAGGCTTTAGAGAAAAAAAGAACCATTACTTCCTTTGATCAACTCACTGCTACGTGCTTGTTTCTTTTTAAAACAAAAACCCCACAACATGCCTATTTGATGTCATCAGCTGGGACTGCCTTCTTCTTCTGGAATTTGACTCAAATTCTCCTCTTTTGAAGTTCTTGATATTTGAAAGGTTCAAGTTGTGGGTACTGTTCCACTTTCATACACCCACTGGTATAATTTAGTAAATCTGTCATTTATGCTCAGTATAACAGAGTCATTTAACTGCAGGATCTCATCAATGCAATTAACCCTGTTCCATCAAAACGAGGAGCTGATTGTCTTGGCATTCATGGGAGCAGAGATCACAGTAGAGTGCTGCAGTTTCTGGCCCTCCCAGAGCAGTACTGCAGTCAATTGATTATTTTCTTAATTGGTTTTGCATCGGTATCGTGCTGGTTTATTATCATCCAAGTGACTTTATGCACCCATGCCTAAGTACAAGTATAGTAAAAATCAATACTTGCAACTTTCTTTTCCTTTGATATGTGATCTCCATTCTGCGTGCAACACAGCTAGTAACTTTTTCATGATTTAGTCCTATGCTAATAAAGTAGATCCTCAGATTCTGATCTGTACTTATTCTCATATCCTAGTGAAAAAGGAATAAATTAATTAAGAATGAAATAAACAAAAGGCTGTGATTGTAGATAAATAGGCCCAATTTTGAGATGGTAAAATTCATGCTATTTTAGTAAGAAAATCTTGTTGCTTCACTAGGTTCTAATAAATATCATACTTTACAGGCTTGAATCATTCAGTGACTATTATCAAAAGCCTGAGGCCTATGAATGCTGCTTTTCCTGCTTCAGCTAGAGAAACAAGGATTTAAAAGATGGCATGAGGTTGGCATTGTGTGTGGGATTGAGGGCTGAGTTCCAGGTCTGAGTGTCAAACAAGCAGATGGGATTATGGATATGGGAATGTTTTCCAATTCTTTTCTGCTGTCAGACATGCAGACATTCTCTCTTGCATGTGTTTTTGAAACCGTGGTGTGGTACTTAATGCATTTGTTTACTGATGTCTAGGGGAGGCCTACTCTTCTTTCAGAAGAAAACCATGAAGTAGAAGCAGAGTCAGATGCAGTCCCTCTCCTGATGGACGCTAGATACAAAAACACAAATTTCCTTCTCAGAAAAAAAAAACATTTTTCTAATGCGGATACCCAGCTGGCAAGAAGATTGGGATTTTGCTGAGTCACCTATGTGCAGCCCTAAATGGGCAGTTTTCCACTCAGATCATTGGATTTGAATTATGATTTTCCAAGTTTGTTCTTTGGGGATCTTTTTTTTCTGGAATATATGGATGTTACCTGTTCTTGGGTTCATTGCTTTCTAAACAGGTCTTCCTGAGGAGAAAGGCAAGTTTTTACTTTGTGCTAGTTAAGATCATGCTGCAAGGTAACTGAGGCAATTTGTAGCTCATGGGAGAAGCTACCAAGGCCTTTTCCAAAACTTTCAACTCTTTTTTTGACAAAAATGCCTAATCTTTTCTGGGTTTGATTGTATGGCTTACTGTCATTTGCAAATATGACATTTGTTTTTGTCATGAAAAATAAGTCCCAGAATTTCTGCGACTGTTCTGTTTGTGAATGGTGACATCTTTATGCCCTTTCTCCAAGTGAAAATTGTTTCAGAAAACAACTACAGAGTATCTTCAGTTCAGTGAAGATTATACCTCTTTGAGGGGTGTATTTCCTTGTCTCAGGAAATGATAATGTTATATGAAAAATTCATTATGTTGTATTGTGAAAGATAGAACAAATGAGATGAGATAAATGATGATGATACTGAAGACGGAAAACAGCCTGTGCTATTTCTGCAAATTGCTCCCCCTCTTCCTCCGTGTTGTCTTAAAGACAAGCCAGGGCTCCTCAGCATTGCTTTTTAATTAGTAGAAATCCTTTTGTACTAAATCCTTATTCAGTGCCTTAATGTAGCAGGTCCTGCAGAGCCAGCAGGCTTACGTGGGAGCACAAACGCCTGGAATCTTTTTCTCTGGCATCCCTCTGAGTGAGGCTTGTCTTCTGTTCCTAATTATGTTCTGTGGTGACAGCTTGGGGTTTGCAGTGGCGAGCAGAGAGGCAGGGGTGAGAGTGTGGGGAAGGGGGAGGCAGAGTGACAGGTGATTGCTCTGTTGTCTCCATGGCATCACTGAGCTTTATCTTAGGGCTGTCAAATATTGTACTTAAACCTTTGTTTACCCTGTACAGTGACCTGGTGCCACAAAGTACACCTTATTATGAGTCCTGCTTAGTCACTGTCCTCTTACCAGTTTTTTTCATATTAGGTCTTTTCTTTACTTTCAGTCTGCTCCACTTTTAATGAACCTGCAAAAGTATTGGGAGCACACATATAGATGAAAGCACCAATTCAGTGTTTTACCATTTGGTGCCTTTAGTTAAGGAGTTAAAATTCATACAATTGGATTGTTAGAAACATTTGACACTGCCTTTTCAGGCCATGCTGTGCCCCATCCTGCTCATTGTGAGTTGGTATTTGATTTTCAGGGTTATAATGAAGCAATATAGCTGTGAGGAAAACAGCTTTTAGCCCACATCAGTTAGATACCAGTTTCATTTCTGTCTTAGACACCTCACTGAGCACTGCCTTTTATGCTCCTGCTTTAATTAACTGAGACAGAAAGATACCTCCGAGAATGACTAAACTGACCTAGGATGTGATGGAACCTTTGGATGAATTTCTCCTCTGTTGATTTGACTGACACTATATGTGAGTTGCTATGACACAGCAGTGTTAACTCAAATGTATGCATTTTTAAACTAAAATGCTAAAACCACACCTGTAGAAGGGGTTCTCTGCGTCATTAGATTTATTTCATAACTGTGCACTCTTTTCAAGAACACGCCTAAGTAAATCTTAGGGGTCTTACTGCCTTCTTGCCGCACCTCAGTGTGTACTTAGTTTAAGGTTTTAAGCATTCCTCTTTGATCAAGAAGGATGAATTTTTTCTTTTTTTTTTCTTTTTTCTTTTTTTTTCTTTTTTACAATTAAATCCTGGGACTCTTCATGCTGTCTTGTTTCCAGGTGTTAGGCTGAAGAGTACAAAATGAGTATGCCAAAGCTGACAGCACTTTTGCAAGGTTGTGAATATGTTAGCATGTTACAACTCCAGTTACAATCACTGAGTGGACTCCTTTAAGAATGCTCTTGTACATGGGTACAAATAAGGTGATTATGGTCTGACATTTGAAGTTCCTGCCTCCAAAGATATTAGCATGTCTAACTTCTCTTATATTCTACAGTGCTTGCTTAAATCTTTTGTGGATTTCTTGTGCATAAAGAAAAGGATTGCTAAAAAACTGTGACGACTTGTGTTTTATAACCTGTGTTTTCATATCCTACTTCAGCTGATGTGGTCAATTTAGTGGCTTTTTTTGCCATATAGTTTCTCTTACCAGTGTATTTATTTATCACTTACTTATTGCAAGGATAATCCATGCAAGTAGATCACTTTACAAGACATTTTTGAGAACCTCAGGAGTATGATGAAAGCTCACAACACCAGATTTTTTTCTCCCAGAAAATGTCTTCAGCAGGAAAGGCTATCTAATAACCTGATAATGTCCTGGAGAAAAATCTGAAAAAGTAGAAGTCTGGTTGAGACCTGCATCCTCATTTTATCAAATGTCTACAGCTTAGAGCTGTGATGTGTTTGGAATTAGTTAAATAATTCTAGCGTGAGGTGTGTAATCAGTGGCGTCACGTGGGCAGGCAGCCAATCCGGGCTTGTCCCGCCTAAGTGGAGAATATAAACAGGCTTGGTTTTTGCAGTAAAGAGATTTTCTTTGAACCAGCAAGGAGATGGTGTCTTGGTTCCCCAGTGCTACAGGGCCTCACTCTTATGCTGATTGCTTGGTGTCTAAAACATGTTCAAGCTGAGCTTTTCTCCAAGTGGGACACTCTGGGGGAGTCTCTTCCCCTCACAGCTGTTACTTTCCAGTAGTCTTGGAGCTTTCTACCTCCTTGTAAACTCTGACTGGAATCAGTCACGGGTTTAGAAGTTGCAAATGAATGACACGGACACAAATAGTGTGATTTTATAACCCTTACCTCTCATGAAAACAAGTCTTAAAAACCTCTTTATGTGTGGTCAAGAATGCTGAATTAAAGATGTATGAATTAACCCTTCCAGGTGAGGAAAGCTGTGCAGCAGGAGGGCTTCAGCAGAAGGAAGCGAGGATATAGAGACATCAATGACATTGACATCAACATGAATGATCCTTTATTTACAAAGCAGTGGTACCTGGTAAGTTTTGAGAGAAAATCACAGTAATCATAACTAAATAATTGTCATTCAAGCCATTCTGTGCAGTTTTACAACTGTTCTTTCCAAATGCACCATGAGGACTTGGGAATGGATCCAAGGCGCTGTTGTGTTGTTTTTAATTGTACCTCTTTTATGTTGGAAAGATGCAGCACATTTCAAGAGACAGATTTAATTTCAGTCAATAGAAAGATCCTTAGAAGGCTTGAAAGAGAACTGTACTGATGTTGTGGGGGCATTGCTGGTGTGCTGAGGTGACCCCTAAAACTGCATATGAATCATGTATTTGAGCTGTGGCCAGGTAAAATATTGTTATGGAATTGTAACAAAAGATTCTAGTGCATCCGCTAGCAAAAGTTGAGGTTTTTCTTTTCTTATGGAAATTTGAATATAATTTCTTTTGTCAAAAATAGAACAGCTGAAATCTGCTGAATTTTGGCTTAAGCTAATGTCAAAGGAAATTAATATTTTGCTAAATTGTTTCATTTTTAATGTGTCATATTTTTATAGGGAGAAGTCCTTAGGCGTAAAAGGAAAATTATATTTTTACTTCAAAGTGAAATGGTATTTTTTTATTTAAAATGTTGATAAAGTAATTCTGGTCAGTTTTATTGTTGCAACATATCTATGATAAAATAACAAATGCAGTACTGCCTTGTTAACTTACGAAAGGTATTTTTGCTTAAGAGTAATGTTTCTTCCTCTTAATCCATTTCTTATGTTTCATGAATCCATCCAATATGGCTGCAGGTTTTTTTTTTTTTTTTCTTAAGGCAAGAGTTTTCAAATGAATGGGGGCACATTAGCATGGATGAGATTTTATCCTTGAACAGTTGATAAACTAAAGTGAGAATTAATTCACTTATTTTCTGGTAGTTAATCAAAATGTTGCAGTGATAAAAATAACAAAAATTTAAGAAGCTATAGAGGAAGATCGCTTTCAAGAAGTAAGTATTTCCTGCTCATAAAAAAAGTCCTCTGTAAAATCAATTGATTTCACTTTTTTTCTGGATTGGTTCACTGGCCTGACATGTTTAAATAGAAAAGTCCTTTTTGTTGTCCAAAAGATTCAGTGTTTAACTAAATCTTACAAACCACAAATAATTGAATTTTGCCAGTGTTGGGTTTTTTCAGATTTTATCCTTTATTTCCAGCAGCATTATTGCAGTAGATATGATTGTGTACAGATGTGTACTCCAAGAGAAATGGGATATATTTTCCTTACCAAAGATATGTGCAAAGACATAAAGCAAAAACCATGTGGAAATACTTCAGTCAAGTGAAAAAAGCTATTTTTCTTTTTCCACTGATGTATTAGATTAACACTGGTCAAGCAGATGGGACTCCTGGACTTGACCTTAACGTAGCCGAAGCATGGGAGCTGGGATACACAGGGAAAGGAGTAACCATAGGAATTATGGATGATGGTAAGTGAAGACTGAGTGCTAATTTAATATTTTTAAGTAGACTTTTTTCATGTAAATGAAGTTTAAAAAAAAGATCACGAAGTAATAATTGGTTGGTTATAGTGATGAGACTAGCAGCCTCCATAAATACTTTGAGATCTTCAGGGAAAATATGATACAAAGATAGGGGTACTGAAGCATGGACATCCAAGCATTAAAAGTAGTTTGCAGTTATCACTCAGATATCTTCCAGGGCACACTGTAATGGCCATTAAACCTAAGGAAAAGCTTCCCTTGACTTCTGCAGGCACTGACTGGGGAATTGCTGTGCAAAAAGTACTTAAGAAAACACTTTTTAAATTACATTCTTTTCAAGTCATACTTGATAGCTGAAATAATTAAGCACTTTCATGCTGAATGTCAGTAAGGACTTGCATATTAGATATATTACTAATTTGAGACTAAGTTCTGGAAAGATGAAGATAAAACATACAGTTGAAGTTACAGCTGTTCTACTCACAGGTTCTTGCTGAAGTACAGGAATTCCATGCAGTCTCTCAACACTCTTCTTTGGAATAAATTTTGAGTATTTTCCTTTAATAGGGGCTGAATAGTATTTAAAATAAATAAAACGTCTGGATGCACATATGTTTCCTAGGGTCAGCTGGGATCTGTCCTCATTTATTTCAGTTCCTCACTCGCTTACTCCTATGGCAAGGTCTTTGTGGAAGTAAGAAAGTGAGAAAACTCAGGTATCTGGATTTTAGGAAGAAATTCTTTGCCATGCGAGTGGTGAGATACTGTAACAGTTTGCCAAGGGAGGTTGTGACGCTGTTCAAGGCCAGGTTGGATAAGGCCTTGAGCATCCTGATCTGTGTATTGATTAAAGATCAATCTCATCTGAGAGATGATCTCTTGTGTCACAGTTTCACTGATCTCACAGAGGCAGAACTTGGCTTTCAGATTAGGAAGGCATGACTGTGATGGGAATGATGGCAAATTGTTTGAGCTTCGGATCAATAAAACTGATGGCCCATCAGATACAGCTTTTAGAGAAGGGAGTAATCTGCCTTATAGTTTGTTTCCAGTGACTCTAGAAAAGAGGGCCTGAATAACAGGATTCTTCATTGAGATATTTGTTTTCCGTCTACCATTTGGATCAGTGACAAGGGTCTCTTAATGCAAATATAGCACTAAGGACCCTACAAAATGAGAGGTGATTTTTTCATCAGAATAACTGTGATGATATGGCATTCTCCTTGCAAATAAAGTAGAGCATATAATGGTGAAGTGATTGGAAAAATAGGATAGAGTGGTGATGATGAAAATGTGACATGAGGTTGGTGGCCATTTCTTTATATTTTTAACTGTCTGTGTAATAGGTCATCTTATCCTGTCTGAGTGTAGATCTGCTGCCTCTGTTACACAGTCTGCTGGGATTTGTACTTTTGCCATGTGTGAAAAGATGCTGTGCAATAGAATGAGTATATTACACACCAGTCCTCTGTTAGAATCTTTAGCATGCTACCAAAATGTGGAGACCATGGACAGATTTTGCTAAAATGGTTTAATCCAATATTAAAAGTTTTCTTTCATGCATATAATCTGAAATGTTTGCCTTAGTGATCACCCCAAGTCTACTCTAGATAATTTTCTACTTAGTTTACAATTTTCGGTGGTTAAAAATACTAATTTTTCTACCCTGTAGTGATCCAGTGCTTACCAATCTTTAAGTTAAGTTTGGTATGTTTTGAGATGACAAAACTCATACAAAGGTAAATTGTGATTTAAACTAACCTTAATAAGTCAATGTGATCCAGTCTACAGAACAGGTCAGTAAACTTTATCATTCAGCTCACTTTTTCAATTGACATCTGGATTTTGACATAAATGATTGAAAAGTCCACATTTAAAAACTGAAATCTCACTTCAATCAGTTGCATTGTTTGCCATGATTATTTTCCTATGGCTGTAAAGGAATCTTGTTCTGTGATCATTAGAAAATCTTTTTCAAAACTGTTAACCTTTGGTTTCTGTTCTGTCATTGTCTTACTGCAGGAATTGATTATCTGCATCCAGATCTTGCATCAAACTATGTAAGTACATGCTGACCTTTTCTGTAAAATGTGGATTTTCTTCTTATTATAATCCCTCTGCTACGAAATTTGTAAGTAGGGAGTAGAACAGAAGTACAGCTGGACTCCTGATCTTAGCGATGATACGTTTCCCATTGAAAGAAGCAGACAGAAAATGGGATTGCCTGTGCAAGGAGTGGAAATGTGACAAGGCTCTTTGTGGAGGAATGACAGTCCTGTGTCACATGACATAAGCTGCAGCTTCCAATATTGGAGTTAGGACAGAAAGCAGAGTCAATTCACAAATTGGCTCTAAGTCCTGCTATTCAGATGCAGAACGCCCCTGGCACTTGGAGGGCCATGGAGCTGTGGGCTGTGGCAAGGCATGTATTAGCCTTTGAAACCTCCAGGAACAGTTTAATTCCTTTATAACAGGTGTTTTGATCCAGTGCTTCAATGCATACGCAGGGCAGGTTGTGTATCTCAGCACATGTTATGCCAGTTGATGGTCCCTCAAACCCACCTCAGGATTCAGACCTTTGGACGAGAGGGTTTTTGTATTTCTTACCTCCTTCAGTCTCTCTCCAACCCTCCATCAGCATTAGCACTCCTGTCTCCAGGTGCCTGCAGGTCCCTTCCTGAGGGAAGCCCAGGCTACTTCAGCTGAGCAATGTGGTTTAGTTTGCCATTGCAATTAAATGAAAAGAAGAACAAAGAGAGCTGGAGATTTTGGAAAAAAAAAAAAATGAGCCATTTGGATAGAACAGTTCCAAGATGACGAAGACAGTTATTTTTACATACTTGCTGTTTGGAAAATAATAACACACAGGATGAAAACCTATTTGTGTTGCTAGTAGCAAAGCACATTCAGTAAATAGTAAGTGGGTATAGAAGGTGTCTGCTTTGGAGAAGGAATTTGGGAAACAGCTGACCACAGAATGGAGATTAGCCAGTTTCACTCCTTATGACCTGGCTTAAGAACTTGATAGCAGCTAATTAAACCCTGTGCCCTGACTGCAGGATTCTCTCCCAAGAGAAATAACTCAATAGGATGTCCCCATAAATTGACAGAAATAAAGAAGTTTGTAAAAGGCAGCCTTTTTCTTTGTAGGAATTGTGCTCTGTGTATGTTCTAGCATGTCACGTGGGCAAAGCACATGCTCTGGACTCACTTTTCAGCAGCAGGTGTGGACAAAGTATGTGGGAATATTCTGTTTCTAAAAATCATGTTTCAAATAAACAAGCAAAAAGTCTTTACAACGTATCTTATATAATAGTTCTGTTGTTAACAGTGAGTCTAGGATCATGCCCAGAAACCAAAACTAGATTTTGCTGTAATACAGTGTTTTTTCTTTTAATTCCAAAGTATTTTCTGTTTGATGGATAAGTATTTGTCAGGCTTAGCAGAAATACATTGATTTTAGAGTGGCAATAGTGAGTATTCTGGAAATTAATGGAAAATGACACAGAGAATGACAATGCACAGACATGAGAGTAGAAATCCTGAAATAATGGAGCCGGAGAGAAATCTGAGAGTTGAGAAAAGAGATATTGGGATGAAAACTGGAAATAAAAGCTGTCTGGGCATGAGGGGGCAAACCTTTAACGACAGTCATGGAAGACTTGTGAGGAGATTGACCTTGAAACGAGGATCTGAAAAGATTTGTGTAGAAATGACTTGGTCCAGGTGAGGCGAGGTTCTGTAGTGGGGCAGTGGTCAGGCTGTGGAGGGTCAAGAGAAGATTAGCTGGCTAATAGAAAATGCAGAAGCAAGTGGCTGGTTGGTAAGACAGTCATTAAAGGAGCAGCAGAAACCCCATCTGAAAGATCATAGTCTTGAAGGAGATAACACCTCCATGCTTTAATACTGAAATACAGAAATAGCGCTTATCACATGAGGTCTTTGGTAGAACCTTTTCAAGTGTAAAACCTTGGCATTTGTTCCTCAGTGTAACTTGGGTTTTATGATTTTGACTTTCTGGTTTTCTTGCTTGAATAGTTTCATGGGGGTTAGCACTTGGATGAAATACAGGGTCAGGGTAGAGAAATACCTTTCTAAAGAAGAAAACTTCGTATTTTCTCCTAAAATGGCTGAACTTTGACCTATCATATAGAGTGCACTTCCATATTTTTCTTTGTAGTTTTTGAGATTTACTGCTTGAATCATCCATTTCTGGTTTTAATGCTCTTAATATACATGGGAAACCACGTGCCTGTTCACAGTGTGGCTGGACTGCTCTCCCAGCACTGCCTCCTCGCTTGCTGCAGTACAGCTACTTGCTTTTCTGGGATCAGGGGATTATGGCAAAGCTGGAATTTTCCATTCTACGCTGTGAATGTAGAGAGACTCATTGTCAAATGATCTATATTTTCTTCCAAGCCTTGGAAACTGTGCAGGAAACCTTGAGGAAACCTTGGAAACCTTCAGGAAATTATTTTTTTCACCACAAAGAGAGCCCTTCATTATGAACTGATAATTAAAAAGCTGGGGCCTAATGTATACCTAATGGTTTGCTTTCAAATCAGAGTGTATATATAAACCCAGCAATTTTCAGGACTGACTTCTCCAATATACAGCATCTGAGTGAGAAAGTAAACTCAGGTTACAGGGGCTACATCTGAGAAATGTCTAATAAAAATGGAAAGTTGCCGCTGTTGGGGATGGACACAGAAAACTGTTTTGAAGAAAAACTAAGAGAGCAAATGGAGATTTGTTGTGTCACAAACAGAAACATAAGCTGAACTCTCTCTCATATCAGTTTTTTACTGTGGTATTTTGTCCTTGGCCATTGTCTGCTGGTGAAGGTCAGTGTAGCAGCATTATCCCACTTAGAGCAGCAGGGAGCTGATCATCTCCTATAGGTGGGTTTGTCCCTGATTTGCAGCAGTGAGGAAAATCAGGATCTCACCAAGAGACTCAGGCCAGGAGTTAAAAATTGCTGGTTTCAGTGTCTGAACTCTGCCTGAAGCTGAAAGCTTGTTTCAAAAAACCTAGGGAGAGAGAGAGGAAACAGGACAAACACTAGAAAAACTGGAGGTGACTGTGTGAGTAGGGAACATTTTCACAAAGTATTGATACATGGGGAATGAGAATCAATCAGCAGTTCTTAATAATAGATAGTAATTTTAAAGATTTTTGAATTCTGTAGAATTGCACAAATGTAACAAGTGCAAGCAAGCGCCAACCTGAGCAGTGCTTCATTGCTGGCCTTCCCCAAATCTCCTGTCTTTTCTTCTTTCTACTGTGATACCCCCCTACTCTAAAGAATTCCCCCCAGATGAGGCTTGAACTCATTTTACAAAATATTTTCCAGAGAGAAGGTTTCAACCAAGGTTTCTTAAGACAGCATAGGGCTCACTGTCCTCTTACTGAAGATGTTTGGTCTTCCTGCCTTGCAGAACCTCATAACTAAGCTGGAATATCAGACTACAAAAATTACAAGTATGTAGGCTAAGGATACAGAGAATATACAAAAGGTATAAAAAATATATAAAAGGATATATAAAAAAGAAAAGGCAGAAATCATCAGGCAACGTCAGCATCCCCAAACACAAAGCAGTCTTTCTCTCATAACTTTTGGTAACTTGTCTCCAACCAATACCATAACGGCTCCCCCTGCCTTGCTTAGAGGCAAGTGGGAGCATATTTTTGGAATAATTATCTTATCACAGAAGCAGTGAAGCAGGGAAATGTTCCACTTCTGTTCTGAGCTGCATTTGCCATTGTTAGCTGGAGGAACAAAACCATCATTGAATAATCTTTACAGCCACAAAAGAAATAAGAAACAGTACAGGCAATAAATTTCGCACTGCAATATGTGCAGCAAAGCATAGCAACAGCATGAAGGATCTTCTTTCTTTTAGAAAGTCTGTTTTTCCTTCATTAACATGAATTTCTGAGTATGCTTTGGCCTCTCTGCACACCACAAAAAGGACCAGCAAACTGTTCTGGCAGCCGTAAGCCCGATCGCAATGGTTTGCTGGTACAAACCATCAGTATCTCCACTAAAATCTCTGGGGCCTTGTTGTGGGATTTTGTAGAGTTGACAAAGCTCCAGTGAAATTTACTGAACCATGCTGCTTTGGCCCTGGTGACCTGCCACCGCCCCACCCTGAAATCCCAGCTGATTTTTTGCCTGAGTCCAATAGAGTCCACATATGACTGGTGGGGAGAAAAATGTTACCCTTCCTTCCAAGTGCGAAATTTGTTTGAAACGCTCTGAAGACGTTGAAAAGCTCCCAGTGTCTCTGCACTGACATTAATATCAACCCAGGGAATCCTCAGGGATCGTAGGGCCAAACCATAGCAGAGTGAGGTTCATGCTGGCCTGGTGTCAGGGGGTGGTTTCAGGCAGCTTTATGAGATCCAGTTCCCATGGCATGATTTTCAAAAGGCCATGACACAGTTACACTGCCATTTCCAGCTGCATTTCAAAGGGTTATTGAGCACATGCACTAGACACTTAATTTCAATAAACCTTTGCTGCTAATGCATCAAAGGTATTTTATGGGCAAATTCCGTGTCCTGACCATCATTGCTAGCACCTACTTTTAATTGTAATGTTAAAAAAGCATTTATTACCAAAGAACAAAGAACAGAATAAACTTGTTTCAGCGCATCACTAATTAGATTTGGGCTCGGTTGGTTTCCTTTGGGTTTTTTGGTGTTACTTTGTAGTTGGGTTCTTGCTAATAGGTTTTCTAAAATAAACACTAGCATAAAACCTAAAAAGTATCAATCAAACCCTGGGATAAATGCACAATACATCCTTCAGCTAGCACTGAAAATTCAGTAAGAACACTGATGGATTGAGGCTGTTGATGAAATTTCTCCCACAATCTGCTTCAAGAAATTGCTGAGACAGAATGAAGCCTCTCTTTTGCCAGGATGGAAGGATGGATCAAGTGTTTAAATGCCAGGCTGACTGATGCCTTAGCAACCAAAACTGATGGCCTTCTGTTGAGCTGTTTATGCTGCTCAGGTGGCTTCTGGCAGCTCAGGGGCTGGTTTTAGCATTTAGAATATGATTATTCAGGACATGCATGACAATGAAGTTTCACTGGCAAAAATTCGAAGTTACTGGGAAGAGAATGAAATTCTCTCTTTCAGACTTGGCTGTTTTTCTGTTCTTCTGCACAGAATCAGCTTCTGGACTCATTCTCTGTTCTGTGCAATCTGTTTTGTTTTCTCAGAACATATTAAAGGCTGAAAAAGAGATGATGCCTTCTCTGATCATATTATAAGGCCCAACATATTATAAGGTTCTCAGTGTATGTGGGAGGGTGTCCTGAATTAGTCACACACAGAAAATGCTTCAAATCTTGGAAACTGTAATGGGCTCCTACAGACAGTCCTTCCCTGCTCCCTAAAGTAACTGTTTTTAAAGGTACATGTCATTGGTGCTTGTGTATCAAAGCCTAAATGAGATGACTGTACGGGTTCTCTGCTCTGTACCTTAGTGCTGCTTAACATGAGCACTGCCAGTGGGGGAGAGAAGCCTGTGTAAAAGAGATGTCAGGCTCTTCCTACTTAATGAAAGATAAAGATTGTCTGTAGTCGTAGGTGTTATCATAACCTTCTAGCTTTGAACTCAATTAAAAAGATGGAACAGCAAAAAGAACTTGGAGACTGTTTCTCCTCTGGATTATTTCATGTGGCCAGAGGGCACAGAAGGAGGCTTTTTCTGCAAAAGGAGGCTGTGACTTGTGAGGGAGGTGTGATTGCCTTAAGGAGAGATGATTTGGGTCACAGAGATGTGTTTACAGCTGCAAACTGGATTTCTTCCACTGAAAGTTGTTACGTGAGTGGCTTTGCTAAAGCCCATTTTAGAGAGATCAGGATCCTGAAAGCTTGGCAAGACCTGGGGCTTGGTGCTTAGCATCATCCATGCAACTGGAGGGAGCACGGCTCCACTGAAATTGGCCCCTCCAGGGGTATGAACTGGTTTATACTGGCCATAAAATAGCCTCAAAACACAATTTCTTTGGAATCAAAAGGTCCTCACATATTGTAGTTGCGTTTGCCCGAGATTATTTTCAGATCAATGAGCACTGCAAAAAGTTTCCAGCTTTATTCTTTATTAGAGCCACCTGAAAGGGATAATTTTCAAGTTAAATGCCTGCCTGGTGTGCAGGCAATGTGAGATGGTGCCAAAGATACTCACTTTGCAAGCTAACGACCACTCATTGTCCTCAGAGTTTATTTTTTTCTATAATCAATGCATATAATTAATCAGTTGCTCACTGAGAAAGTGCAAGGTGGCTAATTGCTTTAATCATAAAACACTAATATTAATTTTCACTTAAGGCATCATCTGTGAAAAGTAAATTAAGATTGTTGAAATGAGAAATGCACAGGGATGAAAGAGCAGATGACATTTCTGCATCAGTTCTGGCTGGTGCTCTTGCAATTGGCTTGTGCCTCTCTCCAGGGTTTCTCCAAGTAAGCCTTTTTGAAATATTTTCTTCTTTTATTTGGGCAATAAAAATAGAAGAAAGATGTTACATCTCACTGTTCTCCATGAAAGGAACTGGCACTGCTTTGTTTTGTTTTGTTAATTACTTGCCTTTCCGCTGATCAATTAGCTTTTGGAACTGGCCAGAAATCTTCCATTAGAACAAATTTTTGTTAGGAAGGATGTGTGGTTTATAAAATTAAAGTATCCACAGGAAAATGAAAGTGAAATATTTTTATTTTGGATCAGTGCAACCTAATTTTAAATATTTGACATCTGGAATGTGCTGAATTAAAACAGAAACAACAAAATCTCACTCTGGTGCGTGGTGCACTTGGGAGAAGAGGGTCAGACACATGGTCCCCTGGAGGCAGTGAACATCATGTAATTTTAAAACCAAGTTCAACAAATTGAAGTAAAGAGCTTTCCTTTCCCCAAAACGAAAATAACACACTTTGCATTGAAAATGGCCCAAACCATTGTAAAGATTTTTTTTAAATTCCAAATATTTTTAAAGATTTTTCCATTTGAAAGCCTTTGTTCTCTGTTTCTCAACGAACAGTTTTTTTAGCTGCTCATACTGCTTAAGACCCTAAACAGTGTGGAAATCCCTGAATATCCCTCAGCATTTAAATGCAACTTAATTAAAATTTGTGCTGTAGTTATGTTTTAGTTACCAAGGTATCACCAGGGAGGTCTGAATTAGATGGTGTATGTGGAGAACACTCTTCCCTCACAAAGCTTCATCAAAATTCGATGGGGTTTAGGGAGAGTTTTTTGGGCCCAGTGATGATTTTGGCAAGGAGAGTCACAAACCCACTCTAAATACTGGACATGCAACTGGTTTTAAAAGGAGAGTTTTGGCCAAGCCCTCTGGGTAAGCCAGTCTTGCAGAGCAAAGGAGGGTAGGAGAGCTGGCATTCTCAAGGAATGCCCTTTCTTCTGTGAAATCAAAATGGCCTAAATACTGTAGATAAAGCGACAGATGATCTCCAATACTTTAAACGCCTCTCCTTCACTGTACCTGTAAATTAATTTGGTTAATTTGAGATTAATTCAGTCTTTTCTGTCCTGGCACTTCATCTTGGCGTGGTTGTTTGCTTTGCATTGTTTGATTTTTGTTGTATGCCTTTATGTTCTCCATATTAATATTTTATTTCTTGGTAGCTATGTAGGTGACTAAGATATTTTTAGATACCTGCCCTATTTCAGATTGCTTTGATTTAAATATAATGTTCTTCATTTCTATTTCATTCTCAATAGAAGCTATACACGTATAATGAACATCTCTTACCAGGGAACAGAATAGCAGTGCACAGCATCTAATAAAATGCTGGCCACACTGAAGCCACTGGTAGTTTTTGTGTTAAAATAAGAAATTTGACAGATCGTATAAATAGCAGGTTTTTCAGTTTGTTCTACTGTGCATTGCTTTTTTTTTTTTTTTTTTTAAGCATTGCAGTAAGGGGCATGGAGTTCAACAGAGCAAATGATGATACGAGGGGCTGTGGAAACACGGCTGCCTGGGATAACGTGTTTTGCTGTGAAACAGGAGCTTGCATTTGATGAAACTTTGGCTACTTTCAGTGCTGTATAGCTATTGTTTGGTGAAACTTAAATGGATATGGTAGTGAATACCTCAGTCACACGTTCCCTGTGCTGCCCTTACTTGTAGGCATTGATGTAGATTGGGGGTTGTTGGAAATGTTTTTCAGGCAAATTGTGGTTTGGATTTTGTTGACTGAGGTGAATCTCTCTTTGAATATGTACAAAGGTGAGCACGAAGACTGTGCTGTGTTCAAGGACTTAATAATTTCAATGCTAGCACGTTTTTTTTTTAATTTCTTCTTGTGAGAAACTAAATCACTTTAATTCAGTGGCACTTAACTCATTTGCAGGGTTAGTCAACCGTGATACCATGTCTGACAGATGTAGTTGTGAATCTTTCTGTCAGTCATCTAATGATGTCTAGGGCACTTCTTAAATTTAAACATCCAGTAAATTACTGTGAAAACATTGGCTGTGATCAAATATACTGCTCTTTAACAGAAGAATCTGGAATGATCATGTACTGCTCAAAATCTTAAATACTTGAGAAATTTAGTATTTGTGGATTTACATGAGTACATTCTGAAGATGCCACCTTCTCTCTCTGTAATTTTGGATTCAGCTGATTCCACATGGAAAAAGCAATGCAAACTTTTTAATTAATGCTAAAGCATATAAATTGGTGCATTAAAGCCCCTGAAAGCCCAGCATGTCTTGACAGGTATTAGTCACATTATTAATTCTCCCCTGGGGTACTCATAAAATATGCTAATGAGGTCAGCATGCAACTGGAATAAAGCACATTAGGTCTTCAAGACCTTTTAACTCTAAGGCTTGTAAATCAACCTGTGTTTGCTTTTTGTGACAGAAAAAATGTAGGCAATACTTTGCATTATGTTTTTTGAGTCTATTTTCTGAAATTTTCACCTCCTTTTGCTTCACCTACAATGACACTTTTATGTGTTCATTCATCTTCCATAATCATGCAATTTAGGTGAAACAACAGCTGTGTGGTTCTTAGCAGTTCTCTGCTCCTGTCAGCTGAGAAGCCTTTCATGAGAAGGAAAATACCCAACCTGTTTTCTGTCTTGTCTGCTCTCACTTTCAGCTCCTCTGCATCACCAGTCTGGATGGTTTGGACAGGACATCCCTGTCCTTCCCTCTCCATAACCCACATGGACCAGATCTCTCTGTTGTAGGTCACCCTCCAAACCACCTAAGCCACTTCGATTTCCCTCTTCACAAAGCCACAGTTTGGCTGTTCTGTAACAATAGATTGGTGTAGCCCCCAGAAGTGACCATCTTTAACAACCTGCCCTGTTTATTTCCTGAGTGCCATTACAACCACAAGTCCAATATTCCTGCCCTTTGCTGTGAACATTGCTGATAACTGGTCAGTGTTTATGGACTCTGCAGGCCCAGCAGGGTTGGCTCTCCCAGCAGGAGTGACCACTCCTTGCCAGACCATGTCAGGCTAAATGACTGGACTTGAAGGGCTGCTGAGTTTGTATTGCAGGCTCTGAGCTACAGATTTTCTCACAGTTATGGAAAAAATTCTGCCTTATCCCCCACATGCCACTTGAGAGACCTTGATGCTGGGTGTGATCTGGATCTTTGGTGAGAAGAGCCCATGGCAGATTTTGCCAGATCTTGGTCTCATTGGCAGGAGCAAGAGGACTTAGCTCTCCTTCCATTCCTGCTTATCCCTCCAAGATGCTCAAAGTGCTGGCTGCCATCAAAACAAAGGTTGCAAACACAGCCTTTACTGCAGCTCAGTGACCAGCAAGCACATATTTGATGTACTGACAGACTTGTCAGCTGTTTCTTACAGGGACATAACTAAGAATAATGGACTTGGACCTCATTTCTCTGCTGCCAGCTTTATAACTCTATTGCTCTCTCAACTTCAGTAGGTCATACTAATGCATAATCAAAGTATCTGAAAGGGGGAAAAGAAAAATCCGTGTCTTGGAAAGGGAATGTGAGGCAGGTTTTTAATGAAACAGAGCACTAAAGCTAGATGAAAAGTGTGTTCAGAGTATTTTTTGGTGGAATTCATTGCACAGTTTGTATTTCATATTATAATAAAATAATCCAAGGGCTCGTATCTCTCTAACAACTTATATGCCATTTTTTTCTTTTCTTTTCCCCCTGAATTAAAGAAACCAAGGAGTTCACTCCCTAATCCAAAGCTTTCAATTTGCTACTTGCTCTGAAAATCTTTAACAGCAACGAGTTGCTTAATTTCTTTTTATTTACTAATTTTATTACCTTAGCTGTATGCCTCCCTATGAACATACCTCCTTGTTATGTTGTAGGTGGAGCTTAAAGATTCTTGTACATCCCCTCTGAAAATTAAGGAATGTTTGGCTGAGCAGTGTTCTGTAGGTTACCTTGGTTTTGCCTTCAGAACTCTGGCTCTGAGCAGTTAGCAACTGGTGATGTGCTTCAGGTTTTCTCCCCATCAACCTGAAAATTGTGGAGCAGGCTAAGAATGCCAAGAGATGAACCACAAAACAGTGTCTTTATTACAAACACAGGTTCATTTGGCTGCTGCTTTTTAGTAAAGTCTCATGCCTGCCTCAATTTCTTACTCTTTTCCCCTATGTCAGGTAAAGACGCAGGGGAAAAGAAATGGAGGGCTTTTCAATAAACTGGTTTTATTTTAAAAAATTGATTGGGAAAAAGAATTCTCTTAAAAGTTCTGCTCAACGTAAATTTTCCCTAAGTCTTTGTGATTCGCATTTTTTAGCTTAGCTCTGAGCTAAGCATTAGCAAACAGCCTCAGGGTTAGATGGCATTTAGCTGGATGCATTTGAACTGTCATTTTGTTAGTTGGGAAAACACCTGACAATCTTGGTACCTAATAATGAATTTCTGATTTCTTTCCAGTTCTTTGGAGCTGGGAAATGTCTGTTCTTAGATCTACCTGTGTGGTATACAGCACTTCTGTATTGCCCATGTGCTTTATCCTGTATGAAATAAAAAGTGTGTTTACTGCACCCTTTTTTTTTTTAAAGATACTCACATGCTGAAGAGCACCAGCTAGCAGCGTAACTCGTGTTGATTTTCTCATTTTGTCTGCAGGAGAAGTAGGAAGGAAATTTCTGTGGAAAAAGTAAAATAAGTGATTGTGTGACATTGTAGTGCTAAGTGATACATAGAGAGGATCATCAGTTACTTGACAAAGAAATCTGTTTAATATAGAAAAAGAATGCAATGTGATGTGACCTCAGCAAAGCTATTTTTCTTCATAACTGTAACTTTAAAAATAATGCTACCTTAATGACGATAAATGAGAATGCTAAAGTAAGTCTCCATGGTTTTTTTCAACTGCATATTTGCTTGTTTGCTTTTAAACCTAAGCAGTGAAAAACTTTCAACTTCGCAGAATAAGTTGTTAGATAAGAGGTGGGACAGCCAACATGTCTTCCTGTAAACTCTGAAGACGGATTATTAGAATTCTTACTTCTTGTAATCTCAGCTTTTTTAACTGCTGTAGATTAAGCAATAGCTACTTGTTGTTTGCAGTCAGTTTATCTTCTTTTGACTGTATTTCCACCAGTTTTTCATTTGACTTAATCCCAGATGCTTGGTGAGTGTTGAGGAAATTGAAGGTTTTTTCAGTGAGAACTGCAAAATGAAATCACTCTTGTGGTATGCTCTGTACTTGCTCATTCTGTGGCCGAGTAGAGCCTGTACTGAGTACCTGGAACTGGAATACCAGGAGGGCTTACAGGGCACCTCAGATACTATTTTGGACCCAGGACACGCCTCCATCCATTTCAAGTGGTTCTCTGGTTTATTATTCCGTGGCTGTTTTGAAAAGATGAGCAGCAGACAAGTGTGCTGCTGTCTTATTTGTTATTCAAGATCTGGCTGGTGTAGTCTGCCTCAGTATTTTTACTTTTGTGATGTACCTACAAGAACTGGGTAAAAGGCTGCTGTTTCTGGAGAGACATGGCAGATTTCACCAGTTGTGAATTTGCTCTTTAAGGTTAATGTTTTTGAACAAAACCCATTACTTTGTGGATATATTCATTGTGTTTACAAGGTCTTCAATACAGCTTTGAATTTTATGGATAGAAGTATAGGCCATGTACATTAATTCATGTAGAGGCAGAGGTATTTAAAAAGTTACACAAACCAAACCAAAGTAAAAGTTTGCTTCCCATGGCAGGGAGGAGAGGGCTTATTGTATGATGGCTGACTTAGCAGCAGTGCCTCTGGTTTTTGTTAATGACCTTTAAGCCTTGCAGCACCTCTCCTAGGTTAAATATGTTGCCTCCTTTTTTGCCTTCTGGTGAGCATATTCCATTTATTTAAGCCTGTGTGTACAAAACTGTATGTACAAAATTTCATTTTGCCACCACTGACATTCAGTGTTATTTGAGTACAGTTTCCCTGAGACATTATATGTTGCAAATTGAGCCCAGGGGTTTGCTTGCTCTTTGGATCAGTAAGGAAATCAAACAAACAAAAGGTATCCTTCTGCCTCAGATCTAGTCCAGGACTTTAATGTCATGAATAGAATCAGCCCCTGACCAGTGGGATGTGTCTTTAATTGTCTCCTGGACTAGCGTGTGAGCATAGGATTTCTTGGTTTGTGGAGAAAAAGAAAAGTATATGTCAATAATGCTGTTTGTGAAGTGATATAAAAATTTATGGGTTTGCTGCATTATTCAACGTACATAATTTTATTATAGTGCTCAGCAATACATGGGACAACTGATTTATTGTTAGTGTCATATTTTGCATAACGAATTTTTTCCACAGACGATTTTACTGCATGTGTTTTAGAAGGTACAAGGCAATTCTTTGGGAAATTCTGGCCTAAGCTTATTTTTTAAGGAAAGCAGGATTTTATACAGAGGCAAAAGGATTCTGTTTGTGTCATGGTATACAAGCCATTACTTAATAAATGACTGAAAGGGTCTCATCCTGTGATCTGATACTCTTCTGTTAGTATTTTATTTGGCATAGAGGCTAGAAAGCAAAAACAGGGATACTCCTTAAAAAGCAATACCATTTCTCTCTGTAGTAGCATTTTTATTATATAGTAGATGTTATTTATAAGTATCTGTGTATAGATAGTGAGTGATAACCATCAAATCACTTTGCAACAATGAGCTGGTTTTGATTGAAGATGAGGGATTAAA
Organism: Dasyornis broadbenti; assembly: GCA_013397935.1. NCBI lineage: Eukaryota > Metazoa > Chordata > Aves > Passeriformes > Dasyornithidae > Dasyornis > Dasyornis broadbenti. Next base: position 1,115,735 of record VZRN01006642.1, on the reverse strand, counting down.
TTCACCTCATCGTAATACCCAGTGCCAACGACTGGTCTAAGGCCAGACCAGTGTCCAAGGCTGGTGGCTCAAGTTCTCCCCGAAGTTAAAAAACAGGAAACTAATTTAGATATTGAAAACCAAGTGTTACACACTTCAAGTCTAAGAGAAGGAATTGCCAGTAGACTTGTTTGGCAATAAAACTGGACTCTGAATCACTTGAGTGGAAAAGCGAAGTGTTCTTATTTCAGTGTGCTGTTGTGGATCTTCATCTGCACTGGTTTTGATTGCAACCTCCTAGGTTCCTCTGCTGATTAATTATTCATGTTAGCAATAAATTCCTTCTTGCTGCCTGCTGGGGACTCCAGTCTGTGGAGGACAGTGGCAAACCATGGATTTTAATAGTCACGTCCCAAAACACAAAATGAAATACTTAAGCTATCCACTGAAGCAGTTTCCTTTGTTTTAATTTCTCACTTATGTCTTAAAAAAAAAAACAAAACAAAAAAACCAAAAAAAAACCCCGAAAGCTTAGGCTTAGATATTTGTGGATTTGATCTTTAAATTAGGAACTTGGAGTAGTCGATTTGTACTTGTCTCTGCTGTTTCATTATCCATTTCACTGCTTCCATAGTGTGGGTGAAATACTCCACAATGCTGAAACTCACTGTCTTTGAGAAAAGACCCTGATGAAGCTGAATTGTTCAGTTAGCAGTTATTTTCTTTCCAAGAATTCTTTCTTGATTTTGCCCTTTGTGGATGGATCCTGCTACATTAGATAGCTTTTTCCTTTGAGTGCAGTGATCCAAAATGAAGCAAGTGAGAGCTAGGGGATGAGGGAGAGCGCTGCACAGCTTGGTTTATAGCCTGCCTAAAGGCACCTTTCCGTAAGCTGGGTTACCTGGGTCGCTGTCTGAATCATTCAGTCTGGAATCCTTTTGCCACTGTATGAACACAAGTGGTACATCAGCACAGCTAGAAGGGCTTTTCACCCACAATTTTTGTGGAAGGGAATTCTAGTGTCAAGAGTGGTTGATGGCAAGCACAAGGTGCTCGCATATTTCATGATGTCCTTAGAAGTCAGCCTCCCCACACCCACTTTGAGCATGGGGTATATAACTGGGACTGTATTTCTTCCAGATGGGAAAATAAAACACGGCTGACGCATGACTGAGTTTAAATTCTCATTTGTACAATATTTTTAGAGTGGAAGCAGAAGTTCTGAGTGAATATGAAGCTGGCAATATGTCTGTGTGGTATCTACATGACTGTGAATTTCGTAACTCATTACATGTCCTGTGGAAAAGTACTTCTCGTTTTCTGCTACTTCTAAGCTTCCCCCTGGTAATTTCTGTGGATTCCCATTAGTTCTTGAATTATGAGAAGTGGTAAATAACAACGCCTTGTACACCTTCTCTGTACCACTCATAATTTATAGACAACTGTCAAATTCCCCTTTTTTTTCCTGGCTGAAAAGTGATGTTCTGTTTACTCTTAGCTCATGCAAACCTGTGCCATTCAAAGTGCTGTGTAAGCAGTTGTGGTAATTTAAAAAAGCAAATTTATAAGACACCTGGGCACAAAGAAGCACTGAGAATTTGTGGCTATAGCTGACATGATTGGAAGGCATCTTCAGGCTGAAAATCAGGGCCTTAGTGTGGAGATACGGAGGGATCCATAAGGATCTCAGAAACGGATTCATCTCTGAGCTGGAGGACAGCATCAAGCCATGTGAGAGCCACTCTGCAAACCTCTGCTCCATTCAAATGCTGCAAAAGGTACATAGTCTGTGCTAAATACAAACAACCAGGCTTTATGAAATGACCACCCAAAAAACCCCACTGTACAATAACTTGAAAGATCCTTGGTTTTACCCTCCAAGTATCAAGGACAATGTTGTCCTCATTTCATTCTGGAAGAAGATTTTGGGAGTTTAAGGGTTTGAATCCAAAACCCAAAGACTTGGGTGCTACCAATGGACTGTCTATTCCTGTACCCCAGGAACTGAGAATCAGCTGAAGGGGAATGTTTTTAGGAGCAAAGCTATTCATACACAAGTCTCAAATTATCTTCAATAGCATGCTCAGCCAAATCTTAAAAGGAATACAAGTACACATTAATTAAGAATTAACATAATTCTGTTCCTTGAGTATGGTGATTATTAAAACACAAACTCAGTGAACATACACTTGAGAGAAAGCTGCTAAATATTTTTAAAACCCTAATTTTCAGTCACCCTTTATTTATTTTTTCATTAAGAAAGAAAAAAGAAGATGACACTTGATTTTGTGAAACTTTCCATTTGCTTCTCAGATCAAAAAGTTGCTGAGTGTCCTTAACTGCTGATAGGACAAATCAGGAATGATTTAGATTTATATGGAAAGCAGAGACATGGGACGGCATTTTGAAAAGTGCCTGAAAGCCACATTTGTGATGCTGTTCAGACAGCTAAAGGACTGAGAAAATATGCAAAGAGATTTTCAGGCATATGTGCTGGCCATTAATGCAGTTTTCACAGTTGAATTTTAAGAAATGTACATTCTTAGGCATTGAAATGCTTTTAGAAATCTGACTGCTGTAGTACCACAAATGCGATTTTCAAAACTACTTCTATTGTTAGAAGACCCGTGTGTCTGGTCACTTCCACCAGAGTTTGGAAAATAGGATTTAACCTTTGCTTTGCCACACTAAGCAGTGTAACACCTGAATAGTCTTGTAAGTGTTGATGAACAGTCCCTCAGTAGTGACCTGAGCTCTCACACCACCTCACAATTAACCACACTGGAAATACCAGTAGCCTACAGGAGGCTTTGCATGCCAGAAAGCATTGTTCCCCAGGCTTGCTGGTGTGGGAAATGGGAAATGGCACAGCACAGTAGGGACTGGTTTCTGTCCAGATACATCTCGCAGAATGAAGAGGGCAGAATTTGCTATTGATTCTCAGCTTCCCCTTCAACTTGTGCTTCACTTTGCCCTGCATGTCAGTTCTTCAGCTGATTTTCTGTGTTCCTTGTGTTTTGCAGAATGCCAAAGCCAGCTACGACTTCAGCAGTAATGATCCCTACCCCTATCCCCGCTATACAGACGACTGGTTTAACAGGTAAATGGATTTTGGGCAGCCTACCCTCCACTTCGGTTTGTGTAAAAAATTCTTCATCTTTGTGAAATGTCTGTTTTCTATATTCAGTGGCCACAGAACAGACAATGCAGTCTCACTAGTGCTTGAAAATTAGGGGTTATTTACACTTCATTTTTTTGGGTTTATAGTTTATAAATTAAGTTGCTGCTCCAGCAAAGTATATTTTTAGATTGTTTGAATAGATGATAGCTACGTATCTTTTTTTGTCAGCTGGTATAGAAGGGTCCAGTAATCCAAATCTGTATAAACTGGTTTCTGATCTGCAAGCTAATTTTAAAGGAAGTAAGCTGGAGAGATGAAAGACTTTGGGGGAAAAAGTCCTTTCATCCTAGAAAAACAGCATGATGTAGAATGACCAGTTTAAAAACAATTAGATCGTGTGTTAAGTTCTGAATCACCTTGATTTAAGGACAGTGTATATGGGGTAGCATTTTTCTAGCTGCTGTAGTAGCTAGAAGTCCACATACGGTGGAAGCTGTTCTGTTGTGTTTATAAATTTGGAATCAACAGTGCAGCTGTGCTTGTTGTATTATTTCTCCTGAGTGCATCGTGATTGCCCAAGACCCATTCCTTCTTCAGTATGTTCTGAGCTTAGCTCTGAACTTAGCCAGTTTTCAGCAGGAGAAGGACTGGTTCTCAAGGTATGGTATAAATAAGGATGGCCCAAAAGGAAAGGCGTAAGATCTTTTAAAGTGTGACTTTTTAGTTTTCCTGAACTTGTTGGCTCTTTTTTTTTTTTTTTAACATAGAATAGAAACATGTTTTGACAGTTTTTTAAAAAATGGGTTCCTTGGGTTCTGCATCTATCCCAGGGCAGGTTCTAGCTTGGATTTGCAAAAGTTTTTTCAGGATATTTTCAATGAAATTTCCAAATGTCCTTTAGACAGATGTTTCCCAGTAGTACTGAGGATTTGAAAACTTTTAAAGATTTCAGGGCTCAGACTGAGTGCTTATCAAAAAATATTTCACGCCTCTTTGATGTGGTTTTCATCTCTAACTTAGGGTGACTGGATAGTCTCCAAGTTTTGGATGGGGTTTTTTTCTTTTTATTTCTAAAGAAATCAATTGTAGTTCTGTCAGAGTGACACAACAAAGAAGCAGCTCCCACCTCAGACATGGGCCTCCTGGAATGGATTAAAGAGAGTTAGGAGCTGTGATGTCCTTCTTTGTAGTACTGCAACTTTTCAGCCAAAGCAAGATCTCAATGAGATTTCTCCATCATTGTGGGAAAGGACATCTGACACTTTTAAAGTAGTATGAATCCAATTAGTGAATGGAAAGTCAAAGAAGGACTAGGGCTCTAATTTGTGAAGGTCTGCTTCCTTTCATGCTTTATTTATGCAAAGGATCTTTTTAGGAGAAATAGATCACTTAGCTCTGGAGAGGAAGAAAATTAAATTTAGCTTTAGTGTGTAATGGTAACGTTTTTTGTTTTCAGTGTGGAACCTCATAAAATTAAGTGTGTTCTGCCAAGCCCCATTAACACCAATTCTGCTGCTTTCAAGTATTTTGTAGTGGGGCCCAGTTTGCCGTCCTCACCTATTCTGCAAAGTGGCCCTGGACGAAGAGTTACCTCCCAAAGTCTCTTTGAACAGACCTCAAACATTCCAGATGTGGCAGGGGTTATTGTCTCTGGTCCCAGGTGCCCCTGGCTAACTTCAAGCATTCAGGTGAAGAATTGAGGGTGAGAAGCACTGTTGTCTATGACCTGATCTGTAATAATTGAGAAGAACATGATTCAGGTTTCCAGAAAACTGCAATTCTTTCTTCTGTTTCTTGAGGGAGTCAGGAGTTCAGGTCAGCAACAGGAGGAGGAAAACAATGGACAAATTGTTTTGCAGATTTCCTTCACTGTTCTTTCTTTTCAGAAAAAATTAAAATGATACTTAGGAAGTATAACATTATTTGTCAATGAACCCTAGTCATGATGGGATGCCCCATCCCTGGAAGTGTTCAGGGCCAGGCTGGATGGGGCCCTGAGCAGCCAGGTCTAGCGGGTAGAATGCCTGCCCATGGCAGGGAGATTGGACCTACATAATCTTTAAGGTCCCTTCCAACCCAAGCCACTCTGTGATACTATCAACCTGGAGATTTCTTTCACAATACAGGGAGTTTTCTGGCCTGCAAGGTAAATCATGGAAGCAGCACATTCGGTGGAACATCCCTTTCTTACCCTCACAATATAAGAAGGCTTTAAGATGCAAGATTCTTCGTTTTCTTGAGGTTGGGATGCAAACCAGCACACCGTATCCAGCTGTCCAGGAGTAGCTGTGGCTGTTTTTCTCTGCATATTTTTGCTATTCCGTTAATCGAGCTGATGTACTCCTATATAAGCTCTTGCCATGACTTCTGACTCCTGAATTATTGTTACTGGTAGGTTACAACTGTCTGCCTCTGACAGTGTGTCTGTCCCTACGTGTAGCTGCACAGGTGCATCTGGATAGGGAATGATTACATGGAAAATCTACTGAGAGAAACCTGAAATAAAGGCTCCATTTTGCACTGTTTGCTGTCAGTGATGTATCTCCCATTGAATTTTATGCATGCAGAAGGATCAGACTCAAAACAGGATAGCATAATATCCCTTTTTCCATAAAGAATACATCTCTATATGAGCAATTCAAGTGATTTGTGGAATAAGAAGCAGAGGACTGATCACCAAAGGGCTTTTGTGAGCTGCCAGCTGCATGTGCAAAATGCCGTTAGACTTTAAGAATAAATAGGAGAGGTTTTTGCATCGAGCATTTCATTGATCACAGCTGCTCTGCTTGTAAGCACAGATTCCTCTTCCATTTGGTGCTTTTCAAGGCTGATGGAGTAACATTGGCCTTTCCATCTAACAGCCACCCCAAGCAGGGTGGGTTTTGGAAGGGGAGAGGGGTGCCTCAGGCAGGAAATCACTTCCAGGCAGTTCAGCTATGGCAGAGGCACATAGATGGCTTGGTAGCCGAGTGATTGATTCCCATGTTTACTGTACTCACTGCTTGACTGTGTTCAGATGCACAGCTTGGGGATCTAGCAGGAGAGGGTACACTTGGTGCAACATCAAGCAGAGCTGTGTTTGAGCCTGAGGAGCAGTGGGAGCAGAAAAGGAACCTGCATCAAGCCCAGTTTCCAAAACCAGAGGCAGCCCCACAGAACTCAGTCGGTTTTTAGAACTGCTTTGGGAACTGACTGTGATTTTGAGCACCCTCTCCTCCTGAACCACATTCAGTGCATTGGCATGTACCGTGTTCTGCAGAGAGGAGGTAGCTGTGGGAATCAGTGATTGATTGGTCCTATACAACCCTCTGATTTGATTTTGTGAGCATGCAGAAGGCATAACTTGGGCTCTCCACCTTGGAGCACTGAGATTACAAATTTCTGCCCTGATCTAAATAACCAATAATTAATTCCACTCCTGTGAGCTTTGTAATCTGTATATTCTCTCACTCAACTAATGACCTAGCAGGGCAAAATTTATTTACTATCTTGGAAACCCATATTCTTCAGACATAAGAATGTCTTTTACTAATTATGGATCCAAACCCAAGTTGGGGAATGCTTTCCCTTCTGTGAACACTCAAATGTTCAGAAGCTGACAATGTCATGTAAGTGAAAAGGGGATTGCATTTGCCCCACAAAAGTGTCCATCTGAGTTTTGCATGTTCGTTTGCTGCCCAATGCAAGCAGCTAAAGTGGTCAAGACAGGCGTATGGTCCCAGCTGTTGAGACTGCAGCTCTGCATAGCCCTCCCCTGCCGACAGCTGAAAATAGGATGGATGGGTCCCTGTCTTTTGCTGTCTGCAGAAGCATGTCAAAGCAGATGAAAATAAAATAAAAATCTGTGCCACCTCTGACACTTTCAAAAAATATGTCAATAAAATATGTCAATAGAGGGGCACACACAATACCACTGGCAGTGGATTTTAGAAACAGAATTGTTTTCAAAGACAAAGCAGAGTGAAATTTTCATAACTAGTATAGATATGTTTTTTTAATACAGTATGCAAAACATTTTGTCAACTGAATCCACTTTTCCCACCGTACTTTTTCATGCATGTTCGTGTAAAATGTTTTCACTTGCATAAAGTTTATGGAAAACTTGCTCTACTTGCTAATGTATGGTTTACCTTTGAAGTAGCTTGTTCACAGGTGAAAACATTTTAAATTTTGTTCTATCTCCTTGTTTTAAATTCTGAAATAGGGAAGAGGTGACCACTGTAGAGAAAGGCTGTGATTTGTGCCTATGACGTGAGTCACTTCATAGAAACCACAAAGGGTTTATCAATGATACATGAACAGCAAATAGGGCTGAGTTGGAAAAGTCTGCTATTTGCCATTAATAATTCAACCAAATGCATTTCCACTAACTCATAAGTGATTTTTTTTTCCTCTCTAGTCAGCAGCACAATATTGAAACTCAATGCTGCTGGAATAGGCATGTTTGCAGTCTCTGTTTTGTGGGCCACTGCGCTGGGGAGGCCGGGACGGGGAGAGGACCTTCTGGTAAAACTTTTTTCTCAGGAAGGTCCTAATACAGTTTTTCTCACTGTAATCTGGCAGTGTCACTGATTTTTTTTTGCACCCCAGCATTAGTCAAGCCAGTTTTGAACAAAGCCATTTGTTATTCGCTGTGGCTTGTAGTTGGCCCAAAGGTGACTAGATAATGAATGCCTAGCATTGACAGCACCCAGTTGTCTTTCTGCCACACTTCTTTGAACAAAGAACATGAAGGAAAATCTGCCTGATTGTTGATAGCAATTTCTGCAGCAGCTGAATAAGAAATCGGTATCACCGTCCTCTCTGCCCCCTTTGTGAAAGGAAACTGGATGAGATCTTCAGTCATCTTCTTTTATGGAACTGCCTTTAAAAATATATTCTTCTAAGTAGAGCAGGAAGAAGTATATGTTGCTTTTTAGCTTTTTATTAATGTTACACTCATCTTTTCCAGAGGCCCTTAAAGGGAAAGAGAGAGTAAAAGGTGATTAAAACAGTTCTGCTGCCTCCCGGGCTGGTCCATCTGATACTCAGCATAACCTTTATAATACAGCATTTTTAATTGCTGGGATCATTAGTGTGCTGTAGGATCAACTCCAGTTTTAATGCACAGAGTGGATTGATGTGAGCAGTAGGATGGATTTATATATTGGTTCAACATCTTAAACTAAAAAAAAACCCTGACAGCAGCACAGGTTTCAGTAGTTTCCCTGCTGCTATGCTATTTTTTAAAAACTAGGTTATGTTGTCTGTACTTCTCTTCTCTGTGGCTTAATTTCCTTGATGATTTGGGAGAAAGGAAAGTGCAATCTTGCTTCCTGCAGGAAGCCACTGCCAGTTAAAGGGTCTCTGTTAAGAGCTGTAAAGCACTTCAGAGACACCAGGCATTACTGAAACACCATGTGTCAGCCCGAACCTGGACCTGTGTGTCAGAGCAGAGACTTTTCCCACTTGAGCAGAAAGCACCTTGTCAGCTGGAGCACCTTGAACTGGAGCACCTTGTCAGCTCCTTTGGGAATTAGGCACTGGATGAGAGGGATGCATGTGCCCTTAGGTCTGACAGCTTTGGGCCTGGCCAGCCAGGCTGCAGTTCTGCTGCTTTGGAGTGCAGTGACCATCGTGGCTCCTTCTGCTACTCCAGCTTGTTATTGCACCCACCTCTTCCCGTAACATTTGTTTTGTGGGCAGGGCTGTGCTCTTTGCACACGTTCAAACAGCAAAAAGACAATTTTTTCTATAGGGTTCAAAGTAATGGGTGTCGCACTGTCAAGCCACAAAAGTAAAGGAATTAATATTGATCTTATATTTACAGTGTCCTGTCAGGGGCTCTTTCTACTAAGAGCTGGTAACGAGGCAGAACCTGTCTCACAGAGCTAAAAAGAAAAGGCCTGAATAACTTCACAACTAAATGCCGTGTAAGGATACACGTTAACCTCAGAGCAAGCATCACTCATCCTGCAGAGGGGAAACTGGATATCACCTGCTTCAGGAAGGAATGAACTCTTAACAGGATCCAGCACTCAACTATTTGCCATGGTTTGGTTTTCCTCTGTGGCACTGAGAGCTGACTGAGGCAAAACAAGCTCGCAGTGATCCAGCTCAGCTCAGTATGTGCATTAGCTGGGATTGATGTGGTCTCTCTGTCTTCTTTTTCACAGCCACGGGACAAGGTGTGCAGGAGAGGTGTCTGCAGCTGCCAACAACAACATCTGCGGCGTGGGAGTTGCATACAACTCCAAAGTGGCAGGTATGGTAGCAATTCAAGGTGTGAATGCTGTGCTGTGCTTCAGGGAGAACTCCTCCTGCAGAGACAGGAGGTGTTGCCCAGGACAGGTCTGCAGATTGGTACTGGGCCGTGTGTTTATTACTTTTCACAGTAGCTGGAGAGAGGAATTTCTCCATGGCTTCACCTTGATTTTCAATCAAGGGCCTTATATAGGCTCTTTAATAACAGTGCAAAAGAGCAGGTCTGCTCCTTCATATACCAGCTCCTGTTTGTATACTGATTTTCAGTGCTTCTCCCCTGCGTAGGTGCAGAATCATTTGTGGCAAATCTCATTTTGTAGGAGGTAAAGTATAAATTCCTGCTGCACTTAGAAACTGTTTGAAAAGACAAATCTCATGCTGCTCTTACTCCTTAGACTCTCACAGGGCAGGAATTGCAGTGCTGTAAATCTCTGTGGTTGTAGGTCTCCTCTGTTTTAACAGTGATATGGAGTGGTAGGAGCAGATGCAGAGAATGAAACAGGTGGTACTTAGCACCCAGCATCCACACCCTGGGTGGGTTTTTTTACTTCTGGGTATTTTTACTTCTAACGAGCACTTCTCTGCACAGATACCCTGAATACAGTGCTTGGAGTGAGTTAGGCCCTTGACACCATGTGTCAGTTTAGTTGAATCTGAAGAAATCCAGTTTTCCCACTCTGTTCCATGATGAGAACTGAGTCACAGCAAGCAGAGATAGATGCTTATGAGTTTCACTTTACTTCCCCTGATCCACACCAGAACATCAGCATGGATGTACGCATTGCTGCCCCGAGATAGTCTGGAGTGTGTGTTCATGGACAGCTCGGCTCTACTTGGCTGGTCCCTGTTTCAATGTAGTGTAAGGAGAATCTGGGGAAGGCTACATTTCACCTCTCACCTGGTGACTGAAAGGTGAATCTCCACCAGAGAAGGGCACCAAGCAATGTTTGCTAAGCTGCTATCCAAGAAATATCACTGAGTGTTAGTAACTGGCCGGGCAGATCTAATGAATGTCTCCTTTCTTCAGTAAGGGTAACATCTCCTTCAGGGATGAGGCATTCCACAAAATTCTTGCAAGAGTTTCTCTTAGAGGAATGGGAATTGAGGCATGGGATTTTGGCTGGACCACGTCCGTATAATTCATATAGCTCTACAACTTCAAGCTGGTTGCTTAAAAATCAAGAGCTGTGAAGACATTTTCTTATGACCAACAGCCTACAAATAATCTTCTGTATTTGTCCACTTTGTAGTAAAATCCCCACGAGTTTTTGGAAGTACCAGCCAGCTTTCCCTGCCTGAGGACAATGTGTATTGGCAGTACCACTGTGTGGTCCATGGGGACTGAAAGTCCATGAGAGTTGAGGGTCTGCTGCTGTCGTGGTTTGCGGGATGTTTGCAGGATGAACTGGAAGTTGGTTGCTGTAACAGATGAATGACAAGAATTCCCCTTAGCAGTCATATGGCTGAGGCACTTTATTGCAAAAATCAGGGTTCTTAAACAGTCAGTGTTATAAGTTCACATTCTTGTGAGGCACAACAAATGTGTTTAACCAACCACCGTAAACCACAATAGGAACAAGCACTAGGTATAACCAACCACCAACACCACAGTGTGGACACTCATTGGTTCTATCATTTGTTTTCCAGGGTTCTGTAACTTGTTTTTCACCTCTAGTTTAGCTGAGTCATTCCCAGACTGCTTTTCTCATTAGCTGAAGTAACAGGAGTGAGCAAGAGTTTTAAAAGGGTAGCAAGGCCCTCATTTTGTAAAGTTTTTCTTATCTGCAACAGATTGCCAAGGACCTGGGGCATCACTTGTTTTTTTTCTTGTATCTGTTTTTTTTCCTTGAAGATGGTTTGTTCCCCCACTTTCCTCAGGGTCAATAATCAATTTTGTGGTTGTTCTGGATTAGATTTCTTAGGGAATTTCTCGCCATTTGTTGTCAGGGAGATGGTGAATGGACAGTGATTAAGAGACAAAAAGGATAGCCAAGTGCATTGACATGTTGTACAAATGGTTCAGGGAGTGGGGAACAAGGGTTTTGGCAGTTCCTAGCCGGGGATAGGCAGTCCTTGCCCGGCTTGAAAGGGAGCTGGTTGTGGTTTTGGGTGCTGGACTGCTGCTGTTCAGAGGGCTTGGTGCTGCTGTGGAATTCTTGCTGCCTGTTGGTGAGCCTGCTGCTTGCAGGAGCTGCTGGCTGACTGGAAGTTTCCAGCACCTGCCCTTGCCGGGAGAGACCCTCACAATCTGCAGGTGTTTCAGGGGAAACCGGGCCCCCACCTCCTCCCTCTCTCTGGAGAGAGGGTCCCCACTGCTGGTTTGACTGGAACCTAGGCGTCTGCCATTGCCAGGATTCCACACCGTGCATGAGTGCCTGGGGAAACCAACCCCTCTCACCTTCCTTGGCAGATATCTGTCTTTTAAACCAGGACAGTGATTTCTGCCCAGATCTGCATTTTATAAGTATGGGAAGCGATTTCTCTCCCATTGAGTTTGACTTTATCATTTCTAGTTTGAGTTAGCCCATCAAGAACATCCAGCTTTCGTCTGATTTCTATTTGAAATTAATACCACCTCTTTTCCAGCCGTATATTTGACACAATGGTTTTCTATTGAATACAGTAAAACTGCTGGCTTCTAAATAAGCATCCTTATCCCCATTCACACTGTTTGGCTCTGTGCTACTGATTTCTGCCCCATCTGTGTCCTAAACTGTTGGGAAAAACTGAACTTCAACTCAGGACTACGAATGAAACTTGGAATGAATCCCTGGTTGTTCAGGTCTCATCCAGAGGCCAAGTGGCAGGTTGGCTGTCAGTGAAATTGTCCCGTGTGGGGCACGATGGATGTAAGGTCTTGCACTGCTGTCTGTTGCTGTCTGTTGCACTCTGGCTTGCTTAGAGTCAACACTCTGAGGTTTTATGAAGCTGGCATGCCCTAAGATTGTATCACTTAAACTCTTAACTCCTTCTGCAGTATGGGTTAAAGGAAGCAGGTTTTGGTTTGATTTTTTCCTCCAAATGCCGGCCATATTTTGCTATTGTGTCTGCATGTTGACACAATAACATTTTTCCAGGAAATTGCTGTGAAGTGTGTTTCCCTAGTCTCATTAAATTCTGGAGATCCACCAAAATAAATAGAAAAATTACTTGAAAAATTAATGACATGTCAACACAAAACTGAATGTTAGTTAGATGGGGGGGGGGGCTGTACTCTTTTTACCTAGCTTACAAAATACCGTTTTAAATGCCATTAATAGTATTTAAACACTATGGATAATTTCTGAGATTGCTACATTCTGCTATTTTTAAAGTGTTCTCGAGAAGTAAATGGAAAATACTGTGTAATTAGAAAGCTAACAATAAAGTTCTTTCTCTTTCTGGGCCATGCTGCCTTGGTGGCTGGGTGTTAAATACTGGCATCCTGCTGTGTAAGCACACCCTGGTGAAAGGGAAATGTCAAGTGCGGAATTACTGACTGGGTGAAACTGCCAGTTACTTAAAATACCTGTAACACGGGGCCTTCTGCAGGTGCTGAGATTACATTTTGTGCTGGGTAATTCAGATTTCATGTTTATGTTGGTTAAAACTACAGGTATTCGAATGCTCGACCAGCCGTTTATGACAGACATTATTGAGGCTTCCTCCATCAGTCACATGCCTCAAGTCATAGATATATATAGTGCCAGCTGGGGACCAACTGATAATGGGAAGACTGTGGATGGACCCAGAGAGTTAACGCTGCAAGCAATGGCAGATGGTGTGAATAAGGTAACAGTCTTATTAATGATATGGGTTCTGCGGCAGAGTTGTGTGTACGTGCTTGTGCTGAAACCAATGACTTGGGAGCGCAGTGCAGTTGCACAAATCATCCAACTTTCATCGTATTTCAAGGTTCTTTGATGTTGTTTCTGCAATATTTGGTATTTTGGTATTGCTTTTATTGTATAGTCTCAGCATGCTGTGTTTATCTCTAGTCAGCTTATATATGCTTTCCATATGCCGTTGCAGTCAAAATGGAAGGGCCTGATCATGTAAATATTCCCCAGGTTGAAACATGCCAGCTGTGCTACCGACACTACCTTGTTTGTTTTGGTGTGTTACCAATTTAATTGTTGTTTTGGATTTGGAGCGTCTCTCAGGTCACTCTTGTATGGTCATTCTTATAGCTGTAATTGAACTGCAATGGATCAGATGTCCACGGACTAATATCATCCAGGAGCCTCCTTGTTTATTCCCGCATTTCCATCTCCTTCTAGGAGTAATCTGTGTTCTTTGTTCAAAAAGACGATAAACCAGCCCAAACAAACCAACCTTGCATGGCTTTGTCTCCGCCTCTTCAGTGTCATGCAGCCAACCACAAATGCTCCTGGTGCTATAGGGAATCAGCCTTCTCCCTTGGCTGATTATAGATGGGTTTCGATATTGACAAGATCTGAAATTACCCAGAACATCTGGGATGGTTTTGTGTGGGAGCTCCACAATTACTCACTTTTCCATCCAAATTATTTCTTCCTTTTACTTGTGCCAAATTCTCCCACTCTTCATCACCACCTTGCTGTAAGCAGGCCATTCAGTTTACCTTGTTTTGTGACGTGATAATTAAATCTACTGTGTGATAAGTAGTGAAGCATCTAAAGCTTTCTCAAATGCTGAGCCTCAAATGTTTTGCCTATAACAGAGGGATTATAGGCATCTTCATGCTCCCACCCATAAAATTGGTAGTGTACTGCTATAATACTGGAAGACTTGTCACAAATTTCTTCTAAGTCTGCTCAGTTTTTTTGTATAAACTGTACAAACCTCTGATGAGTTCAGAGTCACTCTGAAGTCACCTTGCACAGGCTGTGTTTCTTCTTGTGACTTTTCATTTATCTAGTGTTTCCATAAAGATCCCCTTAAACATTTTGGTCTTGAGGAGAATCTTTCCTAGGTGTGTGACAGTTTTAGCAGCACCTTGATGTGTTAAAGTTACTTGATCTCTCTTCCACCAATGTTGGTTGTAGCAGATATAAACTCTGAACACAGAAAAATTTCCATGTAATTTTTGTGTTGTCCTCTTCCAATGGAGAACTTGTCTAAAAGTAGCAGAAAAGGTGGAAGAATTAAAACTGAACTAAATAGAGTTACTTTACCCTTCAAGAGAAGCAAATTTTGAATCGTAGTCATGGGGATTTTTTGCAATTTGGTATATAAAATATCTTTTAATTAAGTTGCTGTCATATTGCCTGATGCTTTAATTTGTGGAGTTACACTGGAATTAACCTTCTCTTTGAATGTTAAATATCAGAGTAGGGATTTTTCTTTTCTGCTTTATTGCTTAGTTGGAGTCCCGCACTTGGAGTGTTGGACATATTACTTTTTTAATGCCTTGTCCTCAGGAGTGTTTGTCATTCTCTTCAAGAAATAATTTGAAGTATTAAGATCAGAAGGGGCCCTGAGATCACTCGAGTTGAAGGCTCAGGAAAGAGAGAACAGTGACAGTGAGCTGTGCTCTGGCAAGTGTTGCTCTCATACTGTATCAGGAGATATAAAATTAACAGGAGAGCCTGCATTAGTAAACCACTTCTGTCAGCCATTGCAGAATTAGGAGGAATGATACTGGACTCTAAGAAAAATGTTGTTGTCCAGGGACAATTACACTTAATCTTATAGTGGCAGTATCCCAGCTATCTACTGGCAATACGTGCACAAAAGATGAAACAGTTCCACCCCAAATAACTCCCTTTGTGTTGTGATCATGGCTTTATCTACCCTTCTTTTGCTCATTACATTTCCTAACAGAATGATTTTTTTGGGGGTTTGTTCTGATCTGTTTTTTTGGTTTTTTTGAGAGACAGATTTTCTAGAGATATTTCAAGCTGTCAGTGGATGCTGGGTATTCTCAATGGTGCTTTGGAAAACCCACTACAGAGTTGGCTGCATGTAAAGGAAGACTAACAAGCTTTTGGTATAATACCCTTTTACTAGTTTAGGTCTATAATATATGCATCCAATTCTCTATTGACTGTAAAAATGTAAATCTAGTTTATGATTATTTTCCAGTGTAACCCTCCTGTCTTATTAAAAAGTTTCTTTTGTAAACTGAGAGACAAATAAACGTAGGAATTCCTTTTTACCAGCCTAGAGCTGATTCTCACCAGAATGATGGTTCACGAATTAATGATGAAGCTGAAATATTGGCGGGGAGGAAGCAACATGCTGAGAATAAAAATGTGTTCTTAAACTAAAAGCAATACTTCCAAATGTCCTAGAAGGCAATATAAAATCTCTTGCGTGGAGCAAGATTAATATCCTTGCTTCTAATGCAGTAAAATAAAAATCAGTAAGTGGGAGTGATACAGAATTCTTACAGGGAATATGCATTTAATTGAGTTGACAAACACAGGTAAATGTTTACCTTGCTGCCACCATACTTGGGAGCCCAGTTCAAGGAGGAACTCACTGCCAAGTGTTTCATTCTTCCCACAGTCTCCATTCCACTGCCATGTCCTTTAGAATTCCTCCTTCCAGAGCTACTGAGATGTGGGGGTAACAAGTTACCTGATAAGGACAATATGATAAAAACTGCAGAAACCGTGAAACTTCATGTTTATATGTCTATTTTTCTATATTGAAGCCACCTAGCTATAACTGGACAACACAATCTTAATCTGGCAATTCCTTTATGGGCTCTTTTACTGACTGTATTTCTAAGGCTGGGCTCAAAAGGGGTGGTGTGTGTGTGAACTGGGGTGTCAACATAACCCATGTAATCAGAAGTTACTGGGAAAGGGACTCAAGCTGCTTTTTGTTACTAAGACACAAACCCACTCATTTTTTAAATGTGATCTGGCTTCACTGTGTTATCTCATGGCTTTATTTCATGGGCAGTGGTCACCAAGCGTGACTGGGTCACTGAGTAGTGGTAGTTGCACTGCAAGATAAATGAGCTCACAGTTGAACTAGCAGGAACTAATAGGGATTGAGAAGAGTTTCATACACACAAACATCCACAAGTATTTGGCAATTACCAGCACTGGCCTGACACAGATGAACGCTCTCACCTAACGCGACTTTCAGCTGCTAGAAAAGAGGTATTTGGGGTGTAATTGGAAAGGACCTGATAAAACTTCTAATTTATAGAGATTAGGTTGAAACTTGTTTGTATACTGTACCTGCCTAATGAGGGGGCCTTGCATTCATTGTATGTATGGTATGACTGGACAAAGCTGTGTGATTTACACATCCCTTGTCTGAGCTGTGCTTACCCGCTTTGGGGGCTAGCCCAGCCCAGCTTGGAGAGGGAAGTAGAGCTGGTAGGTGGAAATCCTGTGACAACACATCTCTCTTAAACAGAGACTTTCTGTTCTCTATTACCTTGCATCTAGAACGATCAGTCATCATCTTAAACAGGAAAAGGCAACTTAGGTCAAGAACTAATTCCACATATCTTTTATGGTACATCCTGTCTTTGGTATAGTGTCCAGTAAACATTTCTTATTTGCCATTTCATGAGTCCAGTTCTTTCCAGCTTCAGTTATTGGAATTTAAGGCAATAAAAAGAAGTAATCAACTAAACTGGTCTCTATGTATTGCATTTTTATGATACAGGCTTTTATATTAGGAGGTCGTGAGGGTTTGCTCATGGATTGAATTAATTCTTTGAGACTTCACCGGCTCAGCCGGAATATATAACACATGATCCATTCGTGCTTGTGCTGAGGAAAACATTATTGCTTCCCTAATGTCGTTCTACCTAAGAAAATGCTGCCCAAGTACAAATTGCCGGGGGAGCAGTATTAAGAATTTATAGTCACATCATGGCTTTGTAATTGGGCTCGCCAATGAAGGAAGAAAGGACAATGGAAAAAACCAAAAGGAAATATTTCTCATTTGCCTCTCTCCAAGTGCACAGAAACTGTGTTACTGCTCTTTGAAAATAGCATGTTAATGAAGTATATACAGATAGATGCATCTAACATAATTTTATTTGTTCAACAGCTAAGTGAGGACAGGGAAATTTATGATATGGCAACCATCTGATTACTCCATTTTTGAGGAAGCCCAACAAGCTTCTTTATAACTTGAGAGCCCTTTACTATTGTATTGCCATTGTATCTGAAATATGCATTATAGCTCAATGTCTTGTCTTACTCATGTAAGATAAAATCAAACCTTATTAAAACCCAACTCATGTTGTGTCTGTTTGGAATTCTGAACCCTGGTCATCCGACAGGGATGTTTTCTAAGGAGGCAAGACAGTAAAGTACCCTGAAAACGTTGATATTGTTGTCTTACTCTGCCCCCAGTAGTGTTTTTTGCCTAATCTCTGTGCCACAGTTCAGCGGATACGTGCTTTAGCTTCCCAGCAAGGCTGATGTCTGCAAGCTGGGAACCTTTACACAGTGCTGCTGGGGGCACAGGTGAAGCTATGATGCTAGAGTTCGTCACACCACTTGGAAATGGTGGGAAGGGAAACCAGCATCGGTCACTGGTAAAGAGTAAACTGGGTGTTTAGAGTCTTTCTCAGTGATAATCTAGCTCAGAGATAATGAGAAGAGGATGAGATTGATTTTTTTTGCAAATATTATAAATACCAGAATTAGGCCTGTAGAATTGTTTTATTATTACTTATGGTACACAGCCCAGCATCCAACAGAAAAGGCATGGCTAATTAAAATGTTTTGCCTCAGCATTTTCAAAGTTCCCTCCTCATTTCCCTGCTAGACTGAGCTCTAATTGAAACCTAATTCTGTCTCTCTTCACCAAAAGTGTAATTTGACATTCATTTCTCTTGGCTAAGGGAAGTCCATCCAATTTCAGCAGCAATTTGGATGTAGAAAATGGCTCAAGCATTATTTTTAGCCCAAGGAGGTATTAACAATTATGCTATTAATTGTGGGTTGGTGGATGTGAGTTCAGTACTCTTCTGTGACCCATTCTAAAATAAGTTACAGAAAGCCTTTTATTAGAGTTTACGAATTATAGGGCTTAGGTTTTTTGAGAATCTTGTGTGTAACAGTCTTTTGGAGCTGGGTGGTTATTACTTGACACAAATAGTTTCAGAAATTGGGTAGGACAAACTGGACAGCTGGTTATTGAAGACAGCAAAATGTGAAAGGCACAAAACCAGGAGAAGCATGACTGAGATGTGGTTCCAAGTGACAGTTATCCTCTGCACAGTAGCCAAGTGTTGAACTGAGTTCTTGCTCCTGCCAAAATAGCCTTTCCTCCTCCACTGTTAAACACTGAAAGGCTGGACAGGCTAGCAGGGAAGGGACAGGGCCTTCATCAGGGGTGAATTTGAGAGGATAACGCAGCTGTTGTTTCTTCTGAGCTGAACTCTATGGCTTGTGGCTGTGCTGGGCTTTTCCAGTGTTAGAGTTCAGCACCTCCAGGCCTTTGGGAGGAACTGGATGTAGAAGAAGTGCTAAAGCATTCAGCTCAAACAAGGCAGCTGTCCACCCCGACCCTGTGTGGTGGCAAACTTCAGCAATCCAAATCTGTTTCCTGCTTAAACTTTGGTATCTCTGAGGTTAAATCAAGACTGCTTGGCTGGCTGTCAGAATGTGTTTCTGCCTGGATTTTGCTTTAGGTTTTAACAGTGCCCAAGTCATCAGTATAGGAAAGGAGCAAAGGGATCCAGGAAGACACAGGCCACCAGATTGCTCTAGGCAAATCACAGGCTACCAAATTGCTCTAGCAGCTCGAGGAGCCAGAAAAGCGAGGGATGTCAGGGCTGCAGGAACATGCAGGCAGGCTCTGGAAAACCCTGGCAGTGCAAAAAACGGGCAGCAGTTCAGGGATGCCAAGGACTTGCTGCCTCCAGCTGCCTTATAGTGCATAGCCAGATTGCTGGTGCACAGGAAGGGTGGGGAAACCAAGGCAGAGCAAGGTCTATGTGGAATCTCATGGAGGGAGGTCTTGGGAGGCCAGTCCGATGCTCCCCACCAGGTCATGACAGTGGAAAGATGGTCTGTCATTTCCTTGGCATGTCCCAGCCTGGGAATACAATGGTGTTTTCATTTTACCTGTGTGGGCTGCAAACTATACTTCCTGCAATAAATAGCAATTGTTACTTGAAGGATGCAGGTTTTAATAGCGAAACGTGTAAGGATTTTCAAATAATTCAGTCATGAAGAGAAAGGAGTCCTCTTTTCAGAGGAAAAGGCAGTCAAAGTTAATAAAGGCTAGGAACTGAGTCCTATTCATGAGTCAGTAGGACCCATGAAAAACATGATAAGAAACTGTAGAATTTTTTGCTCTTCCTGGAAAACCAGTCTATCTCTTACCATAGCAGGCACACAAATTGCTATTAAATTATATAGAAGGTGGTAAAGCACCTCTGTTTTCCTAGGAGGAAGAATTACAAAATAGCTGTCATATATCATGCAGAAAGAAAGGTGCTTATAAAATAATGTGTGTTTTGAATTTGTTACAGAAAGCAATTTTCAGTTCTATAGCTTTTACCCTTTTTTTTTTTTTTTTTTCAAATATACTGCACCTGCTTTTGCTTTCATAGGAATGAAAGAGTCCATAAACAACACCAAACCATTTGGCTATCCTTATCCTGAAATACCTTTTCACTGCACCTAAAAATACCTTTTCACTGCACCTAAAAAAATACTTCCTCACAGTCAGATGCTGCTTTTTTCTTTCTTCTTACTCACTCCTACCTGCGTCCTCATGTCCTGATTGTGTCTTTCCCTGATACTTTGCTTTTCAGGGCAGGAGCCTGTTCTTTGTTTTTAATTTGTATTGGTTGGAGGCTGTTATTCCTGATCTACAACTGAAGCATTAGGCCAAATCCAAATGAAAAACGTCCTCTAAAGACTGTTATGTTCCTTCCGTCCATCATCAGCCAGTGGCTGGGTGGCAGTGGGAGAAGTGGAGGAGCCTTTGCAGAGGCCATGCCATGTTAGAGGCCCTGCTGTTACTAACTCGGGAGCTTGCCAGCCTTGATGAGAAGGGTCAGGGAAGCTGGAGGAGATTTATTTGTCAAATGCACACATTTTTCTCTGGAAAGTGTGATCCAACAGTCAAAACTTCGGGAAACACTGGCTCAGGTACTAGCCCAGCAAGCATGATGAATGAAGACAATAACAAGGAGAGAAAAAGTAGTTTAAGATATGCCTGAAGTTACATAAAGTGAGAAAGGCTGAAGTCCTCTGCTAGCTCACTTTTGCAAGGTAGTTCACTAAAGACATCTCTCTGGGATTGTGCACTTGTGGAAGATGAGAAAAGGGGTAAGAATATTAATCAGGGATACTTTTTCCTCGTAGTGCAGTATCCCAGCAAGGACACTGGAAACATCAAACCTGCTGTTTTCCCAAAGAGAACTTCTCAGGAATTGTCTGTGAATTACTAAACATACAGCCTTGCCCAGAATTTAATTCTGATTGAACCTGAATTGAGAGGTGGGCCTCTCTCCGGCTGGTACTAAATGCACCAAGATCCATTTTCAGCTCTGAGTGAGATACATCTTCAGATGGCTCAGAAGGGCGAGTGCCAGGCTGTGCATCACTTTTGGAGGAAATGAGCAGGGTTCTACAGGATTCTGGAGGAAAAATACTCTTTAAAATGTATCTTACTATCTTGCTGGTGTTGTCTTCTTCCTGACTCTTCCCTCAGGCTCCCTCTGGTGTTTATATTGTATATTTACTAATGCCTTCTCCAGTCCTGTTCTTTGGTCCAAATGTACAGCAGCTGGAGTCACACCACTAACATTTTTTAGGTTCACATAAGCTTGAGATGCAAATAGGAGCTTTCAGTTTCCTTTAAATATGACACTTAGTTAACCTAACTGGGATTTTTTCCTGGTTTATCACAGAATCTTAGGGTGGTTTGAGTGGGAAGGGACCCCAAATACCATCTAGTTCTAACCCCCTGCCATGCCATGAGCAGGGATGCCACCCACTAGATCAGGACTAGAAGAATTTTATTACTACCATCCAGAGAACTGAAAATTCACTTCCCCTGAAGCCCTATATTTCTGCCAGGTAGATGACATGATGCCTGAGGACAGCCAGCAAACAGTTTGCCTGTGCAAACAGTCCCACTGTGGGGTCTGGCTGTGGGGACATGTAAGCAACAAGTCCTAAGCATCATTGCAAATAATGCAGTTGGGCAGCTGTCAGTTTATTCCAGCAGTGTTTGCTCCTCTTTCCAGTCCTGCCTAGGAAGGAAGGGCAATTGAAATTAGAGTATTAAGAGGTGAATTGTGAATTATCCGCTTGTGGACGTGACTCTCACGAAAGTGATATCCTGAGGCCATTCTCAAGTTACAGTGATTGCATGCATAAAACCCATCCCAGAGTTTCGGTTCCTCTGTGAATTCCCTTTGCTTCACACCAGCAATTTCTTACATCCATTTGCCACCATTCTGCCGCAAATCCCATCCGTGGGGGAATACTCGACAGCACGGAACAGTCCTGCTGAGCAGGGCTAAGTCTTTTGCTCTGTGCTGGACACTGCAGAGGTTAATTTCCTTTTAGCACTTTAGTGAATTTCTGACATGAAATTGAAGCGTTTCCTCTCCTTTTCAAATGGCAGGAAGGGAAAGATTGTTTAAAAACGGTTCCATACATGACGAGCATCCTATTCCTGCACCAGCAGCCATCTGCTTTCTGTGTTGGACAGCCACCTGCTTTTTTTGGGATAGTGGCTGTCCAGTGGCAGGCAGAGGATTGCAAAGTGAGGTGGTGGCAAGTTTGGGATGTAGCCTCTGAAGGCAGTCCAAAGACCAGGTTTTGGGCCCTGTAAGCTAATGGTAGTCAGAGCACAAGGTGGGATATGGAAAAAGTCAAAGAGAAAAAAGGCATAACTGGTCTTTTTCTACTGATTTTTATTTTGTTTTGTTAAATAAATTGCTAGCATGATTTTGTTCTTAAAGGTATATATTTTTGCAACAGTATCATCCTCCCTTAAAACTCAAATGACTAATCAGGTCTTTGTGGGAGTTCTTAGATGGATTTCAGTGAGCTTTTTCATAGTCATTATCTTTATTATGAAAATCTGTGTCCTGAGATGTTACATATCCACTGTCAGCAAACCTACTGTGCAATTCAGTGGATTATAATGCAGCTCACAAACGTGCTTGAAATAATGAGGTTGCTCTGTTCAGTGGGGTGCAATGAAAAATAGAAGCTACTGCTGGGAACTCAGATTTGATTTAAAATCCTGACTGAAAAGGTTCCCTATTAAAATGCCACTGCAGGTTACTAAGTTTGTATATTCTTTAACTTCCATTTCATGCTGGGCAATGAGAAGGCCAGAAGAAATTTTTAAATCTTTTGCTCAGCGTATCTAAACAGTGTGTTAAATTCCAGCCTTGCAGACTTCTGGTGCTCTTGGAAGTAAATGTTGGATTACATGAACTACATACAGAGAGAAATGGTGGCTGTGCTGGAAGCAGTTGCAGATCTGAGCTTTTGAGTACCAGAGCACTGATCTTTCCCTGAGAGTTGTAGTTCTCAGGTCTGACTCTCTTGCAGGCTGCTCCTACCTCTGTCTGATTATGCAATTAGAAGGAGCTAAGTTGATCCCTTCCCACTCCCTGCCTATCTGGAAGCTGGGGAGAGTGTATGGGTTTCTTGCCTTTAATTAATGGGAAGCCTTTATAGTGGCCCTGCAGCTTCAGTCTCTCCTCTTCATCTCAGCATAATTGCTGGGCTACTTTTCTGTAGATTATTTGTATGGTCTCATAATTTTATTTTCTTCTTTGAAGTAGAAGCTGGTTTGTCATAAAAACAGCTCTGAGCCAGTCATACCTTGGGAAAAAGAAATCTATTAAGAGAAAAAGGTATTGGTAGAGCTTTTTAGCCATTGTCTGAATCTGACTGGATCTTACAAACCCAGCCTGTGAGATGACCTATATCACTTTTAAAAGAACAATTTTCTTCATGGCACTTAGACCATGACATAAATGCTTATTGAATCCATAAAATGTCTTAGCATCTGGCACAGCAACCTTCAGGATGTGAAGCAAACTGGGAGATAAATGGAAGCACTCTGTGTACACAAGGCTGCAGAGCTGGCTTTGGCTGCCAGTTACCTGGATTTAATAACCTGCGTAGGTCTGTGTATTTTCAGCTGAAGCTTGATATATGTTTTGTTTGTACCAGTTTTCTCCTTTATAGATGCCCAGCTTTACAATTAGATATGCAGTTGTTTTGCCAGTTGATGGGGGCAGTTTAGAGGACACAGACACCGGTGGAAAGAATGGTCTTACTTTACTACTGACATTAAGGCAACACAGAGGTAAAATGATACACTAAATAAAACAATAGGCTTGCTATGCACTCAGCTTTAGCAACAAACAAAATAAGCAAGGTGATGCACCTAATGAGTACTGTATGAGAGAGAGAGAATAGTGATTGAGAAAGATACATCACCAATTGCCTAAACACTTCACCATTGTCCAGAACCTTCAGTTGCGGGTTGGGGAGCCCCTGTTGCAGTGGTGATTTGGAGAGCATTGCTGGGAATTGGGGTGTCCTACACAGCACTTCCATTCATAAGTGAGGTGTCCAAAGTTGCGGGAAGAGGGATGTCCAGCTTTTACAACGCACTTCCCAACCAGCCGGGACCAGAGCTTGGCCACGGTTGGGAGAGGGGGTTTCTTGGAAACAAGCATCTGGTGGTGATGTCAGATGGGAAGGTTTATTGAAATGATACATTTATTAACATTTATTGCAGATAATTACACAAGGTTGTGTCAAAGTTCCTAAAGCAGCTGGTTTGGTGTTAAAACAGCGTTAAGTGGTTTGGTGAGTTTGTATACAAGGTTCTTTTGTTAAATGACTAACTCAGCATCGATTACATGATTTTTCAGGAGTCGTCTGTGAGTCAGCTTGGTCTCGGGCCTGTTGTTTGGGCCTGAGCACTTCAGCAATTTAAAGGAGCTGCTATCTCCTATTTGCGGTTTAACTCCAGAGGGTTGATTTTCCCCTCCCACAGGGCCGGGGTGGAAAAGGCAGCATCTATGTGTGGGCCTCTGGAGATGGGGGCAGCTATGATGACTGTAACTGCGATGGTTATGCATCAAGCATGTGGACAATCTCCATCAATTCTGCCATAAACGACGGACGGACAGCCCTGTATGATGAAAGCTGCTCTTCAACCTTAGCGTCAACCTTTAGTAATGGGAGGAAGAGAAATCCAGAGGCTGGTGTGGTGAGTCCTGATACCATTGTGCTATTGTTGTTGTCTTTGTACATTCTCATGACCTACTGCAAGTCTGTGTACTTTGGAGCAGCAGATGGTTCTTTGTTGAGATGGCCATTTTCTCATCTGCACTATGTGATGGTGCCAAAACCGTCAGCTGAGGAGATGTGGGATTTATACTGAGAACAGCAATGATCTTCCATCTCTTAGAGCTTCAAAGGAAAGTTGGTGCTTTCCTTTATCAGAAACCAGATTTAGAAGTTGAGTTGCCCTCTTCCCAGAGGACAGTGTGACAGAAGGTCTCTGTAAAAATCTATGTTATCATCTGAGATCGTATTTACTTGTACTGGCAGGCTACTGCTGTACAAGCAGCACACAGTAGAATGACATTTAGTCACCCACAGAGGGCATACCGAGTTCTCAGATCACCAGAGCCTGCTGTTGCTGCAGGGCCATACCTAAAGCTGGAAAACAGGCAGGTTCTGTTCAGTTGTATTTGGGATTCTCTTCCACTGCAGTGATCCCTGCTCTTCAGCACCTTCAGACTGGCCAGGACATAGTTCAGTTTACAGAGTGGAAAATGCAGCTGTACTAAATCAAGGTTAGTTTTTGCCAAAAGCTGTTGTACATTTTCCATGGCCCTGTCGCAAACCCCCCAAGACACATTGCACAATCCTAAATGCCCACATGCAGTAGCAGGCAGAACACTGGCTTCTGTCTTCATATCAGCTCTGTGATGATACCAGCCAAGATGATCTGTGGCACCTTTGTAATTATTGCCATAAATTGCATTTCTAAGGTTTTTTTCTGGTCTCCGCTAGTGACTAATCTGCACAGAAGACAGCAGCCTGCTGCTGCTGCTAGTCCCAGTGTTGGACAAATGTTTAAAAAGCTCAAATAGTATTAACAATTCTAGTTTCAAATCCTTCTGATAGTCACAAAAGAATTTAAGGCCTTTGATTAAACTGTGATTATAAGAAATAAATGGGTTCTAAGTGACAATGAGCACTGGTTTACTACCTCATGACTTGCTCTTTCATTTATGCTCTGTGTCTCATTGTGGTTTTAAATTGATACATTCTTCCAAAGCAGAAAACAGATCGTGGGCACAAACACAATTAAAGAGCAAGGGCACAAACACCACTTTCTGTATTTTTCTGAGTCTGTAGCTGCAAGGAAAATGGGATAGCTGGTTTCATTAATTATATCTAATGTCATTGCAGGCTACAACAGATTTGTATGGCAACTGCACCCTGCGTCATTCGGGCACGTCTGCAGCTGCCCCCGAAGCAGCCGGAGTGTTCGCCCTGGCCCTGGAGGCTAAGTATGCTGTTGAGAAATTCCTTGTGAGCTCTAGAGAGGAGAGGGCCTGTTGTTTGTTTCATCATTTCAGTTCATCATTTCAGTTGGCTGGCAGTAGCACAAGGCTGCAGTGACCAGCTCTAAAGCTGCCTCCTGCAGTAGTGACGTGCATGGTGACTTGCAAATGGAGCAACAGCCTTGCCAAAGCCGCCTGGCAGATGTATTTTGGCTGTCTGGCTCTCTCTGTGTCCTCCCCATCCTCTGCATCCAGGGGTTTCTCTTCTTTAGCACTGTTTGGAGGAAGAGATTGTTTCATTTCTCCGCATGTTCTCTGTGAAATGCCCAGCCTGCAAAAATGTAAGAATGAGCCTGTAGTATCAGACAGGAGTTCATCTTGTGCCAGGTACTGTCTGCAATGACAGATGCTTAGGGAGAGGACAAAGAATGGGGATTAAGAGTGATCTTTCAACAAGAGCTTTCAACAAGAGCTCAACGAGAGTCGATCCATGGTTTGTCGAGACAGCAGTCCGTCTCTCCGGTTTAATAGCCACAGGCAGATTGATCTTCCTTGAAGTTGTCTAAATCTTTTTCAAATTGTATTTGGCACCTGGGTCACCCGGTAACAATCAGTTCCTCAATATTTTTTCGGCAATGGTGGTGTGGAATGTTTTTTTTTTGTTTTCTTAACCCATTGCTGGTAGTTTTCTTCTGTGCTGTGTAATTGCTCTGTTACATGAAGGAATAAATACCCATTGTCTATTTACCATTTCAATGGTATTCATGACACTGGAACCTTGTTGTATATCTTGGAATCATTATCATCTTCTCTATTGATTAGGAAAAGTTTTCCTTACAATAATTTATACCAGCTTTTTACTTTGTGTTAAATTTTTCCATGAACTGAGGCAACATTTGCTCAGTTACAGAGCTTCAGTTGCTGTAACCATGGCATGAAGTGAGCACTATGTGCATAGTTTCCTTCAACAGTGCAGAATAGTGAAGATGGGTGAGAGGAGGCCAAGTTTATATTAGCAGAGCAATGATTATCGTGTTCAGAGCATGACTTGGTCCAAGTCTCATTTTTCAGGTTTTATACATGTAAAACACATGCCAAATGTTTAGCTTTGGATGACCATTCCTTCTACAATCAGATTCATTCAGGAAGAAAGCTGCTATGTAATAAATCATTATGGCCATAAAAATATAAATGTTTAATGAATTTGCTGACCACTGCATGTTTAAACTGGACTGGAACCTAAGCATCTCAGTAATAATTACCATTCTTCATTTGAGCTACCCCTAAAGACTGGAATTACTCTGCCAAATTATCGTGAATAGGAATTAGACTTAATACCCCTGGCTTACACTAGGATTTCTAGGCTTTGCTGAGAAGGCAGCAGAAGAGAGAATGAGCTGTCAGTGTCTCCTATCTCCTTCTAGCGCTATTAAATTGTCTTGTGCGGAACTGTCCTGGATGAGCCTTCCCAGGAATGACTGACAATCTCCCATGAAGCCTGTTCCTGCTTGCATTATGTCTGTCCACTCATACAGGACTGACATGTCTCTCAAACCAGACCAATCTATGAAATAGAAAGTACAGCTTTAAGATACGTAGCGAGCTCTTAAAAGATTTGAATAAGAATGATGCAAGTGAGAGCTTCTTTTCAGCTGTCTTGTGTCACCTTGGGGGAATGACAGTAATTGGCTATTCTGGTGTACATTCAGCAGGCACACATGCTTATTACTTGGGGCACAGAAAGCTGAAAAGCAGATCCTTTTAGGCTGATGGTTTGAATCAGACATATTGTGATGTTGAAAGAGTTCATCATAAACCAACTGGGATAGCTTTAGTTATGTAGAATTAGACTATCAGTTCTAAAGCTCCTAGAATAATAAGTGCCCTTCCTGTCATCATAATCGCTGCTCATCTAGGAAGACAAGAGAAGATGATGAAAAATGACCATTGAAACTAGGCAGATATTACTTGACTGCATCCATCCATGCTAATATAACATGGG
The DNA here is from genome assembly GCA_013397935.1 of Dasyornis broadbenti. Lineage (NCBI taxonomy): Eukaryota > Metazoa > Chordata > Aves > Passeriformes > Dasyornithidae > Dasyornis > Dasyornis broadbenti. The sequence continues at coordinate 1,087,925 of VZRN01006642.1, read as the reverse complement.
CGGCAAACCTCTGCCACACTTTACAGTGCAAACCTGCAGCCACCCATGGCCCATATATCCATCCATATTCCCAGAATCCTGACATTACTAACACCTGGATGGTTACAGCTCATCAGCTTCATCACACTGGGGCTTCTCAGGGTGGATCTTGGAAGGTCCGTGGGAAAAGCAGGAGGAGCAGGTAAGAAAAAGGAGGCAAGATCTAAGAGGAAAGCTCGGTTAAATTTTTTTAATCATCTTTTAAATTTTTGTATTTTTCTCAGGACGAGGTATAATACCTTACTAATTTTATTAATTTTAAAATTGCATGTTGGATCTATAATGTCTAGTTAAAAGAAGTTACTTTTAATCAGAAATTATTTTGCAGTTTTGGGGAGCATATTTTGGAAAAGTGCTAAGTAATTCAAACCTATTCTTGTTCCCACTGAGATCAATAGAAGCTTTGTTATTGTTATGCGTATAGTTACAATTTCAGTGTTATTCATAGAAGCAAATTTTACCCAAAGGCTTACTCAAACACAGTCTTTCTTTAATATCTGCTTGGAACTACTGTAATGTTTGTTTCCCATGTTGCTCTTCCACAGCTTGGATCTGACATGGAGAGACATGCAGCATCTGACAGTGCTCACCTCCAAGAGGAACCAGCTTCATGATGAGGTTCATCGGTGGCGTAGGAATGGTGTTGGGCTGGAGTTCAACCATCTGTTTGGCTATGGTGTCCTCGATGCAGGAGCGATGGTTAAGATGGCCAAGGACTGGAAGACTGTTCCTGAGAGATTCCATTGTGTTGGAGGGTCAATACAGGACCCTGAGTAAGTGAATAGTCTGGTGAATGCGTTTGGCTTCTTCCAGGCATCTGGCAGACCGCAAGCATGCAATTACATTGACAAAGATAGTCAAAGAAAATGAATTTTTTTTTTCTTCCTGAGGAACCCTAACCAGTAATAAATTGATAAAACATTTTTTATCAATAATGCTTGGTGGAACTACGTGATCTGTCAGTTCCTGGCTTGCTGGAGGAGTACATTCTACAGCACATCTGTATCCTCATTGCTAGTGCCAGTAGTGTTAATGGCAACATCCATTTCTCCTGGGCACTCACAGGTATTTCTGTGCTAAAGGTTCCTGTGAATAAAGAGCCTGTCCCCAAATGAAACTCTGGGAGGCTGGCACTGTAAATTACATAAACTGCTGCCACATTAAATATCTAGCAGTCAGGTCATATCTCACTGCGAGATTCTTCAGCTGACAGTTTTCTCTCCAGAAGACTGAAACAATCATCTACAGGTACCAGTGATTCAGTTTGAACACTACAGCATTTAATTGCACTTGTTTTAAGCTCTTCAAATCTCTAATTGCAGGCTAGCAAGTCAGATTATTTTCTGATTTACCTTTATGTGCTGAAGTGAATGAGTCAACAAGTGAAGGAATTAATACTAATTGACTACATCAGCTGTATTTTAATTTAAGTAATTGAAATACTAACCTAATAATGGCCTAAATTGTGCCTATACCATTTGAAATTTGACTTTTCGGTGCCATTTTTTAAGGCAACATTATTCTGTTGGAAAAAGAAAACAAACCAAGATGTCACCCTAGCACACAGCTCAGCCAGGCAAAGAGTGAGGAGTTCCCCAGCTTTCCAGACTGAATTTGCATGATCCAAGGTTCTACAGCTGAGCTCTGAGTTTTAATTTATGTGGCCTGTGCATACTCACAGGTAAAAAACAAATGAGAATGCTGAAGCTAATTTTAAGATATCTCTTAATTATTTATTTATAATTAAATGCAGACAAATAATTTCATTTATCTTAGTGCAGCTCCATTTATGGAAATGGCGATCATCCTAGAGGAGGAGAGAACATTTCTTTCTGTAGGCTGTAAGGGTGCCTCCCTGCCACTCGCCTGACACATCTATATATTAACAGCACTGCTGTCATATTTTTGTTCCCCAATGAAAATATCACTGTCAGGAGAGAATAAGCATCATGAAGTGCAACATGTACATTTTTAAAATTGCACTGTAAAAAAAAGCTAGCTAAATCCCAGCATCTCCAGACATTCCTTGGAAATGAAAACTACACTGCACTTCTGCTGCGGATAATTGGGTTATTCTTTCAGTTTGGTCTTGCTGGAGCAACATTTTCTATATATATTCTCTGTATTGTTATTTAAGTACAGATATTTGTATACCTAAAATACATACTCAGTATAGATTGATGAAGGTGCGTAGTTGATATGGAGGTGTGTTTCAGAGCAGTGTTATCAATTAAGCAAAAGGCTGGGAAATAATTAACAGAAGATTGATTACAGATACACAGAACATTCTGTACACAGAATATACAGTGTGCTGAAAGCAAACAGTATTTAGAATAGAAACACTTGTTAGCAATAGGAACTTTTCCTGACAAGGGTTCTGCCTGGTTTGGGGAAATATAAAGCTTTAAGACATTGTAGTCCATTAGCTGAGCAACAGGAGCACACAGGAGCTCCCCCTGCTCATCTCTCACTGCGTCCTACACCTTGCAAAAATGTATACACTATATATAATCTCCCACTGGGTACTATGCCATGGATATACTGCATATATATATATATATATATATATATATACATGTATTGGGCAGTGCCACATTGTAAAGCTGTGGAAAGTCTATCTTCTCTTCTGCTCCTTTGTGTCAGGCTTTTTCCACCACCCCTGGTTCTTTTTGTTTCTTTGGGAAAATTCACCTGGGCTACAGTAATTAGTCTAGTGAAGCAGAGAGTGTTAGATCCTAATTAATAGGAAAGGGGGAAACAGAGCAAGTCTTTCCTCATGTGTGTTCAGAAAGCTGAGAGAACTTTTGCACTGCAGTACTTGAGAAGGTGGAGAGAAAAGCTTCTTGCAGCTGTCGAGCCATCTGCAGAGCAGATGTAATAGGAACACATTGCTCTTGTTTCTTTGGGTTTTAGTCTTGACAGGAAGAAAAGACTCACATTATGGTGTCCCTCCTCATTAACTGGAGGAGATAAAACACTTGCCACATTTCTGGGAATGAAGCAATGTTTGACAAAGCTGTGTCCACTGTGTGAGAAGGCTGTAGACAACATGAATTCAGATTGAGTTGAGATTGAGGCTTCCCATGCAGAGAAACTGCAAGCACATGGCAACTGTGAAATTACGATCCTTCACCTCTGTCTGCATGTAGTGCATTTTTCTTGTGCTTTGGCATGTAAAATAAGTATCTCAAGGATATTATAATTAGATGCTTAAATATTTTAGCCATACAATATTTATGTTAGACCACCTTCTATTCTGTAATACTCAGAGCAACACAGGTTTTTCAGTTTATGGTAAGTGTTTAAATGCTTTGAGGACCTTGATCTGAATGACTTTTTACTCTGCAAATACTCCCAAGAAGGCAGTTCTCTATGAAAGGAGGAAGGAGGCTGGCCTGAGCCAATTAGTGATGTACTAAGCTGCAATACCTGGAGCTTATCTCAAGAAGAAAAGAATTCCTGGAAGCTAGGCTTGAATGAAATGCTTTCACTGGTCTCTAAAGAACACAGTATTTCATTAGCAGAGGGAAGAAAGCTGGTACTTATTTCTTTTGAAAAGAAGGTATTCATTACCCCAGTATGGTCAATGCCCTTCAGAAGGCTTTCAATTTGACTGCAGAACTGAGGTCAGGAAGAAGGCACTGGAAGACAAGATAATGACAAGGTGACTGGAGTCTCTTGTGACTTACTCCCTTTTTAAATGATTGCTGTATTTCTTGTGTCTCAATTATTTCTTTTAGACAGAGGAAAATGTCACGCTGCTTACAAAAAACTGATGGTGAAGATGTAGAACATTTTGACACTTTCCATATAATTCGCCAGCCAGTTTCTGAGGCAGTGAGCAATTGCAAGTTGCATCCTGACCCCCAGAGGTTTAGAAGGCACTTGGCAGACCTCAGCTCCTGGGCCAGACAGCACTTTGGCACCTCAGTAAACACGTGTGATTTCTTTCCTTGGTGTATATGCTCATGTACAGGAGCCATTCAAGGATGGAAATATTAATGGAAAAGTATTTTTCAAATGAGCTGACTCTAGGATCCCATGTTTGTGCTGGTTTCCAAAGCAGAACAAGGACACAGGCTTTAATGTGACTGCATTGAAATTCTGTGCAATTGGTTCCTCCAACAGCAGAGAGCCATTTGCCGCTGTCATTTAAGGAAACCGACGTGACTGGCTGCTCGCAGTTCTTTTACTGACTACACATTATTATGCAATTACCCAATATAAGAGTGATAAGTAAAGACAGCCATTAATGTTAGTTCTTAAAGAGCAGTATGTGCTTCTTAATTGTATTATTTTTCTCTTTGTGTTGGTGTACATTTCATAATTATTTTCAAATTAAGACTTTGGTATAATTTTCTAAAAAGAGAACATTCTCTTTATGGCTAAGTTTGCAGCTGTTATTTCCTTCCTTTTTCATGTATTAATAAGGAAAATAATACAGGGTTTTTTCTGTGACGCACCAAAACCCAGTAGTTTCAGCATAAGCCATGTTGTGCTGTTTTAATTTGCTTAATTATCTTTTGACCAACAGAAAGATACCACCAAATGGCAAGCTGGTCCTCACACTAACAACCGACGCGTGTGAGGGGAAGGAAAACTTTGTCCGATACCTTGAACACGTCCAGGCAGTTATAACTGTGAATTCCACTCGGCGAGGAGACCTCAACATCAACATGACCTCACCGATGGGAACAAAGTCCATCCTGCTGAGCCGGCGCCCCAGGGATGACGACTCCAAGGTTGGTTTTGACAAATGGCCTTTCATGACCACTCACACTTGGGGAGAAGACCCCCGAGGCACCTGGGCTCTGGAGATCGGGTTTGTCGGCAGCCAGCCCCAGCGGGGTGTGCTGAAGGAGTGGACACTGATGCTGCACGGGACTCAGAGCGCACCGTATATAGACCAAATAGTAAAAGATTATCAGTCCAAACTGGCCATGTCCAAGAAGGAAGAGCTGGAAGAAGAATTAGATGAAGCGGTGGAGAGAAGCCTGAAGAGTATACTGAGCAAGAACTAGTGCTGTGTTGCATGACGGTGTCTTTCCTTCCCCAGACCCCTCTACTCACCGTTCTACTATCCAAACCTCTGTGTTAGACGTATTACGATGATTGTCTCTGTAGCCAAATTATCACCCTTTCTTGATTTTAAAGTCCTATATCTCGTCAATGATTATTTTAATGGCCACTGAAGCAGTCCATTTTTTAGCTCTAAACCACAAAATATATCCCACCAAATACTATGTACAGTTTGTGACTGTAAATGATGATTTTTCTTTTGTGTCATACAATAGGTAAGAACCTGCAAAGACGTTAATGGCTTTTCCCTTCATATTTTTGTGGTAAATGTTTGTATTAAAAAAGAATGAATTTTAACATTGGAAGCTGGTGATAATGGGCACATTTTTAAAAATGACTGTGAGAGAGGGGATCACGAAGAGGTTGTCTGGAGAGGTCTTTAAACGTCTAACAGCTCCTTCCGCATCACTGACTTCAGTGGGATTTTCCCCATTGGGTTCAACCAAAGTAGCACTAGACCCCACAAAAAGAAGTAATCCAGAGATAAGAAAAATTCACCAATCCAATTTGCAGAAATCCAATTCTTTTGAGGGTTTTCTTTCAGACTGCAGTTATACTATGCACACACTTCAGCTACAGGATGAATTAATAGACATGCAATAAGGAAGGCAAAGCGATGCCAAAGCTGGGTGGCAGGGAGAAGTGGTGTGCAAACTGGGTCAGGGCATTCTAGAAGCACAAGTCCCAGTTTTGGTGGAGATTTTTTTGGTTTGGTTGTTTTGGGGGTTCGTTTCCTGTGTTGATTTTTTTTTTGTTTTGTTTTGTTTTGCAATTTTGGCAATTTAAATCAATTTACCATCTTACAGCAGAACAAGCACATAGGGATGAGCTGTAGCATTTCTGGCAGCTTTTGTGCATCTGCTGGTCTCTCTACTGAGATGTTCTCCAGCACTGCAAAATGTGGCTGTGTCAGCATAACCAACCACAGACACCTGTTTTCTGGGTTTTACAACCCAGCTGCCAGTAAACTGCTGTGGGGAAAATTTGAAGCACAGAGTTTCAGTCCCAAAGCAATTTTTAATTTAAATTTCCTTCTTTAAAGCTAGGTATTTGCTGGTTTTATGTTACACAAGTATATTTAAGGAGAAAAATATGCCTAAGTTATTAAAGTGTAATGCAAAGTTGGCCTCCTTGAGAAATAAAATGTAGTGTATTCGGGAAGATTTGTTGGTAGTCATTGTTCTTTGCTGTTTAAAGTCAGTCCCATCTCAACTTTTTGGACATGAGTTAAAGTCCGTCTCTTTCACCCTCAGAGTACACTCTGGCTATTGCTGCAAAACATAACATTCTCCCAGGTGGGAATTACTCACGGAAGCAACTACTACACGTTCTCAGGTGTGAGATCCCAAATTTAACCTTTGAATAATAAAGGTACTTGATTCTGCAAATATTCAGGCATTTACACTAAAGCCCATCGGTGGACCTACTCAAATGGTAATTTTAAGCAAATACTTCAGATCTTTGCAGGATCCAAGATCTACATTTTAGCGGTGACTAGTTTCAGAATTTTATTATGTATTTTTAATATGCAGAGTATTAATCTAAGATGTTTTAATAAGAGTTGTCCTGGTTGATCCGGTGCATAGTAGTAGAAACACATTCAATAAGTAAGTATTTATCTAACAAAATAAAAACATAACCCAAAGGTTCTATGGTGGACGTGTTTCACTTAAGAATGTATAATCTATGCTGTTAATTCGAGTGAATATCCGTGTTTTATTTTTCCATAAGGGGCCTGTTCTTTCCTTTTCCGAATGAAAAATACAGAGCTCAGCCTACTCAGAGTCAATGTGAATTACACTCTAAAGCCAAGCCAAGCAGCCTCACACTACTCACAGGTTCCTCGTTGCGTGCAGCAGTCCTATCAGAAAAATTTACCATGCATGTGTATTTATGCATACACCTGTATGACTAAATACATGCACACCTGTGCTATCTTTCTCTCTGTGTACATATATATATGTTACATATGATATATATATATCTATTCAGAGTATGTTCCATATATTTGCATATAAATATGTCTAGAATTACATATGGTGTGTAAAGTATAATACACGTACACACACCGTAACTTTTTGTGTGTATGTGATCAAAGAAAGAGGTAACTGAGGGTTTTTACAGGACGCCTAAGATGTGGAAAAGTTTTGGAATAGGAAAAGTCCATGTGGAATTCTTAAATGAACATGTACATGACTTTCCATTGCATTCATGTAATTTCGCAGTTCTCTGTTCAATTATTAAATATCTTATAAAGCAGCAAAATAACTAGGTGGCTGTTCATATTTTCATAATGCTGACGTAATTTAGTAATTGAAAAATCATGAGTGATATACAGAAATGGCGAGTTTTGATATAATTAAATATATATAAAACTACATGTATATACAGTATAGAGATCTACTTCAAATTCTTGGGGATTTTTGCGTCAAGGGATCACTGAAAAATCTGTCCAGTTAGACTGAGTTTTTATGATATTGCTGATGGAAAATAAAGTTAATTTGTTAGTATTTATAATAAAGGGGGAAATGAAGCTCATGATGCAAAACAGGTGAGCCCTGTGATGATGTTTTATAATATTAGTAAAATAAAGAGCTATTATAAACTGTCAGGTCCTATCATCATTGACTATCTGAAGGTACACGGGAGGTAAAATGCCGGTCTCAGTGGGATGACTTCCTACTTCTCTGCTTTTACACTGATAAAGAAATCTGTATCCTGCATATGCTGGGTACAGAGAAAATAAAGACAATCCTCCAAAAGAGTTGAAAGCAGCAGGTGAAAAGTGCTTTATATTAATTCTGTGAAGCTCTGAGACGTGTAAGATTCAGGCCACAGACTGGGAAGAGCTGTTTTTATTTACGTGGCATTATTTATGTGGTTCAAGCCCATTGGCTCCAAGGTCAGCTCTGCAAAAGCAGCAGCAGTGCAGGTGCTGAGCTGCTTTGGGAAGGGGATGATCAGGAATACAGACTGTGGCAGTTTTGCACTGCAGCTCATAAGCAGCTCTGGTCCCAATGAAATGCAACAGCAGATTTTTTTTTTTTTTTTCCCTCTGCTGTTTGGAGCACTTTGATTCACATGAAACCCTTGTTTCCCTTTTGGCCTCTACTTCCCACCCATACTTTTTGAGTGCTTTTTAGTTCATGTTCTCATGGCAGAAAGTACATTTCATTTTATAATATCTTACCATGTCTACAGCAGTACAAGCTGGCAGGAAACCCCCTGATCTAGTTGTGGTTGCCTCAGAAAAGAGAATGTGCCTGTAGTAACCTGAGTATCATTCCAGTCTCTTGTTGAACAGATGCTTGGAACTCTTTCAGCATTAAACTTGAGCTTTTAGCTCATAAATCACGAGATTTACTACACACTTCAGCATGGTCATTATGAACCAGAGACTACTACTGGTTTTCTGTATAATTTTCATGCAAATTTACAGAAAGATGCCTGTGATCTGTGGCCTGACTAGCAACTGCTGTGTCTGTGGAAGGCAGGTCAGAGATTATAGCAGAATTTAGCCCTCACCCCTTCTTGGTCCTTGACTTGTGCTGGTTGGTGCCCAGGCAATGCCATATGTGACTTTCTTCAGCAAGAGGTGACATCAAACCCGCTTTAGGCGCAGTTCTTACATCACACTGAGCTGCTGAGCAAGGATTGCAGGCATCAGAAACCAGGTCTGGGTCAGCAGCCAGTGGTAACACCACAACATGAACAAGATTAAGGTGGGGGGTGGGGATGTATTCAGATAGTGGACACCTCGCCCAGGCTGCCCCGGCATTGCCTCCTTGCCATTGAATGAGGCTTTTTGTATTCTGAACATTGGATCCACTGACTGCAGTGAAATCAGATGGACAGGGAGAGGGGGGAAGAAAACCCAGTTCCATCTAGGTACTGCCTGAACCTGTTTACACCCTGTTTTGTGACAGTTATTAAACAGCCTGCCTAGAGCTGCAATGACCCTAGGGTTTTTGGGAGTTTTTCGTTTACCTTCCAGCAGTCAAACTCTCGGCAGCAGTTATTCTGAGCATTTGCTCCCAGCTCACCAGAGCCCAGCCTGCATAGACATTGATAAATTCCTTCTCTGCAGTTATTTACACTGTTAATAAATTAAACTGAAAAGCAGCACTCTCTAGTAAGCCATGTCTGGCATAAACTCTCACAGCATCCCAATAAAACAGCATCGACAAAAAATCCTGAATAAAATTGTGTCTGTGAGAGTGACTCGTGGCTGTTTCAAAGAATAAAGTGCCTCTTTACCAGACATAAGTCACAGTAGATCAGATGCTACACCTGTGCTGGACCTCTTGAATGAAATAACCAAAACCAACATTATCGAAGGGAAGTCTTGTGTGCTGTGAGGAGTTCCTGCAGCTCAGGCTTGTCAGCTCACATGGCTTTTAGCCCCGCTTTTGCTGCAGGTGACAGGAGTTAACAGGCAGAAGGAAAAGGCACAACAGTGCTGGAAGCTGAAATGAAAACTTAGAGACCTGGGATTGGATTGCACAAGGAACGTGTAGAGACTTCTCTAGTGCAGCCCTTCAGTAAGTACTGGGCTTTAGCGGGATCATTTGTGTGCCTGGAGTCAAGCTGAGGCCTAAATGGTGCATGACCACTTTAAGTAGAGCTCAATATTTGCACACCTACAAGTGAAAGATTTCCTTCTCCTGATTGTTTGTTTGTGTATGTTTGTTTGGTTGGTTGGTTTTCCTGAGTTGAAGGTTTCTGGGAGTTGCAAGAGTCTGTTTTTGCTGCAAGTGTTGCTTTTTGCTTCCCCAGGCATGGGAAAGTGGGAAGATACTGCTTATTCCAACGATCCTGTAGAGCTCCATGTGACTGCAATGGCTGAGACAGGATCCTGTGGCGGTATTAAACTCTACAGTCCAAGGAAATACTTAACAAGAAAATACCTAAACACACAGTCTTTGGCTGCACTCCACTCAAAAGCTCCTTGGTGTTTATAAGTGCATTAGTTGTGTTGGTAGAGAAAAAATAGCAGCTTTTATAAGGGATATCTCCCTTTGGGGAATTTTATTCTGAGAAGATCTGCAGTGAGAGCGTATTTCAAATACAGAAAGCTTGTCTTTAGAACTGAAAAGAAAGGTCTGCCAAGCTCATCACTATTTAAAGACTGTGAAAGGGAGAGATTTGGAATAGGTTATTTAACGGGTATCCAGCCCTTTCCCTGAAAAAGCTCCTGCATACCAGTCAGGTGGTGTTTACAAGCAGGGACTATGACTCAATGGTAAAGGCAAAACAAACCCACCGTGGGTATCTTCGGTAGAAGGCAAAACTTTTATTAAATGAACCAGATGTCACAAGTTAACATTTGCAGCTGTCTCAGAGATGGGGTGTTGTACGGCAGTTATAGGAGCAGTAGAGGAATATGCAAATTTGTCCCGGATACTGTGGAAAGCCAGGCAGCTCTGTCACAATAATTCCTTTCAGTGTGTCCTAATCATGAAAATCAATTGCTTAGGATATGCCCTGGAGAGCGCTAATGGTTGTTGCACCAAAGGTGAGCCAACATCAGACAGAATTGCCATCAACGTTTCAATCTTCCATACCAAACAGCAAAAATCTCACTACTGTATCATTCGGTCAGGAAAAAAAACCAGTCGTTTAATAACTATGCCAGACAAGTCAACTATCAGTGGGGTATGTGTCACTTAAGAGCCTTTGTCACCTGGTTTCTTCTTGCTTGTCTTCTCTATCATTGTCTCAACAATCATTGCTGTCTCTTCATACGTCTGAATTCTGTCATCTGAAAACTTCTCGATGGACTCCACCACCTCCACCTTCTCATAGCTCATAGAGCCAGGCAAGGCTGCTTCCCTGAACAAAAGGCCCTGCTTATCTTCTCGCTCGTATTCCGTCTCTCGAAGGAGTCCTGGCTCAGTTGGGCTTATCAGACCAGGGGAAGGAACTGTCTCAGGCTCAGAGATATCCGGATACTTTGCAATTTGCTCAATTTTTCCTCTTGGTTTTTTGCCCCATTCAAGCACGTCTTCTTTCTCCTCCTCTCTCTGTTTTTCCGGGAGTTCAAACCCTTCCCTCCTTTCACAGATTTCCACTTTCTCTTTTACTGATGGTTCAGCAGGCTCTGGCAGCTCTGGTATGGGTGCCACCTCACCACCATTCATCACCTTCCCATTGCCAGTGGAAACTGTGATCCCTCCCGCAGCAGGGATAGAGGGGGCCAAGATGCACGGTTCTTCGTAGCCTTCCTCCCCTGTCACCAGCACATAACGCCCTTTGGGATGTGCATCAGGCTTAGCCTCTGGTCTCTTGCAGACTCTTATTTTCTCCCTCACAATGTTGCACAATTTATCAAAGGCTTTACTTATCTGGGCTCCATCAGGTACGTCCTCTGGGCCCATTTCTTTTTCATCAAATTCTGATCCTTCTTGCTCAGGTTCACACCTGACCGAGCCTTCATGCCTAAACTCCATCTGGTCTTGGTCAAAACCTTCCAGAGTTCTTTCGTACATTCTTTCAGGCGAGTGACTGTCGGTTCTGTCTTTCGACATCAGCCCCTTTTTCCTGGCAATTTTCTTTGTCAGGGCTTTTTGTCTGGGCTTTACGCTGGCAATGTCTTGCACGGCCTGGGTGATATCTAAAGAAAAATCAAAGCAAGGCAAACAACAAACAGTGCTTGAAGACAGTCACTGCAAATGCTAGAGCTGCCTCTTTTCCTCACTACTGCAGGTGGAGAGCCTTTCTATCCCAGGGGGGCTAAAAGCGAGCCAGGCACCTCCAGCCCTGGCAGTCTGGGGTACGGGCAGATGCTGAGAGTCATGTCAGGAGGGAGCAGCAGTGGCTTGTAGTCACAGAGCTGAGAAGCCACCCAGCCACCACGGCATCACTCAGACGCTGACACTGAGCTCTAGGAGCCCCCTGCCCACAGGCTGGTTCTGATCCCCTGGGCAATCAGTAGCCATAGATGCCATGACAGCTTAGCAGCAGCAGGAGTGCAGGCAGGCTACTGATTCCCATGGCATGAGCAGCCAGAGCAGAGGAGGCAGGGGTTGGTGCTGGTAATTACAAGAACACGGGGACAGACAGATATTAGCATGCTTTCTCCAAGGCAGCTGTTTTGCTCCCTGCCACAGCACAGTAACACACATGAAATGCCCTGCTTGTCACGCAGAGGGAAGCAGAGGTGTGTCTAGAGAGAGGCCAAATCCTCAGCGGGTATAAAACACCACTCTGCAGGACAGTAGTTATTTACAGCTGCTGAGGATTTGGCCTCAGGCATTACGGACCCATTTAATATAAAACTGCTACAGTTCACACAAGACTTAGAAAAATTACAGCTGTATTCCAAAAGAAATCCCTCATATGATGGTTTGTTTGATGGTTTGTTTGATGTACGATGGTTTCTCAAGGCAGTTTGAAACCACAGTGAGCCTTGGATTTAAGTCATCGCATATGTTAGAACCTACCACATCAGCTCCCCTCTTTGTTAAGACCAGTCTTGCTCATTTAGCCCTGGCCATTTCATTGTCACCAGGTTTACAAGCATCTTAATTCTAACAAGCCAACACACAACATAGAGGAAACACCATTCAGAGGAAAACAGGCATCAAAAAGGGCCCTTTGCCTGCCCGTGGCACTCAACACTCTTTGGTGCTCTTTGCACATCACTGAAGTGCAGACAACAACTCACAACAAGTCAACACAAAACCTGCAGCTCTTTCCATCATTTCAGGTGCCTTTTGACTTCACTTTTTTGAATGGCATAAGTAGTAAACTGTAGAAATTAGCAAAGAAATGCTTTTTCTTGTGGTTTTGGCCTTTGACAGCTTGTGCCAAGACCACCTGAAGTGAGCTGAAATGGTTGCATTTGCAAGCCTGTAGTCATGCTGTCACAACTGGTGGCCACATTGAAGACAAATGGACAAACAGCTTAAAACAGACTGATGCTGCTCTTGACAAACACAGAAAGGCACATCACATCACACGTTACCTCTTCCCCTGGAAGCCTGAGGCTGGGCAGGTCTGTAGATCTGTGTGAAGAGTGTCACTGGGGTTCCTGCTATAGCAGAGTTTAACCTGTGGAGAAAATGCATGTGCATCAGTTCTCTCCCCATTGTTCCCAGTGAAAGCAAATGAAACTGCGCAAAATGAAGCACAGAGGTTAAAGAAATGTAATTCTCCATTGTGAGGAGTCAAAAAGAATGACAGGAGCCCTCCTCTTGTCTGGGGAAAATCAAGACAGCCACAGCACCTTCACAGGAGTGAGGCTGGCTTCTGCCAGCAGGAGACATGGGATACTCCATTAGGTAAAGTACACCATTGATTACAACACATAGCAACAGCTTTGTGATTTAGCATGGCCCTTTGAAAAGATGGGAAGCTTTTAGATGGGCAAACAGTCAATCCAAGCCTACCAGAGGTCAGCAAGAATTGTAAATTCATTTTTACCATGCTGGATGGTAAAATAGGAAATTTGGAGCAGTCCTCCTTGGAAAATATTTGAGGGGTCAGTAGTATTAAGGGTTAAAAATTAAAATGGAGAGGCTGGCCCATTGCAGGACAGTTACTGTATCTTTGGCCTCTCAGTATGCTCTGCTGGAATTTGAGATATTTTTATCCTGTCAGAGACCCTGTGTTGATACTACTTTTGGCACTGAGAATTACCCTGTTGAGATACTTCTAGCTAGAACTCAGTGCCCAAAATATACGACCCTGAAAATTAATTAAATACCCATTCCCCACACGCAGGATGGGCTATTTAGTGAGTGTCCTTCTCCTGCATCTTCTGGCCAGCCTGGAGCAGTGGTCTGGGTGCTCAGGGGTCTGGCTGCGCCACTGTGAAAGATGATTTTCTCCAGTGTGGCTGATGGTTGATGTTAGAAGGAGCCAGTGCTCCTCCATAGGTTTAAGCACGACCCAAATCCCTGCCAATTCCTTGTATTTTTCCTCTTTCTCCCCTTGCCTGAAGAACGGCCTTGCTGTGAAGAGTGCTTTGCTTTACAGGGCATTTGCCCTGTCTGCACTTTCCAAAAATCAACCTGCTGGTAATGTTGAGCAAGTGACACCAACACACAGCCTGGGCAGAGGATGTTCAGATTGCTCTCATGTGCTCCTGACCGCTGTACACCGATGCCGGGACAGCACATGGACAGGAGTCTGCATGGACAGGAGAAACCCAAAATGGCTCTGACCCTTCCCTTGGCAGAAGTTTAGCCAGATTTTGCATCTATTTATGTTTCTGTCCCTAGATATCTACCAGTGAAAGGTGTGAAAAGGCTATAGCTTTGGGTGAATCAAACATCCTTAAACGCACATTTTTCAAAGGATATAAAAGAGATCACCAGCCCCTTTGGGAGTGCCCAGAAATCCAGCCTTACCGGCTGTCCTCGTTCTCGATGATCCGCTTGTACCGCTCCAGCTCATTCTCCAGGGACTGCTGGTAGATCACCAGCTGGCGGCAGTCGGTTGTGTACTTCTCCAAGATCCTCTCAGCCTCCTCTATCCCCTTCCTAAGGTTTTCAATCTGTTCATTGTAAAGCTGAATTTCGTCGTCGTAGCTCTCCTGGGTGTTTTTGATTGCTTGCTCCAGCATGGTTGTCTGGTGAATAAAACTGATGGTGAAAGAAGCAGCTTTGAAACGTTCACCATCCCCATGTTTTAAGCATAATGAAAGGCAAGTTACGCTTTATTACGAAGTGATGCTGCACTGCTGAAACACAGGAGCAATTTCACTACATTCAAAACTCGTCAGAGCGGGCAGGGTCTTACAAGGACAGGAAAGGTTCTTAACCGGGAAGGTGTGCTCAGGAAATACCTGCTCCTCCCTCTTTGTGGTCTGCAGACAAGGCAAGTAAGACCAAAGATCTCATTTTAAATAAGGAGCTCTACTTTTGAATTCAATTCCTCTGCCTTTTTACTTCAGCGATAAAACCAACGAGCACATCAACCAGGAGGTGGCAATAGTCGCCTTCCAAAAACAAGGGCTGTGAGTTTCAGGAGGGTATTTCACCCTGTAGCTCTGCTCTCACGTTCTTCTGCTACTTTTAGCTATTTGTTATAGTTCTTTTATCACTTTTTTTTTTTTTTTAACTCTATTTCAAAGAGATGAACTCACAGAAAGCTAATGGGGCAATAAGTGACTAATGAATTCTTTAATAATTGATTTATTTCTATATGTTTCAGGCAAGATTTAAAAAAAAAAGAAACCCCGAACTTTTAAGAGCCTAAATATACGAGTGATTTCTCTTGGCATTAGTTTGGTTATATTGTAGTGTATGAGTGGATCAAGACTCTTTTCTATTCAGTGCTCATGAGGTGCGGTCCATGACCTCTCGGCCACATGGCTACCAGGTCCAGAAACAGGAAAAAATAGGAAGTCGATGACACCTCAGTCATCAGATCCAGCCTTCACCGTCGCAAGCAACTGTGTTACTGACCTCCACTCATAAACCTCTTGTGCCTTGAGCTCTTTTAAGCTCAAGATACAAGAATGAGTGAATGAATTATCTCTTTCTAAATGGGATGTGAAGATTTGATCTTGAAAGCAGCGTGATTAATCCCCCAATGACTGCCTCTCTCCGTCTGTCAGCAGAAGGCTGATTTTCTCCCTTTTTTCTATATCGATTCACTATCTCACTTATCCCTATATTGATTCTTGTCCTTCCCAGTGTGTGTGTGCCCTTTCCACCAGAGCATCAGATGCTAGAAAGAGACCAAGGAAAATACACTGTCCTGACCCTAATGAAAGAAGTTATGCTCAGGAAGTTACGAGCTGCTGTTGTGGCTGTCCAAAGGAGTCCAAAATCCCGCCAAAAGGTGTTTTATGTCGGTATTTCATTCCTCTCACCCAGATGGGCAACGAGTGGCAGAAAGGAAGCTGTATTTGGGGTCATTCTCCACCCCATCTGATAAAAAATACTCAACTGTGTGGAAGTAGAGATGCCATTGGCAACTATTCACATCTGGTTTCTGTCCACTGCAGCCTTCATCTGCTCCTCCACCTCCTGCAACCCTTGGCCCTGCACTGCACTCCTGTTTGCAGGCACAGGCTGGAGACAGAAGGTTGCTTTAGGGCAGGTCTGGCTGGGAGATGGGCAAGGACAACTAGCCAAAGTCTTGGCCAGACATTTTCAAATCAGGGCTTGGTAAAAGCATATGGTTTTTTCTGCTGGTAGTGTCCAAGCACAGGAGAGGAGCTGGCTTAATGTTTGGTAGAGACAGGGATGGAGGCAGAATGCCAAATGCAGCTCAACAGCCCTCTCAGTTCTGCTCACCAAACCTGCCCAGTCCCTCTCACAGCAAGCTCAGCATTGCATGTGGCAGGAATAGAAAGGATTGGGCAGAGCCCTGAAGGTCCCCCATCACTTTTCATGGAGCCATTTTCCAGCCAGAGCTCAGCAAGTAAGGAAGTCATAGGAGCCCTGTGGGACCTTTTCATCCACAGCGTCCTGCTGCCTCTGTCCTCCAGGAATGAATCCAGTTGCGCTGTGGAAACCTTCCCTCATCAGCCACTCTGATAAGCAAAGACAGTTCCATTGCACCTACAATACCTTCGGGCCCTCCCTGGCCATCCAAACCTGACAATTTGTACCACTGAGAGAAAGGGAACGAAAGAGCTGAAGAGAAAGACAGAAATCTAAAAGAAAAACACGCCTCCAAGTCCACCAAGTTCACAAGACCACGTTAAAGCCACGTTAGAAGTTTTACCATGTGACCACAAAACAAAAGCAGTTAATGAGCAGCATGGCAGTGAGTATGGCTAGTGATTACAGTACCTCTGTCTGCAGCTTGTATTTCTGTGCCTGCAGCTGGCACAGGATGCTCTTGTATTCCTCCAGCTGGCTCTGCAGAACAGGGATCCTCCTCTCTGCTATCAGTTTTTCCTGGTTGGAAGAAAACAACGTGTGTACAGGAAAGTATGTTTCACTCTTTTTAAAAAGAGCCAAAAGAAATTCCACTACTGGAAATAAACTGTAAAGACAAACAGAAAATGACAAAAGACAGATAAAAAGATGGGTATTGAACCTTGAGTCGAATTCTGTTGCATGGTGGCATGGCTTTAAGAACAAAGATGTCAGATGGCAGGGCAGTAACAGTGCAGCTTGCATTGAGACCCTGTAGACACAGCTGTTCACATCTTCCAAGTAATGAATGCTCCTGGCATAGCCTCTTCTACTGGTGGAAATCACCAAGTTTTCGTCTAGTCTGTGTCGATTAATTTAATTTACATTTTCAGTACATCTCACCCCTTCGGGATAAGATTTCCTTTCTCTTCAAATATTCATATATCCTGCCAGCTCCTCCTCAGACAAGAAGCACAACTACTTCAGCTGCCTTTGAACCACACATTTTTGGGGCTAATACATATGCTGGAGTGCACCCGACAAAGGTAATCTCTCTTTCCTGATCAATAGTTTCTCACAGTTAATTTTTTTTCCATACAGTTTTTCACAGTTAATTTTTTTTCTCCCATATTCAGTATTCAGTACTTACACATTGTTTTGATAGTTTTCACCTAGCCTTGGAGCAGGAGTTGAAGGATCTGGGACACTTAAGGAGTGAGCATCATCTCTTTCTTACTTATAGATGCATGTATCTCCCAAGAGCAATACTTGCCTCGCATATGCCGGTGGCTATTGGGGACACACGAGGAGTTGTCTGGATGATCTGCTGCAGGACATTGACATAGGTCTGGATTTCCATGAGATTCTGTGGTGAGGGAAAAACACCTTCATTAGAAAATGCCATAGTAAGGTGCTCCCTTCAACGTTCTTCTGGGGCTTATTTCGAGAAATGTAATGTTTTTAGGATATAAAAGCCCAATTCATGTTCAGACTTGGGTTTGGAATGTGATTTTATACCTGATTTTGAGTGCCCGAGTGCTAACAGTTTCATCATACTGAGGGTATGTTACGGACTTTTGGCTAAGGACTATACAGTTCACAGTCTTAATTAAAGATTCCAAGATTTCCAGTTGCACAGGAGATTTTCAAAATGAGAACCACAAATACCTTTGCATGTGGCCTGAAAAAGAGAGTCACTTTTTTTCAAAAGTAGCAAAGATGGGGCAGTGATCCCAAGACTCACATCTCTCCCAGGAAAAAGGCGACACATGTTAAAGTCAGCTGCAGTGGAATCATACATCCACAGGCAAATGTCTGCTGATTAGCTGGAGCGCCCTGGCCCAAGAAATTGGGTGATGAAAGCAAAAGCTTCCTTAGCATGAAATAGAAGACAGCTTGATCAGCACTTTGGGCTGAACCATGATACCAGGTTGAAAAATTCAAGACTTTGCTACAGCTGTAGTGACTGGACCCTGAGGAATTGTGTTTGGCTGCTGGAAACCACCCAGCTGTTGTGCCTGTTGAAAATAAGTAGTGCTATACACACCCACCAAAACACAAGCGGGATTTGCTTTAATTTGCCACCATTTGATCACAGAGAAGGGCAAAGTTCCCCGCCTGTCTCTCCAAGGAAGATGGCAAATTCAGCCAGTTACCTTCTTGTATCTGTCCTTTGTGGCATTAATGTCATCCTGCAGGAACTGGGACTCAATCTGCAGCTCCAGGTTGCACAGCAGGGCTTCATCAGCTTCCTGAAATGCAGAGACGTGTGGCGTGGTAGTTATGAGTGGCTGGAGTGCCAAACCCACAGCATTCCCACAGGCACTGCAGGAGTCCCCGTGCATGTGGAGCAGCCCTGCCTGGAGTGTTAGAGCCTACTGGGGGATACAGAAATATCATGGAACCAACAAACAAGAGGCGTGTTATCCACCATGTTCTGCACAAATGTAATTTATGCTACAGTTTGGCACTGGTACTGTCAAAATAATGCTGGTACTCAAGTAATAGATGTTTGAAATACCAGATTTTGATGCTAAAATCTTGAAATGGTGGATGAGTCTACAACAAATGTATCCTGAGGCATCCTGATGCCTTTTTAAGATCCCCAGTAAACCAGGATGGTCCAAAGTATTTGCACTCTCTTTGGTGTGCTCTGAAATGCCACAAATGTGTGTCAGTTTGGAGCCATTTCTGGAAATAAAAATGACAGTTAACCAAGTTTAGAAAAAATCACCTTGTTGCAGAAGTTTATAATCCTTTGGGATTTGTGAGGACAAAAGCTCGTATCATACAATTAGTTCAAAGGACAAGCTACTGTGATCTCCGAGTACATAGGTATGAGTGGTATTGGTCTTTAAATCCAATAAAATCTCCATTTCTGTTTAAAGGCCTGATTTAAATTTTTCCTATGTTATGTTGTTTAACACAAACTCTGGAATTTAGGATAATTTCCATGGAACTTGGCAATACATTTTACAAATATGTAAGAGTAATGATAGTTTTTATTTTTCTATTTAATGTATGATTTCTTTATTAGGTTTGGCATTAACCAAGACTGTAAAATATAATTTTGAGAAAGTATCTTAAAAGACGTCAACTGACTCTTCCTTGTAACTCCACAAAACTTGCAAGCTCCTCCACCAGTTTGCAATTTCCCTCAAGAAAGTCTTGATTTCTGCATTTAACTCACAGAATTAAAAAAAGAGAAGTATTTAAAGGTGTCTGTTTCACACACCCTGTGTGCCATTATCAGCTGTAAAAAAAACTTCTGTGAGTGGATCATGGGTTGCAAACAAATCATTGCGATCTGTGGGTGCAGCATGTGACTGGTAGAAGGGGATTTTCATGCGTACAGCACGCGCTATTCCAAAAATGTGCCGATGTTGGCTGTCCCATTGTGCTGCTGAGCCTCCCAGGCAGAGAACTCTCCAGCCGGCTCTGCTTTGTGAGCCAGGGGCTGATTCAGACAGATCCAGCCCAGCACATTCCCGAGCCAGCCATCGGGAATGCCCGCTGCTTTTCTGCACTCCTCTCCCTTCCTATTGAGAGGAAGATCAGCAGGACAATGGCCGTGTTGGGAGGTTTGGAGGGATGCCAAAAAAAAGCCCCCAGGCCCCTGGATAATACCTATAGGCAAATATTTCTGCAGGCGATAAACAAAAGCAGTTTTCGGCTTTCCAAATGTTCCCTCAGAGGGGAAAAGTACTTCTGCTTTTATTCCATGCTTTCAGAGAGGCAGGGTTCCTTGATGGAGATGTGCATCAGAACAGCGCAACGTCTACACATTTTCTTTCGAACTTTGCAGTGTTTGCTAATCACTCGGCTTCTGAGAAGCCATTCTGCTTTAGGTGGTGATTCCAGAACACTGATCCATGTACTGAAGCAATATCTTCATTTGCTGTGGAAGAGAAATCCCTTAGATCTGCGCACAACCAGAGTTTCCCCAGCTGTGAGATAAAGAATGAGCTTGCACCTGCACATGCAGATTTTCAGGCTACATCTTGGGCCCTGTACAGAAATCCAGCTGTATTCCCTCCAGCACTTGATGCTCCAGTGCAAGGAGCTGCTGCAACATGGATGGCCAGGGACATCCTGGGATGAAAAGCACCCTCGTGCCTCAAGATTTTGTGAGCTGTGCCTGGGGTTGCTGAATCAATTAACTTTTCTTTAGCTACAGATTGGCTGAAAGGAACTGTGAAGGCAGAGTTACCAGCTCCAATGACCCCTTACAAAAGGTTTACCTTCACACATTTTTTTTTTTTTTAAGGGCTTGCAGGGTGCCCAAGAGCCCTACTAGCACACTGGAAAACAATACTGATGCAGGATGTCTAGAGCTCACTGGAGAGAGAAATGCTAAAACGGACTTTTTCTCTTTTTTAAATATAAAATAATGCATATCATTGATGTGACAATGCTCCAGCAGAGCAGCTCCTGCCATTTTTAGCAAGGAAAAATAAATAAATTTAAAAAAAATCTCTTTTGAATCCACCTGCAGTTGTTTCCCACTACAGAAGATGAATGTGCAAAGTAGAAAGGGGAAAGAAAGATATGATACTACTTTCTTCACTCACATGAAGGTTACCAGCAAGAGAAGATGAATCAGGATTTTTCAGTTTCACAGACCTGGTTTGGAAACTTCCAAAATGCTTTAGCCAATTTTTATCTTTCTCTGAGCTTTGTATTATATTAAGTGTTGATATTTTTATTATTTATTTTCCCATGGTATTAGTTTAAGAAAGTGTAGCTTGATATAAAAGGAACAAACCAGGGGCAGTTGTGGCTTCTCTTTTATTTGGAAACCTAATGGGAAGCTGAGGGTCTGTCCTGGGACTAAGGAGCTTTGAGACACTCCAGGCTTCAAAGCATGGACTCAGTCAGCAATTTTTCATGGCATGATATCACTACTGACTGTATTTTAATATTGTAGCCGTATTTAAAAAGCGTGGGGAAGAGGTACACACCTGCAGGGGCTCAGACACTCACACAGGGCTCAGGGAGGGGGAGGAAGGGAAAGGGTATAATGACAAGAAATGCCTTGCTCTGACATTTTATCTTCCCACTGCTTCTTCAAAGCAGCTTGCTGTAGTAAATGAAACCAAAGGAAAAAGAAAAAAATTATAGAGCTTTTCTTTGGCATTTTCCCGGACTTACTTTATTAAGGCGCTCAAGGGTTTCTTTTAGCCTCTGCTGATATTCACGTTCGTTTCTATACCTGCAAGTAGAGAAAAGGAGATAAAGTTCAGCAGTTCATCCCTCTGTAAACTGCATTTCTATCTGGACTGTCATGCATAAGATATGCTTCACACTAAAGGAGAATATGAATCCTGAATGAGCCCAAAATATTTATTCATGCAATAGCATTAATTTTTTTTTGGTCCCAGATGCTGAGAGTAATTTCAGAATTGCCTGAATTCTTGTCTTCAACTTATGCAACAGAATTCAATGAAATGCCATACATTTGCTATCACTTTTTTACAGAAAATCCAAGAACGGATTATTTACAATAAAAACATATTCCACTGGCGTTGGACTACAGTGACAGCCAGAGTGGTTGCTCTCTGAGGATTTGCTACATTTAATTATATTTTTCTTGGTTTTCTATTCTACCTGGAGTTGTTCAACAAGCACTTTCATGACAGACACATTAACGTGAAGGTTGCAATTTCATGTATGGACTGTGTATGAATGATGGTTGCATTAGGATGCTTTGATGCATCAATCTTTGTGTCCCCTTTCATGGTAAATTTTATTCCAGCTTGGTCAAAACCACATGTGAGCCTTAGCAAGGACTGCATTTAACCAACCATTCTTATGCATTTATAAAATGTCCACAAGTGCACAGTGTGCATGTTCCTGGTGCTGAGATGGATGTACAATGTGTTCATATTCGGTTTGAGGAAACACCACATAATCTTTAAAAATTAGGGCTCTGCGTTTGTATGTAGATAGAATTATCTTCTAGAAAATCCTCTTAGCCACGTACAAAGCTTCTTAACTGTTGATTATTATTGTTTATTCCCTTCCTTAAGTAAACTGCATATAAAGTTTTTAGCAGTTGATGTGGTTTAATAAGATTCCATTAAAAAACAAACAAACAAACAAAAAAAAACCCTGAAAAACAACCAGCCAGTAGCAACTTAATAATACAAGGCAATGATACTTTGCCATCAGTACTGAACAAGTGGCTCATCAAACTCCTACAGCAGCAGAAACACAGTCTTGACCCTTTAAGTTTAACCCTTTACTTTTCCTAAAATAACAGAGGTATAGAGATATAAAAAAGCTGTCTTTATCTTACTTTCTACAAGAAAGGGTCATGATGGGTAACAAGTCAGCTCTGGTCCTTCATTTGCAGTGAAAGCAAGAGATGCCAACGCAAGCTGAAATGCAGAACTGAACATAAGTCCCTGTCTGTCTTCTGAAATCACTGATCCTGCCCAGATGTGCTGGTGATATCAAAGGGACTTGATCCAGTCAACAGGGAATGTGACAGTTCCCAGACTGAACACATCAAGGATCACGTTATAATGACCATGTTGACCTCAGTTCTTTTCTTTTTGTCTCCAGAAGGATGAACAACCAATGCTATTCTCCTCTCTTTCAACACGTATAGGAAAGCTGAATGGATGATGCCACTCACACACTGACCGGGATCACAAATGAAGAACTTGGCAGAACAAGGAAATGGATTTAATCTGGTGCTCTGGTTTCCCAACTTCTTCTTCTGAAATCCCAGAACATCAGCAGGGTTTTGCACTGGTCTATTTTCAATTCTTGCATGAACAGCAAAGAAACAAGTGAAAATGATGAGGTTCTATTTCATTATCACTCCAGCAAATTGCTGATAAAACTAAAACAATGTAATTTTTTGCCAAATAGAAATTACACAAGTTTCACTTCCAAGGATACAATATTTTTCAGCTTCAAAAGTGAGACTGTGTTTGTTTCAGCTCGCCTCCAACTCGTTTTCTATCTATTTAATAAAATTCCTGTGTGCAGTTGACAGTAAACCCTTCCCTAACCTAGATACTTTCTGGCAGCTGAGCAAGAATAAAGCAAATTGTGGCAGCTTGTGAAAATCAAATACACAGCAAAAATAAAAGGCTGGTTTTATATTCACAGTAATGTATGACCATCTGACGGAGTCAGTGTCTAAACCTCAGCTCTAACGTAATTCAGATCTCACTTATTGCTACATCCTCCCCCAAAAATTCTTTCAATGACTAAAATATTCAGCTACATTTTCCTTCACTCTCAAATAACCCAAATATGTGCTGTGCCACTGAGCCATAAATCCACCTGGCAGCCTTGAGGGAGTTAGTATTGTATGATTATCCTTTGAAGCAGAATTGCTTTTAGGTGATGTTCAATCCTCTCCAGCAGATCAGTGCAAAAGGGCTATGGACCTCTTTGAAATGCTTCAGAGACCTCAGGAGGCCTCTGTGCCTGCTGAAATGTATCTGGAAGTGCAATGGCTGACAAGTCACAACCCTGTTATGCTTCAAAGCTGATTTTGATGTTTAGGAATTAGCTAAACATGACCAAAATAGTTGTTCTTAGACAGTTACTGGTCAGACTTTCCTGGAGCATAAGAGCCATAAAGTTAATTTGCTTCATTAAAAAAAAAAAAAAAACAAAAAAACAAACCACCAACCTTCTCACCTAGTCAAGTAGCTTTAGGTCTGCTACAAATCTTTTTAGACTGTTGAAAAAAAAAAGGATGTTAACTGTTTTTTTTTTTTTTTTGCATAGGGGAAAAATGGTGTGAAGGGAGCTGCGAGGCTCAAAGCAAGCAGATCAGAGGATTAAAGATTTCTGTCACCTTTTTTTTTGGGACCCTGCCTCTGCTGCAGTGCAAGGGCTCGTTCCCCTCCAAAGAGGAAACAGTCACAATCCATCTCAGTGATGCTCAATGGCCAGATACTCAACTAGGTGTAAAACCTGAGCTTTTTATCTGAAGACAAACAGTGTCTCTCTGTTGAATCCTACTGAATTCTTCCACCTCTTGGCTACTACTTCTGTCATTTTCCCTTTCCCTGACACACTTCACTAACCTTCTCTCAACAGAGACAGCAGCAGTTTGGGTGCCAAGGAGAGCACTGACCGTGGAACAGAGGTCCTACAAGGGTGATGATCAGGCCACCAATGGTTGTGGGTCCTACCCTGAATGCTCAGATGAGCCCCGAGAGGTCTGTGCTCTGCTGGTTTGTGAACAGATTCTCCCTGTGTTATCAAGAAGTCGCTGCTGAGCAGCTGGCAGCCACAGGGCAAGATTTCAGCAGTTTGTGGAGAGCGTGGAGGGCAGGCAAATGCTCCTCACCTCAGCTGCAGCAGGATAAAGCCCTCCCGATCACCAGAGAAGCAGCAGCAGTGCTGAGACAATCCCTGCAGCCAGGGCTGGAAGGCAGCTTTGCCAATGGAGTCCCCATATCCTGGCTATCGTGTTTTCCCACTTGTTTTTGTTTTCTCACAAGGTGTTGGGTCTCCCCTGTGGCCACAAAGGGTGTCAGCTCATCAGAGAATCACCACACAGCACATCTTGGAGAGCACTGTGCCAGCTACTGTGTCCAACAACTTCCAGGGAATTGTACTGCGTGTTCAAGGTCCACTACATGAGAAGTGCACGAATTTTTAAATGAAACAATTGATTAGCGAGGCTTTTAATTTCTGAAGTTAATTAATTCTTTTCAGTCAAGGCCACTAAAATCTGGATTTCAGCATCTTTCCTAATACTATGGAGAGAGAATTACAATCCTTTCCCAAAGCAAGATGCAATGTTGTTGAAACAATGGTGGCCAATAAAGGTAGCATAGTTAGTCTTTTAATGGGATGTATCCAAAATATTCCCAGCAATGATTTTTTTTTTGCAACTTCAAGAGAAAGAATTCTCCCCTGATACAAAGTCTGAACTATTTACACTAATGAGAAAAGCTATGAATGTGACCACAGAGGATTTAAAAATAAATTTTAATGTGAGATCTACTTTTTAACGGTTTGTGAACATTTAATTGTACAGACCCAGTAGTCTTAGGCCCTACTCTGTCTAAATGCAACTTTAAAAGGCCTATTTATATAAATGTACCTTTAAAAGGTTTACTTGTATATAAATCTATTTCCCAAATTGTGAAGGTGAGTGAAAGAATGGGTTGTAAGGGTTAAAATTCTTTGTTAGTGAAGGACATGGAGATTTGACAATTAATTGGTTCACAATGCTCCCCTCCAAGAGATTTTGTTAATCCTAAAGCTTTATGGTTCAAGATGAAGCAAGAAACCTATAGCACCCTGTTGCCAATGGAATGCAGACCCAGGGAGGAGAGTAGGTCTTCAGCACAGGAATGTTTCTGGTTTCAGCAGGCCCTAAGAGGGCACAGAAGATTGCTTCTCTTCTATTTTTTGTATAGAAAGCTTTATTTATAACCTTCAGGAGCTGAAATCAGAGCTGTCAGGATGGCAGAGCACATGTTACCAGAGCACAGGCCTTGTTTTAAAACCTGCAACTCAAAAGGGCAACCAAGTTTTTGCAGACACTGAAGAAATTTTAATGTCTGTCTTCTGGTCAAATTCAGCAACTCCCAAGACAAAAAAACAAACCCAAAATTCACTTTTTGATGTAAACCAAAGGCAATTTGGTTAAAAAGCAGCCACTGCCTTTCGATTGTCATAGTCCTCTGTATCCTTAATTTTACATTGGAGTTTTTGGCTTGGATATAGTCAAAGTTTCCTTCTTACTTTTGTTTACAGCTGCTGAGTGAACACCCCAGGACTGTAAGACAAAGCACAATTCCTTTTTTCTAGGAAGCCACTAACTACCCCTTTAGCAGGTCCTAAATCTCACTTTCTGAAAGCACAGCCCCTTTTCTGGGTATTTTCTTCTCCTCTGGATTTTCAATGTCCTGTATTACTCTCCACCTATTTACAGTTTGCATAAAGCAGCTCTAAAAAAAGTAAATTACCTTGTGTCATATTACTAATCCTGTAGTATTCACACAGATTTTTAACTAATAAAAAGCAGCTAGAAAACCAAGTACTGACTTTAGTCAAATACTCATGGACACTCTGTAAGAAAAACCTATGAGCAAGTATCAGAGTCAACAGCTAAATTACAGCATTGGCTCATAGGTGAAAATGCTGCTCATAAATATTGGAAGACAAACCTGCCTAATCAGGTGCTTATTACCCACTGAGTCAGGACACCGTGGACATCTGACCACTGGCAGCAGTAAGCGTCAGTGCACCCGGGTGGACTATTCTGATGGACTATTCCCTGCTATCAGGTAACAAAAAAAGAGGGATCAGGGCTTGGCATTTCTATACGTGTGCTGCAGCTCACAGCCCCCACGTGGCTGTTCCTTTGGCAGTGTGACAAATTTGCATGGGTGAAGCAGCCAGATAGACATTTTGGGGGTAAAAAACCCCTGACCAGCAAGGAACAGGAGGATTAGACTCTTTTGTCCTGTGAGCAGCCCTTCTGTGAGCAATGCTCACCAACCCTTGTAATTAATGAAGCCATGTGACCAAAACTTCCTGTTGCTGGAGGGGAGGTACTCATCTCACTCAGCCTCTGAGGCTCCTGCTCTTTGATTTATGGTGCCGCAGGGGCTAAAGAGGTGAAGTTAGGGGAAGCCTGCTCTTATTGTTTTCGTGGCATGAGATGGAAATACAGGATGTGAGGAAGAAGAGGAAGGCAAATTTCAGACACCAGGAAAAATTGTATCTTCTTTCTTTTTATCTCACATCTGTAGCGGTTGGCACTGACTGGCCCAGGTGCCCGCCTCATAGCAGCTGTAAGAGTCCCTTAGAGACTTCCTGCACATTTTGGGAGATGTTTGATATCTGGGCTGGCTTTGAGACACCCGGTAGTCAAGTGGGTTATTTCCTCTCTGCAGCTCAGAACAGAGCTCTCCTAAAGCTAATGAATTGCAGCAGCCAGCGTGCTGCTGCCATGGAATGGAGAGGGCATTTGCCCTTCTAGGAGCAGTGAGACCACAAAAGGCAGAGCTGCATCTCCCGAAGTCCTGGCACCTTACTTTTCACCGTGGGCTTACATCCCATCCTGCTCAACAAGCCCAATATGCATGGTGAGACATCACCCACGCACAAGAAGCAGCTGGTGCCACCAAACCCATCCTTGCTACAAAGATTAACTCTGGAAGTGATACCAGCCACCTGCCATGGCTTGTAAGCCTTACTTGTTGCGGTACTCATCCAGCATGCGCTGGGCATCCTTCTCCTCCCGCTCCAGCTTGGCTCGGTCGGAAGCCAGCTCCCTCATCCGCTGGCGGTTGAACTCGATCTGCCCAGCGAAGGCTTCGTCCAAGCCCACCAGCTCATCCATGCGCTGGAAAGTCTCCAGCTGCTTGCGCAGGATGGTGTTGCGCTGCTCCAGCACACGTGCCCGGTTGATGTAGCTGGCAAAGCGCTCGTTGAGCTCCTGCAGGTTCTCCAGGCCCCGGGCTTGGGCCAAACTGTCGAATTCGGGGGAGCCTCGCAGCTCATCGTAGGCATCCGACCGCTCGTACTTCTCCTTGCGTACCTCACGGAGGAAGCTGCTCCTGTACATGGCTTCAGAGGGGCTGTGCAGTGCCGGGATCCCCTCTTGGGTGCCTGCCTGTCTCTCCAGTTTGGGTCTGAATTATGTCTGGGGGGTTTGGGGAGGAGGAACTGAACATAATCACCCCCCCAGATGATTAGGACTTGTCTCCAGAGTGGTTTGTGGCACTAAAGGCATCATCTGCGGCAGTGAACTAAATAAATCCCAATGGCCCCGCCTTGGAGCTGCCCATCCAGGCGTCAGCAGTTCGGAGGAGCAGCGGGCACAGAAGGGCTGGGGGCTTTTCTTTTCGAGCATTGCAATTGTGTACAGCCAGGAAAAAAAGAGAGCAACGTCCAGCTTTCACCCGACGGATTAAAGCATTATCCCTGGACAACAAAACAAGTGCTTTGCAGTTTTGGAGGCTGAGCTCAAAGCCTTTCATGACTGTGCTGGGGGGAGAGCTTTGTCCCATGAGGGTGTCCCCAGGGCTGTGCACAGAGGCCTTCTGCTGAGCCAGGATTTTGGTGTGGGTGGATGGCAGCCCTTGATTTTCGTTATTTGACAGTTTTGCAGTCATTTAGAATGATGGGAATGTATATTAAAATTAATATGACTCCTCCTGCTCCATGGACAAGATTTGGTCATTTAGTTCTCACTTCAGGCATCATGTCAGGCTTTTCTGCAGGTTAATTCTGCCTGGCCTGAGAAGCACCCAAGCAGCAGTGGTAATAAAAGGCCCAGGCTTAACAAAGCCCCTTTGGGAAGCCACTTTCCCTAGGGATAGCCAAAAGCCATGTAATCTCATGACTTGGTGGACTTACCATGTTATCCCATGGGGAGCCACCATTCTTCCTTTAATTCCACCTTAATGGAGTCTTGTGTGCTGCCATTCCCTGAGAGGCTTTAATTTCCCCTCCATGCATCTCCTCTGGTATTTTTTTTTCCTTGTCTTTCATTTTGAAAAATCCTGTTTCTTTCATTTTGAAAAGACCCGTTCTTCCCTAACCTACTTGCCCGGATGAAAAAAGCCAACACCAAGACAGTCCAATTTTGAGATCTCTGTTAATAATTCATATGAATGTCAATTTCACTTTTTAATGGTCATATCTTATATGAATATTTAAATCACAGGTGTTTTGAAGCTCAACAGAGCTCAACCCACTGATGGCAAGCACAGAGGTGAAGAAAGCAGCTGGTGCTCAGGAGACTCTAAAGTCTGGGTTCTCTGCTACTAAATCTAAATCAAATGGGGGGAAAAGGTCACTAGAAGTTTTCTCCATATTTCTTACTCTGCTTCTGATTATTTGGAAGTACAATGTGGAAAGATCAAATGATTTTTCAGAAAATTAAATAGGCTGTGCACACAGACTGTGCAGCTCCACAGTCTGCTTCCAAGCTATATAAACAGCAAAACAGGGATAGATCTTTCAGAAATATCTGGGATCTTTATGAATCAGTGAATGTGAAACCACCGGTCTCCATGCTACACAAACATCGGCATTTTCAGCTCTTTGGCTGGACCAGCCTGCTTAGCCCAACAATGTAGCAGAGCTTTTTACAAAGTTAGTCTTCCAGAAGAGATCAAAAAGTAGATTCTGCTGGATTGTGGGCGGTGTATTTTCATGGCAAGAGTTTTTATGGCTTTAGACAGCCTTTCAGTGCAATAATAGCCCACGTGGGTGCTATGCCATCCCTCTCTCGGTGGCTGGAAGAAGCACTGACTCCATGCTGACCTTAACTCCTTAGGTAATAGAAGGACAGGCCTTTCAGGAACAGGCCTTCCCATAACTTCCCCATGTCCCTAAACTGAGGGGTCTGTCTGCAGGGGAACCCTTGCAGTCCCAGTTTTTGTTATTGAAATTTATCGCACGCTTTCTACCAGGAAAATCTGGGTTCGGTATAGCGTGCTTTGCTACTACATGCATGTCTCTAAGGTGAGATCCCTGATTCCAAGACCTCTCATCCTGGGCAGTTTCCTCAGCTGACTTGCTGGACATGGCTTTACCATAGCCAGGGCAAGCTTACATGACCCAGGCTCTATGTTAGAGACTTCTTGAGAAGAAAGTGGCTTAAGGAGTCACCCTGGCCTCCAGACAGCTTGTGACCACTCAAATCATAGAAATTATAGAATTATTAAGGCTAAAAAAGACCTCTGAGGACCCAGCACTGCTATGTTCACCACTAAACCTTGTCCCCAGCTGCTATATCCGCAAGTTTTTAAACATTTCCAGGTATGGTGATTCCACCACTTCCCTGGGTAGCCTGTTCCAATGCTTGACAACCCTTTCAGCAAAAACTTTTTTCCTAATATCCAATCTAACCCTCCCCTGGCACAACTTGAGGCCATTTCCTCTTATCCTGTCACTTGTTACTTGGGAGAAAAGACAAACCCCACCTCACTACAACCTCCTTTCCTATAGTTGTAGAGAGAGGTAAGATCTTCCCCAGGCCTCCTTTTTCTCCAGGAAGTACCCCCAGCTCCCTCAGCTCCTCCTCATCAGACTCACGCTGCAGACCCTCCAGCACCTCCATGTCCTTCTTGTAGGAAGGAGCCCAAAACTGAACACAAGTGCAGCAAACCAGAGTGAGACAACCCAAAAGGAAAAAAAAACGGTTTGGAACAGATTGCAGCTGTTAGCCTTTTCGAAAACAAAGACTCAAAAACACCTCAGAAAAATCAATCTGCTTCTGTTGTGCGCTAAATTATTCAGCTCATCTAATGGACCACCAAGGTGAATTTCCTACAGAGGGATCTTGCCCACTCTATCCTATTTAGAGGTGGCTCAAAGGGCCAAAGGTTGTCTACATACACATTAATGAAGTGCCTGAAAAACTGCCTGACGTCTTTTTAGATTTAAATCAAGGAGTGTGTATTGAAGAACACTTTTCATCCTAATGCCTGCAGTATAAACAAGGAGGAGCATACAGAAACAAATGATGATGTTTTTCCTAATAGCATCCACACAGGTGTATTTGCTCACTTTGAGGAGCTACTGTCAGACACATCTCAGCAACGTTTCATCACAATACTGGAGATAAATATATAGCCCCAAAATGCACTTTCCCCTCTTTGTCCCCAGATTATGGATGACTTCCTCCAAAAACAGCATTTGAAGGCTGGTTCTTTGCTGTTTAAATGCACTGTGTGATACATCACCAACACCCCAGAATGGGTGTTTACCTACTGCTGCACAGCTCAATCGGTGGTAAAAAAGGGTGGTTTGTTTCTCCTTTAATTGCTTGTGTTGCTATAAACTCCTTTGCAGACTAACTTGGCTACATCCCTTATGCACAATGAACATATTTTGGCAGTGCCAACAAGCTGCTTGTACTCCTTACTGCTTGGCTAAATCAACACAAGTTTCTCAATTAAATCAAAATACATTAAATAAGTTTTAAAATGGCACAATCCAAAGGAACCTTATCTTTCTGGTGAGAGCAGGTCCAGCCCTAGCTGTGGTTGGCCATACTGTGCTGTCCATTGCTTGGGGCAACCTTGGAGCTCCTGTATTCTCCCTGTCCTGGAGACTTCCAGCTCAGCTTCTTTTCTCATGGTGAAAATCTTTTCTACATTGGTGGGTTGAGACAGGGTAAGAGTCAAACAGATCCCCCCAGGCAGTGAGCTCAGAGTTTTCAAATTAATCCCCCAAGTTCAGTGTTTTCTCAGTAACAATATGACAGCTTGTTGGTACGGCTATTCAGCCGCTATAAAACGATCACATCTACCCGTACAGCCCAGCTGAGGCGCTCAGTTCACCCTTGCTGTCTTTCCAAGCTACTTTGCTTTATTCAGAGCCTGATGCTATAGCCCAGGGTTTCCTGTTCCTGTAGTCCAGAGCAAAACTTCAGAGCAGGGCGTGCTAATGACGTGTGTCACAAGTGTTTCACGCTGAGATCTCACAGATGAACATTGAGGTTATTCTTCATTTTGAAAACTGACGCTCGAGAGCCGTGTCCAAACACATAAAATTACATGGCTGAAAAAACTGCTGGGAAGACATTCAAAGTGGAACCTCTTTGTGAATATGATTGATAAGAAAGATGAAAGAAATTTGTGCTGCTTAGCTTTAAGGAAGATCCAAGGACATATATTCAAATATGAAACAGACCAGCACACTGAAAAAATTAGGTCTTGCGTGTTTTTTCCTTTTCCATGATCACAGTAAATAGGACAAAAAATAATGACTTTAAACTGTGCAATATAAGCTGTGAAGGAGATATAAGACAAGTAGCCTAATTGTTCCTCTAATGAAGCACAGGGAATAAAATTTTGCAAGGTCTCAGTCGCTGGAGCACTTAAAAGATCAAGCTAAACAAACACCACCCAGGATGAAGGGGTGTTTGATTCACCCTCCTTTAGGAAAGAGAGGAGTTTATTGCTGACTGTCAGAACACTGTTGAGGGGTCCTTACTGGACACTTCCCCAGGGCCAGTAATTTTTCCAGGACAGTGATTTCTGAGGTCTCTCCCACTCCTATGAGGTAAATACCCTCCCACTCCTTAAGCACCCTTGCATTCAGTCTCTGAATTTGCTTTAGAAATTTTTTATCTGGTGGGTGATGTCCATGTAGTGCATCACAGCTGGATGCTGACTGCCCCCTGCTTGTTGGACTCTTCTCCCAGAGATATTCTTACCCCCCCAGGCAACACCAGGCCATCGGTCAGGGCCCAAAGGTGAGTTTTTCCTATAATGTTATGCAGCTCTTCACAAAATGGGTGATTTGTTACCACCAGAGGGCTGTAGTCGTACAGCAGGAGCAGGATGTGGGGTGGAGATTCAGTGCGGTGTCAGACCGACATAAGCAACACCAGAAATTCCTGCTAAGAATTTTCTCTGTGGTATGAAGCAAGCTGGGTTTTGTTCTTTTTGCAGTTGTAGATGTGCCGCAACAAGCTGTTGCTTCTGCTCAAGGGGACCAAATCCTGCTGGGGTCAGGATGAATCCCCTAATGGAGGTGCATGTGCTGATGTAAAGGTACTTGTCTGCTGCATTGCTCAGGACACATCTGCCCCCAGACCAGCTCAATAAAATACCCCAAAGTAACAGCAGATCTGGGACAGATCCCTTTCTAAGATCCCGTCTTGAAATCAGGCCAGAAGAAAGTCTGCTGCACACATCTGTTGCTCAGTTGTGGTCTTCAGAGAGCTGGGCATAGGATCAGGAACTGGAGTAAAGAAAATGGCATTGTTAATTTTCTGTAGTAGTCATAAACAAAATTAAAAATGGCAGAAAATTTTTGCCTGTTTTGTTCTGGCAAGTCTAGGGTAGTGAGTAACTAAGTTTCCCAACTGCAGTGGTAGGCAGAGAAGTTTTACGGAGTTAAGCTGAGATTTTTTTCCCTTCATTTTGGCTATCAGCCAGAAGAA
This sequence comes from Dasyornis broadbenti, assembly GCA_013397935.1. NCBI lineage: Eukaryota > Metazoa > Chordata > Aves > Passeriformes > Dasyornithidae > Dasyornis > Dasyornis broadbenti. The sequence continues at coordinate 1,054,589 of VZRN01006642.1, read as the reverse complement.
ATGCCACTCTAATAGATGCCCTTTCAGTCAAAGGATCAGATGTGAAAATTGGGTAAATACTAAGAATTTTCTTTTTAGTTTTCTGCTTTCTTTTTATTCTATCCACTTGGATTATTTTTTCCCTTTCTGAATAATGCACAAAGCAACAAAGGACAACATATCAAAAATAAATGAGATCTCTGACAGCTGACAGTTGGTTTAGACCAACTCAGACCTCCTGGGAAAAAAAGTGGGACTGAAGAAAGTGACAAGAAAGTTTGAGCTAATTACAGATAATGTTCCTTTCGGCACTCAACATCCCCTGACTTGGGGCACAGGATGGCACCTGTCCATACACCTCATTATTTAATAATTTTGTTTATTTGTAAGAACAGAACATTTTGGAGATACTCTGATAAGTCTGTATCTTGTTACCTTGAAAATACTTGAAATACTTATTTAGTCTTTGTAGAAATAACGTTTGTTAAGAAGTTGATTCAGAAGCTTCAAGCACTGTGACTATTTCCTTGGCACTTCAAACCAAAAAGAATTAATTTGAACAATTCTTGTTTTCTGAGAATGTCTTTGGTGAATTAGATATTTCAGACCAAATTTTTCCATGTGACCTTAGGGTTTTTCCCGTTTCTTTTTGAGTGAAAGACACATATCCCAGCAACTGCAAATCTGAAAAGCTGACCCTGATACTCACAGCTACCAAAGGCACCTGCCACGCAGGTTAAACTGGCATTCAGAGCTAATCAGCCCTTCCTGCCCCCACAGGCCAGAAAATGGAGCAAGAAGTGAGCCAGAAATGGGTATTTTTCCTCCCCAGAAGCATCAAAATGCGCACAGCATTTCTTCCCTGTCTCTGATGCCAGCAGCTGTTCCTGTTTTTTTTCCTGCCAGGGAAACCACAGTCAAAAGCCACACACCTGGCAAATGATGATGTTTTTCCTAATGGCATCCACACAGGTGTATTTGCTCACTTTGAGGAGCTACTGTCAGACACATCTCAGCAACGTTTCGTCACAATAGCGGAGACGAATCCATAGCCCCAAAATGAAATGAACCATTACACACACTCTGCACAGAGAAGACCGCAAATTCTAAACACGTGCCGTTTGGTTTTCTTGCCCCCCACGCCTTGAATATTTAGTAGAGAACTGCTAAAATCCTGCCTTAAGTTCTCAGAATTTAAAAGAATTAGGTAAGATGCTTGAATTCTCTCCAGCAGCAGTTACATATGAAAAGGTACTGAGCAGGGCTGATTTTCACTGGATCACATCTCCAGTGCAGGGTCACAGGAGGGAAGCAAACAAGTTCTAATTCAAAAGGCCATTTTAAAACCTGCGCTGTTTTTCTGGAAAACCACTCTGCTCTCAGAGCTGCCAAAGGCAGTCTAGCAAATAACAGACCTAGAGAGGTAGAAGTAAATAATATAGAGTTTTGTGTCTTGGTAGCAGGAAACAGAATTCATGAATTACAACGAAACAGATCAATCAGAGAATTTTTGGGGGAAAAAAAAAAATTAACACCAGGGTGGTGTTTCCTTCCCCTCTTTCCTTAATTCCACCATAAATGAAAGTGGAAATGTTACAGCATGTATGACATGTAACAGGATAAATTAAGAAATTCTGAATAAATGAGAACTGAAAACAGAATTATCTCCCTTTCTGTTTCTATTGCTTTTCAGATCTGCTTGCCTTGAATCCTGTTAAACAGGAAACATTATAAAGCACTTTGTTAGCTGTCCTTCACCGAAAGTTCAGGAAACAAAAAGATAATGCCTCTGACTTGAACAGAAGACCTAAACAGTATTCATTAGAAATTAAAACCTCGCTATGAAGGCTTGAAGCAGCAGTCCATCTGTTCACTGCCACTGACATTGGTTGCAACAGTTCAGCAATCATCTTGTTATTGTTGTTATGGCATAAGACTGGTTAGAGGACATGCAGGCTACAAATGTAGAAAGAAATTAGGTTAATACATATGGGGGGAAAGACCAGGTTTTATCATAAATACGAGTTTTTCCATGTTATAAAGGCATTTAAGGAGTCTCTTGTTCATCTCTCTGATTGCCTACATCAGGGAAAATTTGACCATGGGTGCAACATCAATCACTGACATTCGCAGGTACTTAAGTGAAAAATTAGAGTCCTTTTTGTTCCCAGCCTGTTTCTGAGTGGTTTGTGTGGAGAGCACACCATGAAGGGCTTGGGAGGCAATTTTGGGGGAATAGTGACAATCCTTGCTTGACTGGACTCTGGGTATTTGAAGAGCAAGCTCCTAGACACCAAGTGTTTCTTCGGCTCTCCAGCCACTCTTTCCTCCAAGCGAGTTGTAAGGTCTTTCTAGCAGCTGAATCATTGGTGTAGAGCTTTTTCAGAATCCCCAACGCATCCACAGGGAGCCATGAAAACAAAACAACCTCCCCGTTCACTGGTCTTCACAGAGGCAGCACAGCCGAAGTAGACCCAAAGGTGGAGTTCCACCCTTGTGTCCCTGCCCTCAGCTGCTCTGGGCTGCTCTGCAAAGCTGTGGTCACTCTTCTGTAAGGCAGAGAAGGGCTCAGTTCTAGTGTTCATCATTGCTCTCACTTCTGCGCTGTGCAGGCTTTTGGAAGCAAGATGGTAAAAGAGCAGCTCATCCAAAGGTTACTTCATTACCCTGCCCACTCATGGTTGCCTGCTTATCTCACAAATAAAGGGCTACTTTTAATTGTTTTTTTTATTGTTATTATTTGGGTTTTAGTATAGCCTGTTATGAATCATCTAAACAACTCACTGCCTCTCTGACTAAAATGCACTTTAAAGCTCCCATACTTTACAAAGTGCTGTTGGAAAACTTAGCAGTGGCACTTGTGAAGTGTGTACCTACATGTCTCTAGCTTCAGAAAAGTGTTGGAAAATGCCTCTTCAAGGGCATGGTCCTAATTAGCCTTTTAATTGATCTGCTGTTTTCCACTCTTTTATACCAGTGCTTCTGTTGCCTGAGTCACTGGAGATTTTCTTGCTGGTACCCTTAGCTGTCATCACGTCTCCAGCCTTGACTGCTTATAAATCCAGCCAGCAACGAGCAGGGGTAGCAGTCTGAGAGGGCTGTCAGTAGGATAAAGTTTCTGAAATTAACTTAGAATCAGAAAAATACCTTCTCAGCAGTGAAAAACACTTCCATTTTCTTTCCTTTTTGAGATTCTTCCAGACAGATTGTCCTGGTTTAAAAGACAGGTATCTGCCAAGGAATGCAGGAACCTCCCTGAAATGGAAAATATGATGCCCTCCCTCCAAATTATCATAAACTTGAAAAATAACGGGGCTTCCAGGCAAAGATTTAGGAAAAGAAATAGCAGTTCTTTACTAGGAGATAAATATGTATAAACATATATATATATATTAAAAAACCAAGATGGACAAACAACAATGACAGCAACAAGAAAACCCCACAAAACCCAGTAACAGCCATTTCCCACCTGTCAATCTATTTCCCCTTTGGTGTAGTTACAACCACAACCGGCAGGCTATTTCTTTAAGAAAATAATACTTTTAAAAGGGAAGCCTTCCCTTCAGATACGCAAACAAAAGCAGACTTTTAGAATACAAGTATTTCTCTAATTGGGCTTTCCAAGGTACCTCTCACATTATTAAAACACTGAAATCACTGCTCCACTGTTGAGAAAAATAATGAGTTTTTTCCCCAATTAGATTGCTCTGTGAATACATGCTAATCACAAATCCTCCAGACCACAAAAAAAAAAGCCCATTAAAAATAAATAAATAAATAAATAAACTACTTGTTTCGTAACAACCAGTTGAGCTTGAGACTGCAGACACAGAGCATCATCTGCTGCATGTCTTTACAGTTAACAAGGTGCACAGAAAGGCTCACACAGACCATTATCATCCAAAAAGACTGCTACCAACTTTTCAGCACAAAACCAAACAAATCATTATGCAAATAAATCCTCGGGTCAATTTATGGCCGCTTGCAGTTGGTGAGGTGCTTCCAGTTGCCTCTTGAATTAATACGAGAGACACTGGCACTGATTTTAAGCAAGACAATGAGCCAAGACTGAGGATCTTCAGTCCTCTGGGGTGACAGTGAAAGAGAGGCCAAAATGTCAGGATCCTACAGATTAAATACATGACAAAGACCACAATGGAGGAACAGGGAAGGAATTCCTCGGAAGAGCCTGTCTGTGCCTCTCCTGTCTGCCTTTGCCACTAGCAACCCTTGAAGCAAGGCAGGCAAGCAAAGCAAACATGCAAAGCTGAACTTTGAGGTGCCACCACATCAGGAAACACTCCTAACGCCATGGCCTTTGCTTTCCGAATGCCACTGAAACTGTGGGAAAACCAGATTTTAAGTGTTAGAGAATCAGGTGTTACTTTATTCTAGCCAGGATGTTATTCTGGCCAGGATGTGCAATGGGAATCATTCCAAACACACATGACCAACTGTGCAGCGGAAATCATTCCATCAAACATAGCCAGCATGTGCAGTAGAAATCATTCCATCACACATATTTCTTTACCAGACTTTTCACATATTTATGCATATAAAACCCGAAGAAATTCTTGCTCATTGGTTCTATGTTACACAATTTCTAGTATTTGGTCTCCTTTGGTTATTGATCCCTTCGCCTTCAATGCTAATTTGGTCTTCATTCTTTGGCTCTCTTGTAAATCTTTTCCCAAACCGGGTATCTCTCACTGCACAAGGGGGTAATGTTTCTTGATGTCTCTTTATGCCCTCTGTATCTTCTGGTTACTTCCAATTGGTAGATGTTAAACTCTCAGAATCTTGGAATCTTGTTTTTGTTGATTGAAGCCCATCAGGCCTCACCCAGTGAAACTCAAACCCTCGGTGAACAGAGTCTTTTTAAAGAGAAACTTAAATTCCACCCCCCTCAGCAAAGGTGAACAAACCCATGACTAAAGTGACTTAAAAAACTTCAAAGTTGTATCATTTCCAACACAAACATGAAAAATGTCCCTCAGCATTCATTGCAGAATTACCCAATACCCACCTGTACTGATTCTGCCTGAGCACCAAGTATCTTTCATGCAGCAAAATTTCAGGTCTCAGGTTACTGTTGGGAACAGTCTGGCTTCTTGAAGCACATTAAATAACTGCATGCTAGAATCAATGAGAGTCTAGTACCTGACGAAAGGAAAACAGTTCTCATTTACTCTGAATTCATTGCATCAGCCTTTAGGGAAGATTTCGTGAACACTCAAGGCAAATTCTCCAACTCTGGTTGTACAAAAATTGCTCTGGGGTCACTGCCTGATCCCCCAGAGATGGTATTATTTTGTGACTCCCTAACAGAAATATAGAAAGTTGGTTGTCACTACGAAGTCAACTCTGTGATTTAAAGAGGGTACATTACAGAGAGATGCATCCCCAGTGACAGCTGGAAAAAAAAAGAAACCAAATACCCTGTGATGAGATGCATTTTAGGATTAATTCCCCTTTTCTCCATGATGCCACAAATTCCCTCTGATGCCTGGCGGGTTGAGTCAAAGAATTAGGAAGGATCTGCCAGGAAAATATTCCTTCTCATTTGTGGAGAGAAAATAGAGTTGAGGGGCATAATGGGGAAAAGCAGCCTTTAAGCCTCCTGGTAGCTCTCGGGCACGTGGTGTAGCTCTTGCCCTGTTGCACTCCTCAGCCATGGCCACCACTGGTTCCAGCTCCCTGGGGAAGGATCTGGCCCAGTGGTGCTGGTGATTGCAGATGTCCATGCTGCTCTCACTGACTCCTGATCCCAGCTGCCACTACTGTATCATGTTTTTCTTGGGAACAGGGGAAGGGAAAACTTCATGTCACCTGTTATCTGCATTTCCCTTGTCTTCCAGCTCCTGCTTTGCATCAGAACAGACTGAGCCCAAGTTACGTGTTCCCAGTTGTCCTGAGGTGTCTGGACCGATTTGTCCTTTTGACATCATTTATTTTTATCATATCCCCTCCACCTCATTCTTGTGCTCTTTGCTTTCAGACCACACAATTTCTGGTTTGATCCTCTCTTTATTCCCTGAAACTCAGTCTGCTTCCAGCTCAGGGCTGGCTTTGCTGGTTTTGTTTGCCACCTTCCACACGTATTTTTGCAGCAGCTACTTCAATCAGCTTTGCGATTTCCGCATCCACTGCAATACTGGAACTTCACAACTTGCCAAACTTGACCCACAAACTGTAACCCCATTTTCTGAATTCTGCTCCTTTTTTTACTCTCAGAATTATTTAACAGTTTTTAGGCACAAAACGTTTAATGTGAAAAATTTTCTTCTTGCTGTAAAATAATTTATGTAAAAGGATGGCTGCCATCCTTAGAAAGGACACAGTTTGTTAGCATTGGTAGTGTTTTAGAGTAAGTCTCACAAATCATTAGGAATCAGATGTTGGTGTGCAATTTTCCTTCCAGTGTCTCAAGCAATGTATTTAATGGATTCACTGAAAGTTCCAAAACTAACAGCAAGCAGATTGAACCAAAGTGCTCAACTTTATTGTCTTATTCCTCCTATCACTGCAAAGCTTTTATTTTTTTTTTTTTTTTTTTGTCCTCACTCTTCCTGGAAACCAGAAAAATGGGAAAACTTAAGACCAATTTGCTATAATGTGTACAATAAAAATCACACACTAGATATTAGTGGGAGTATCATTGGCATTTTCTGTGAGCCATCTCCCATGCATGTTCCTGGCACTATAAAGAGGTTTTGAAAACCGAAAAAAA
>VZRN01006642.1:1027565-1043747 GCA_013397935.1 Dasyornis broadbenti | reverse complement strand
GCGCTCCGGGTAAAGTAAGGTTAGGGTTTTTTTTTTTTTTTTTTTTTGGAGCTGTGTTTTCCAACCATGCTCACACCCCCTCAGTCCATGACAGGAAGAAAGAGAAATAAAAGCTGCTATGCAGGGTGGATCTGGAGTTTGTCTTTGGGGGCACACATGAAGCCCTCCTCAGGTGGCTCTTCTACAAAATAAACTCTTTCATAGCTTTTCCATGAAAAACATTCATTTGTTTCTTCTTCACCAGTCTCTGTGACTAATATAACAAAGCCTTTCCTTTCCAGGCACAAACCCCACATCACAACAAATTAAAATGACTGAAAACAGATAATAACAGCACCAACACTAAAAAGCCTTTGGCCCCATAAATTAGGAATTTTAAGCAAACAAACATCTCATTTAATCCTTCCTTTTCTCATATAAATATCACTGGGGACTTCATATGAAAGTTGCTTTCATAAGTCAGAAGTTCCCCCCTCCCATGTTTTCTTTCAGTCAAAATAAAAAAGGACGCTGATTGCATCAAACATAAACTTAGTGCAGTAAAATTACATCACAATCAGTGGTTAAGTAGGCACAAATGAAATCACCTATGTTTATTTGTAGGAGTAAAAATCTATGGGTTTGCTTCTATATTCTATTATTCCAAAAGAAAGCTCTTTACCTCATGTATAAGATTTGACAAAGACGTATCTTGGTCCTCACAGACTGGTATAGTTCAGATCCCCACCAGCATCAGGAAACAGACATCAGAGAAGTTTCATTTTTCCTCCCATGCCTATTTGCTGAAGAGGTTGAACACATTGCAATTAGAAAAGCCACTTCAAGCAAAGTCTTATGAAACAGAAAATTGTTACCATGACTCCAAACTTCATTAACAAGGCCAATAGATGTAGGTTTCTCAGAAACGCTATTTCTCCATGATATTTTCATGCCTATTTTGATTCATTCCAAGTACACGTTCCTTTAGCAACTGAGCCTTTGTTTCTGTTTTCTGATGATTGGTATAACCTAAAAATGCAGATGACCACAGCAGCTTTGATTTTTCTCCTGTGGTCATGTATCCTCTTCTTGCTGGTTTTAAAATTATTATTAATTTTTATTTATTTAATTTATTTAAACTCTGTTTACATAGAAGTGTTATTTCATCACACATGTTCCAGGTGAATTAGGTTTGCTGGATGTTTCTTAGTTTCACTGTTGTGCCCTCCGTTTCCCCATAATGATGAGCCCTCTGTTGTTCTGCAGTGATTAATCTCCTCAGTGTTCTCATTCTGAATGTGCATTTTATACATACTTTTCTAGCCCTATTTAGGACAAGATTCAGAATACTTGTGCGAAGTTACAGGAATGGACTCAAATTTAAAAGGGGCGAACAAAGATCCTACATTTAGTTTGCAATAATCAGCTACCCAAGTGTGAGATGAGGCACAATTACATGGCTGGCAGTTCTGCAGGAAAGGATTGGTGATAATAACAGGGAGTCAGCAACATCCTCTGGTTTGTTGGGAAGATAAACATCAGATGGGGGCATGATGCAAGAGTGTTAGATGTTCAGAGCAGCAAAGGGGAACCAATAACAATTTCCGTATGTGGAAAGGTTTTCTGAATAGAAAAGAAATACCTGCTCTCTGTGCCATTTTTAGGGAAGATATCCATAAAAGGGGCAGGACATTCAAGCACTCACATGAAAACCAAGAATCTTGTTGCCTGGCCTAACATGCATCTCATATGTAATGGGCTTTTTTGTTTTGATGAATGAACATCCAGAGGGATGGGCCATTACATTAGGATATACTCCACATGGCTGTTTGGTCTTTAGTTTCTTTGTTTTTTATGGAGTAGAAGTAATTAGCAGAATATTCTGCTTTCTTTTGATGCAGAAAGTGGGACTTGAAATGCAGTAATCAGTTCCATTGCATCCTTTCAGTCAAGTAAAATTGAAAGATGAATTAAGGAACAGATTATCTGGAAAAACACACAAGTATCTCAGTGGTAACAGAGTAACAAAAAGTCAACTTTCTAGAAAGGATGAACACCGGAAGTGGGCAGGAGCTGGTTAATCTATGTACTGGATTTGCAAGGCCAGGTTTTGGTAGTCAGGGAGGCTACTGGGGTGGCTTCTGTGAGAAGCTGCAAGAATCTTCTCCCATGTCTGGCAGAGCCAACGCCAGCTGCCTCCAAAGACGGGTGTGCTCCTGGCAAAGGATGAACCCATCAGGAATTACAGTAACACCTCCATGATAACACATTTAAGAAGGATAAAAAGAGTTATTGCACAGATGCAATTGTGGCCAGAGAACAGTGGGGTGAGAACATGTGAGAGGAGCAGCTCTGCAGACACCCAGGGCAGTGCAGAAGAAGGGGCAGCAGCTGCTCCAGGCACCAGAGCTGAGATTCCTCTGCAGCCCGTGGTGCAGACCATGGTGAGGCAGCTGTGTCCCTGCAGCCATGGAGATCCATGGGGATGCAGAGATCCACCTTGCAGCCCATGGAAGAGCCCGTGCTGAAGCCTGAGAGGAAGCCTGTGCTGGAGGAAGCTCCTGGCATGGATCTGCAGACCTGTAGGAGAGCAGCCCATGCTGGAGCTGGTTTCCTGGTAGAAGTGGTGATCCCATGGGGGAAACCCACTGGAACAGGCTGTGCCTGAAGGGCACAAACTGCAGCATTTCATGGAATACTGTTGCCTGTGGGATGGACTCACAGTGGAGAAATTAATGGAGAGCTGTCTCCTGAGGGAGGGACCCCACACAGGAGCAGGCAAGGACTCCTCTCCCTGAGCAGCGAGAGAAACCATGGGTGATGAACTGACCATAACCCCGTTCCCATCTCCCTACACTTCTGGGGGAGGAGGTAGAGCTGGGAAGGAAGAGGGGTGGGGGAAGGTGTTTTTAAGATTTATTTTACTTCTCATTATCCTGCTCTGATTTTTTGTTAATAAATCCAATTAATATCCCCAAGCTGTGTCTGTTTTGCCCAAGACGGTATTCAGTGAGTGACTTCTCCCTGTCCTTATCTCTGCCCATGAGCCTTTAATTATATTTTCTTTCTCCTATCCGTGTGGAGGAGAGTGAGAGAGCAGCTTTGGTGGGTGCCTGGCCTTCAGCCAGGGTCAATCCACTACAATCCTTTTGGTGCAATGACTCTGATCATGAGGATTTTGAGACAGGGATAACAACTTGGAGAGGTAACAGGCAAAATAACAATACTGAATTCCTCCTGGAAATAACTTCACCTTCAAGGCACTTTCAAACAGCTGCAGCAATGGCAGAAAAGCAAATAGGAAGGGTACTGAAAGCTGTAAGTAATTTGGCTTTACCATGTAGTGAAGAAAATGCTGACTGTATCTAAAAAGGATGTTCCTCTAGAACTGACCTGGAACTGGGGATCTGATCTGGGTTGGGGCATCTGTTTCCTTCACTTCCTTCCCCCATGGCCTTCAGCTTTGGTGAATTTTCCCCTTAACACCCTCAAAGTAATCTAAAATATTCTCCTGCTTGTTACTTCATCTTTTCTCCTAGCTGAGTTTAGTTACATCTCTCTTTGTTTGTAAGTTTGCTTCTCATACCTACAAGATCCGTTGACACTGATCATTGAAGTTGTGATTTATCAAGAAGCCCAAATAAGTGAGATACAATTCATTTGAAATCGCATGTGTTCCATAATGCCATTTAAAAATGAATTGCTTTCACTGCCTTTAATCATCTGTACACAAAACAATTGAGATCCTACAGTGCCTAGGCTAGAGCAACAGAATTGCAAACTGAATTCTAGTTTTAAGGTGCAAAGCATCGATAACTGCATCACACTGAAAAACATAAATGCCCTCCGGTACCTTAATAGAAGTCTCTGAAGGGCTGCAAACAACAAATTTATTTCACTGACCAGTTTGAGGAAACAATGCCAAGGAGATATTAGGGAATACTTGAGAATTTAGATATAAATGTGCACTTTCGAACCTTGTCATTGAAATGCAGAAAACCAAGACTTTTGTTTCAAAATTTTGAGAGCTGACATTAAGAATTCCGTTCATCATTGTGCATTAGAGAAGACACAGCCACCAGAGACACCAGAAGAATAACTATTTCAATCCCTGCCTTGCAAAACAACAAATTGGAAATTGCCCTGGGTTGCAGCCAAGTGCACTGCACCCCCAATTTGATTAACAGTGTCGCAAGCCAGGTAGCCAAGAGCCATTCATAACTGCATTACAATTCTTTATAGATTTAATTCTGTACACAGAGGGAAAGTTAAGCTGGACAGACATCTTCTCAGACTGTCCCAGTAATACCCTGTTCTTTTTCATCAATAGATCTTGAAGTGCTCAAGGACTCCATGACCTTTCAACTCAGCCATCTCAACAGAAAGTTGGGACTTTGCAACAAGAGAAAGCCTGTAAACTTCCAAGGCTTTTAATTTTATATATATATATAAAAAAATATTTTAAAGTTCAGTAAAAATACTGACTTCAAACAACTGAGATTTTTGTTTTGCTCAAATTTTAGAGCTCCAGACTTCAAATCTCAGACTGTTCCACATATGTCAGCACACCTTCCCTATCTCCAGCTCTTATAGAGATACTGTGATTTTTGGGAAGAGCCCACAAGTTCTGCGAGTCAGGGAGTGTTTAGCAAGCTTTTGCCAATGCTTGTATTTCTAAATGCAGGGCTAAATAAAAAGTACTTCCATTGAACTTGAACATTGAACTCCCAATATAAACAACAGAAGCCAGCTGGAGCTGTCAGGCATTCAAAACTTCTGAAAATTTGGCTTGCTAATTACTGAGTCAGGAGCCTAAGAGCAGATGTACTTCCACTGCTGACCATCCAAGCTGCTGCTTTACATATTTCCATGTCATCAGCCTCTGCATCTGCTCAACTAAATGCCGCACTCACAGCATGCAGTTAATAAGCCCATTCCTGATGTCCGAAATTATTTATGTATTTAATTCACAATGTTTTTGAGATCTTTATCCCCCTTTTGTTTCATTAATTATTTGATGGGGAGAAGAGTTGTGGGAAGTATTGGCTTTCACTATTCCCTATACTCCTTTGAAAAACCTGTTCAATTTCTGCTTTGTATTTATTATGGCAATATTTGGATTACGATTTAGATGAACAGACAGGGGTAGGTTTGCTTATTTGGGTTTCTCAAGAACAGGGGTAGAAACTACTGGTCAGTGCTGCTGCAACAGGAACTACAAACTAATATTTCCCAAACCTCAGTATTTTAAATTACCTTGTGTACAAACTGACAAGAAATCAGTAGGAAGTCATGCAGTGATTTTCTCCTTGGAGAGATCATGGCAGAGAGTGAGCTAACACACAGAAGTCACACACTGAATGGATGTGCATGTACATAGTAAGAGGCAGTATCAGGGCGAATGTGTGCCTCACGCTGCAGCAAAGCTTAGGTGCAGCTGCTCAAAGGAAGACCCACAGAAATCTCTAGGTCTAACAGGCTCCTGCTCATCACACCCTCCTGGAGGACACCTACAGGTGCAAAATAACACATTCCTACTGTTGGATATGGGGCTGTTTTCAGTTTCAGTCCTGAGGCTGGTGACGTTCATCAGTGTCTGTCATTGCTCTGTCTCTCAGCTAGCTAATACTGATGCACAAAAGCCAACACTGTGTGGTAGACAAAAGTTTAACATACGGCCTAATGTGCCCTGTGCTTGGTGCTCCTCTCCACAGTGTAAAACAAACTTTTACCTCAGCAGTGGCACTGACAACCAAAAATGTTCCTTAATTAGGTATTTCTGGGTTTGTGCTGGACCAGCACAACTTTGTTCACGTTTCACGATGACTTCACTGATGCTTTCTGACTGGATTGGTGTTCTATGGTTTAATGCTTCTGGACATGAGCCCCACTGCTGCAGGAAAGCAGAGCATCTGGCAGAGGCAGTTCTCCAGTTGCACAGCTGGCTGGCACCAGCAGAGGGTCTGGCTCCTCACTTAACATATGTCACTTTGTATTAGGTGACTGCCAGAGATTGTGATTTTTTCCATCCTCTGACAGCACTGCTCCTAATACAGTTTGGGTCAGTCTGCAGAGAGGTGTTGTCTGCATTCGTTTCTGCATGAAGCATATGTAAGCACAGAGTCACATTTAGCTCTGCTTTTAGCTGAACCCAATTTTCATATCATTCGTTAATGTTGCTATAGCACCACCTTGAACAATTCAGACATCTCTCGAATGCTGCCCACTGTATACAGTGTGACTGCAAGGTCCTTTGTAAAGATAAGCAAAAAAAAAATTAATCCCTTTGACTAAACCTTCCATAAATGGTATGGGATTTTGTTGTTTTTAAGAGTTTGAGGGGGTTTTGAGATTTTTTTCTTTTACCTTCTGCACAAAGGTCCATAATTGAGGGTGTCAGAGGGAATGTCACCTTCCTTCCCCACCTTTCCTAGTTCAGGTGCTGCCTACCGGGTGCTAACTTTATTCTGGGGGTCTCTCAGCTGCTCCTGCCAGGGCAGGAGCCACACACAGCCTGTGCCCCACTGTCACAAGGGAAAAGCATATCTCTATTGATAAATTCTCAGTTTCTCTAAAAACAGTTTGGCGGGCTATTTTGACATTGGCCAATGTACCTCTTTTTTGTTGACATAAGCAGATTACTTCATTTGAGTCTTCATTCTGATATGAAAATGCAGCTAAGGAAACACTGAAGCTGTTTCAAAAACCAGCACTAAGGAATACACTAGAAAGTCATTGTTACACCAATGGCTTCATCTTTAAATCAGCTCTGGGACAGGGTGAGAGAAGGGAGAGCAGGGCAAATATGGGGTTCGTAGATTCTCCCCCTCATGAGAATTGTGTTCCCAGTAAACCTTCTGCTAGTTTCCTTGAATTCAGTCATTGAGAATCTGAGAATAGGGAATAACCACAGCATTTCAACCCCACTCTGCGTGTGCTCAGCCCAGTATTGTCAACCATTGTCCTCCCATGCTCAGGGATCAGGCCCCTGCCAGATCCCTGAGAAAGGAGGAACAGAGTTACACGTCAAAACAAGGTAGGTTATTCCATAATTATGGACACTGATCAAGAAAAAGCATGGGAGGCTTTGTGTTAAAGAATAATTGGCCCACAAGAATCCAATGAACAAACTTGACTTTTCCTTCTTGAAGGACAGAACTTACTTCTTGGTTTTGTTCCTCATGCCCTGTTTTTAAAAGGTTGTTAAAAAGCCATGAGTTTTAATTTGTGAATGTCTCATGTCAATTCCTTTCTCCAAGCACTGCAGAGCAGCACTTTCAGATCCACAGATTATGAATCTTTCTGTTCTGTCAGAACATACATATATTTTATTTATCATTTTAGAAGAATAAAGCATGCTTGGCTCAGATATAATTATATGCTACACATTTACCTTACATTATAAAACTGATTAGCAAATGACCTAAGCTTCACTTTAAGTGTGCATAGAAGATCTGCTTTGCCACATGCACTTAAAATAAGTCTCATCAACATCCCCACACATATCCCCCATACAGAAAAAAAAGACCTCTGGAAATCATACAGGCCATCCAATCTCCCTTAATTAAAATCAGTGCAGATTCTTTTAATGAAATAAGATTAAACATGGCTTATGAACGAATCAATATTAAAATCCCGTGCTGTTGAAGCCGAGCTGTTTGTCACCCAACACGCCGGATCACACGGTGCTTACCCAGGTAAAAACAAACCATGAGCATTACCAGGGGATTCCAGATATGTCACCAAAAGATAGCAGCTTACAATTCACAAGCCACACTAATTTATGCAATTTGCTTTAATTCACCTTATTAAACATTTAGAAGGCAGACAGACAATTTACCAGAAAAGAAATTAGCCCACTTCTTCCCGCACTGCTAAGCTCGAGCCCAGTACTTTACACGGATTTATTGCTGTCACAAGTGAGTTATTACCAAGGAGTGTGATCAGCTGGCAATGGGCAGATGTGGGCAGGAGGTTTTGGAGCCAAGGGAGTACTCACAAACATCCTCCTTGTACTGAGGCTGCTGGAAGAGGATTCAGGAGGTATTAACCCTGCAGCAAAGCGAAACCAGATCCTACAGTCCCTGTTCCCCAAATCCCAGCTTTTGCCTTCCATCCTTCCCACTGGGCTTGGTTCCTGTACGATTTTGCTCTGTTTGCCTCAGCAGGAAATCCAGCCCAGGGTCCTCTTCTCTGAGAACAGGACCTTGCTTTCAACTTTCTGTGTGACTGCAGATGAACCAGTTGCACTGTTGGTCTGAAAAGATCACATTGCCCTTACCAAAACTTACTACGGATACAGCACAGCACCGTTTTTCCTAGAAGCCTTCCTACTTTACCTGTCTATAAGCAGGACTGGAAGTTTTGCAAAATATTTTGAGAAGTTATGAACAAGACCTCATTCTTCTTTTACTGAAACTGAAGAGAAAGCAGCTCTGTTATTCTAACAGGTACAACCGGGAAGTTTGATTCTATTGATCAACTTACTATTTGTAATGCCACATAAGATAAAATTAAACCTGGATAATTTCAGCATAATTTTAAAAGATCCCCCCAAAACCACTAGTTTAGAAAGCAAAGTTCTAATACTCATAATCTGTGTTTTATCTGTTTTACCAAAGGATAAACAATTTTCCCATACATACATAAGATTTTTTTTTTTCTTTTTTTTTTTTTTTTTCTTTAAGCCCAGGACTAAGGATACTGTTTTCCTAATAAATCCAATGTTAGAGCTCCAGGCTGAATTTCTCAAAACTGCATCCTGAAGGATGTATTTTGTGAAAATGGGAAATGAGCACACTGTTTGCCTAACAATACTGTACTGTATCACGTTCATCAATGTAAGACAGCAGCTTGCTTCCCCATTTCCAGCATCCTGAGAGGCACGGTTGCACTGCTGGGAGGTTATCTGTAATAAAGAGGTTTCAGCTGCAGGGCAGACAAAATGCCTCGCTGCCAGCCAGCTGTTAATTACCATCGTCTGAGTCTAATTCACCCCTGCCTTCCCTTCCATGCAGAGTGGCTTTCTGCTATTTTGCCGTTTTCATTGGCGCTAATTGAGCTGGCTTCCAGTTAAGCGCTGTCACCCAGTGTCACCACACCGCTCCCACTGGGCTCAACCAGGTGTTCCCAGAGGATGAGCCACTCTTGCACTGCCCTGTCTTGAGCACTTTTATTCCAGCTGATCCACAGTGTGCAGAGTAACGTGCTTTAGGGGTTGTTTTCTCTGAGCCGCCTCCTGGGACAAGTCCAGCTGCATGACACTGCCAGGCTGGGCTGTGCTTCTGGGTCTGGGCCTCCTTCACAGGGCTGTGTTGGGACCTAGAAGTCTCTTACTTCAGACCACGTGTTCATGATGTATCACAGGTGCAGGTTTGGTGCCTGGTGTGCCTTTTCACTAACAAACGCACCCTAACCCCAGCAAATGTGTGGGCCATAATAGGGCACCACTGTTCCTTGCAGTAAAAATAATTTTAGAGTGTGACAGGTAAAGCATATTGTTAGTCAGGAGCTGAGAGGCCCTTTCAGAAATATAGGAATACCGACAGAATAAAGGAGCAGCAGAGACTTCCCACCAGGAGCAACTCATCCTTATTCAGAAGCTGATCCACAAACCAGTCTGTGTTATGACTAGCTTTGCTTTTGGAGGAAGGGTGTTTTGAGGAGCATTTTAGAGGGGAAACATGTTGTGATGAATCTTTGTAGGACCTTTGTGGCAGACTAAAATCCTCCAAATTAAATGGGTGGGTAAAAAGCTCTTGCCTTGCATGGCCACGCACTCTGCAGGTGCCATTCTGCTTTCACCTCAACTTGCCTTGACTGTTAATTTTTCAGCCTTCAAAGTTTCTCTTTCACTCTCAATGTTCAACATCTCCAATCAACTACATACATTTTTGAAAATTAGAATTTTTGAAGAATTTTTTTTTTTAAGAAATCAAGGTTTTGATTTTTAAAAGAAGTGGAGTGAGATAACAGAATGTTATCAAAATGAAACAAGGTTTTGACAGCAACCTAGGTTTTCTGGAGTTTCTTAAATAGTTTGAAATGTCAGTCCTTTGCAATGAGCACACACACTCTTCCTCAATACCAAAGCAGGGCAGCAGAAAGCTGCACTGAGTGTACCATTATGCAACAGACTGCAGTTGAAATCTTCAGCACAGGCTCTGCCTGGAGCAGGGGAAGTCACTGTAAATTTTGGCATTGATTTTAATGGAATTGGGCTGTTGAATTTAACACTTCCATCTTGCAGGCTCTGAGATGCTCTTTGCGGGGAGCAGGAAGAACTTGGAAAATTGTAGGCATAAGCTGAGCTCCTGTAGGTACCTTCTTGGGTATTGGCTTTTGAGTGCATGGACACAGGACGCAGGACCACGTCTGGGAGGTTAAGCCTCCCCACTGCTCCCCACTGAGGCACTGCCAAAATCCAGGTCAATGGTCTCACCCTGCTCTGTCTGAAAGGATGAACTTTCCAAGTAGACACCAGTTTGATGAAAACAACTTCAATTTCAGGGCTGAAACTCCCTGGTGAGACACAAGGGGCAGCAGCCTGCTGCCCTGAGCTGGGGTTTGCTTCCGGGCAGCAGTGCAGACAGGGAGCAGTTACCTCTTGCTATGGAAAAAGCCAGAGAAAACCAGCAAAGAGGGGCCAAAGGCTGCAGGGAAGCTAGTCAGGAGGGAAAATCCACTAACAGATGAGTAACTGGCTTGCTCAACATGAAATTAGTTTTTATAGACTTTTTGTTTTACAGCAGGAAATGAAGAGCTCAGTGCTTGCAGGCAAGGCAGCTCCTGGTAGGATTGATATGAAGTGGGACGAGAGCTATGAGCAGAATGAACAGTTTCTGAGTACACATCCTCCATCACATATGGGACAAAACTATTCCCCACCCACATTTATTAGCAGCAGAAGCAGGAAAGAGAGAGATATAGGGCTTCCAATTAATTTTACCAGTTTCCTCTCCCATATCCCTATTGTGTTTGTTTCCTTTCCCAAACCTCACATCTCTTCTGGCATCAGAAAGTCAGCAGATGCTGCCCAAGCTGTGGGGATCCCTGGATCCCTTCTGTGCATCACCTATATAAAACGTCTCACACACCTAAATCTTCTCATCTTCTGCACCGTGGACAACTGCCCTAAGCTAAACCTGTTGCACAGAAGCTGTAAAACCAATAATTTTTAAGGGGGGGCAAAGAGAGGTCAGGAGACGTTTGCAGAGAAATAAAAGCCTGTCATTACGAAATATGGTCATATTGCTCTTACCTACAAAAGAATTCCATGATGTAAATCTGCTGAGACATCCATAAGACTTGAAGATCTTTGAAGATCTCTCCATCCTGTTGTGACAGATGTGAAAATCTTAGCAGGTACCAAAATACCGAATGCAATATCCATGGATCTCTTCTAAAAAAGGCAGCACAAATTTAAATAGCTCAATAAGGCAGTGAAAGACTGACAATACAGAAGGAAATGTGCAATTAGTAATAAGTAGAAGTACTTAAAATAATTGCAGGAATAATATTTTTTCGGGACTTCCATCAAAAATCATTCAGTAGGAATCCCAACAACTTTTAATGAAATTTTGGGGTGAAAGTTCAAGAGTGCATTTGTGTCAGATTCCGAAAGTATTAAAGCATCTGAGAATATAAAAGGTTTATGATTCTACAGAACTTTAAGGGAATTTATGCAGCCAAAAGTATAAACAGAGTACAATATTTTTAAAAAGCCTTTTCTAATCATTCATACTACACCTGCATCTCTGGAAAAACAGGTTTTTTTCTGGAGAAATCCTGCTAATTCTCCTTGCTTTAAAAAGCAAGACTGAAGTCACAACATACTTCAGACCAGTTTTTGTGAGGGCCATCATCCAGCTTCACCAGCTGAGGGATTTCATAAAGGATCCAGACTGTCAAGCATCAGAGCAGCATGATTGGTCTCATGGGAAAACAAAGTATACTTGAAAATGCTAAAACTGAGCACTATTGTAAATTCTGGTACATTGCTAGAAAGCTTACACACCAGATGAGCAGTTTGCAATGTCAAACCCCAACTGCCAGCACCAAACACTTTCCAAACTATAATCCAATATAAGAGAGCAAATGAAAATGAAGTCCTTGAATATACTACCCAGAGCTTCTTCAGAGAGGACTTGAGGCCAGAATAAAACATATATTGAATCTGAAAGCCAGACTCCTACTGATTGCAAAAGGCTCAAAAATTAACCTTAGTCAAATTTCTATGTGACAAAACTGGGGGGGAGGGGGAATGTGTGAAGTGAGAGGAGAAATAGAATGGAAAAATAATGAAGTGTAAAAAAGTGTCTCATGAGGCAAATCGTGCACAGGCTAGTGACAGCACATTACCCTGAGTGCTTATATCCTCAACTACTGACACTATTCATCACCAAATTGTACTTGTCCTCTGAGGGCAGGAGCACTGATTTTTTTTGTTTTTTATGCTCACCATCTAAAGCCATGACAATTAACCTTTCTGGTGTCTGGTACCAAACAAAATCTTCTGAGTTTTACATTTTTTGGTAGTTGGGGGCAACCTTAATCCTCTTCAGTGTCTCTTTGGACATGTAATCCTTGAGAACTAGCGAGAAACCGGCACAATCAATAATCTGGCAGGTGATGAGCACCCTCCCAAAGCTGCTGGGTGTCCCAGACCTGTGCCTGCAATCATTCTGCTCCCTTACTGTGAGATTGATACGGGAGGACATGTAGACAAACAGAATGGATGCCAGGAGATGGCCAGTATTGGTTCTGTGGGTCCCAACTCGAAGATCCTGTGACATTCATTACACAGAAACACCTCGCCAGGCATCAAAGAAAGCTGCAAAGAAAGATGATTTGTGTGAAGTGTGCTGGAAAAAGTCCCCAGGTACCAGGAAGAGAGTTTCCAACATGCTCTGCAAACCCTGTTGCCTGTCTCTTTCCTGTGCTCATCTCTTTGCGCAAGCACGTATTTTCTGTTTGTGACAGCCACTAAGTGACTGCTTTTGTGAGGGAAAATCTCACTCCATTCAGGAAATGTAGAATCTGCGTGAAACCAGAAGAAGAGCAAAGTATTGGAAAGATTTAGAAGACACAGAGACTAAATGCCAGGGCAATTATCTTCTGAGAAATAAATCTAGGTATCATTTTCATACGCTGTCAAATTACAACAGATAAACAGACCATCTAAAGAGAAAGAGCTTTTAATTAAAAAAATAAATAAATAAAAAAACGTTTGCCTCCTGGGAGCACCAGCCGGCTGGTATCATTTATTTCTAAGGCATTTGTCACTAATGTTTTTCTTTGAAGCTTTCACTTCACTGTTGTCAACAAAATTACTGTCACCATTCAGTACATGTGACATACCTCTCACAGATCCATCCTGCTCACATAAAAGTGTCTGTCACACTTCAAATGTCTGCCCCTGCAAAAGGGGTCCCATTGGAAAATTGTAACACTTAAGCAGCCTGGATACAGTTTGGTTGTCCATCATGAGGTGCAGTGGTAGTTTTTGAAAGAGCTTACATGAACAAGCCTTTCATATTTTAATAAGCAGGTGCGAAAAGAAAGAGCTCAAACTTCCCATTTTATTGGGACATATTAAGCTGGGTATTTCAGAGGATGCACGGAGCAGTCATAAGGCTTGAAATTATAGCTATGGGAAATTAATTTCCAAGGCAATTGAAAAGGAGCTCTATATGTCTGGCTTCACGTCTGGCTTTCGGTGTCTGAAGTCATAAGCCTTTGTCTCCTCTCATTATCCCAATACTTCCTAGAGATCTGTACCCACTGGCCTTTTCCTTCTCTGTAAAACTCCTGTGAGGAGGGCAGTCATCCTATTCAGTGCAACAGGTCCTATTCCACAGACACAGACATTAAGCATTTTGATAAGGTATTGCTGAATATCAATAAAGAGTGACTTTTTTTTATACCTGGGGATCTGAAAGACAGAGGATAATGTGGTACTCTTGTTTTCTCTTTCCCTTTCCCTGTGAATTGGCCTAATTTTAGTGAACAATCAATTTCAAAAATTTCATCCACTTCAAAGGAACAGGATCAGAATCCGTGTTCTGCTGTTTGTAGAAGGTGGTAGCTGTCAGCAGGAGTATTCTCACACCTGCTCTTGGCTAAATATCATAGCTTATGCTAGAATGGCTTCTGTAAAGATGCACAGCACGGGAAGATTCAATTTGCTGTTTTAAAAAGACAGTGGAAAAATCAGATGTCAGTTGAAACACCAGTTAATGAGAAATACATAGGAGTCATTTTCTGTTCTGTTTTGCTTTTATAGGGGGTAAAGAGAAGTACAGAGAGGAAATTAGGAGAAGCCATTAAGACAGGCTCTGTTAGTGCCTTTTATGTCAAAATGCTTATTGATTTCAACAAAATATTAATCATGTTAAAAGGATTTGTGTGCTAAATGAACAGGCCTAATGTCATACACTCATGTAGTGTTGTTTCAGCTGTTAATCCAAAGCTACATTGGCTGAGCCATGATCAAAACCTGTGGCAAATGGTATCAAAGACAGACCTGAAGGCTCAGGAGCTTGCCTTCTAGTGGTGCAGTTAAGCTCTCTTATCTATATCCAGGGCTCTTTTTTGATAATTGCTTGGTGATATCTGCTCTAAGATGTTATTTCTAAGGTGGAACATGTTCAGTCTCTGCAGCCATCCAAGGAGAGAGAGAAAGGAAAGCCAAGTGAAATTCAAATTTTCACAACGAGGAAGGAAATAAATTTGCAATTTCTTATTTCCTAGTGAGTTCCCTACCATGAATTGTGAGGCTGCAGGCTGAATGCAATTAGAACTGGTCAGACAAACTTGAGCCCTCCCACGGGTCCTTTTGGAGAGCAAACCCTGAGGTGAGAGCAGCTGGGTCATCCAGTGAGACAGATCAGATTTATGAAGCCATGCAGTGTAAAGCAAACACACTCATCCCAAAACTGAAGCTTGGATGTGGGCACCAGCTTCCCATGGGAGTCATCCTCTGGATTTCACAGACCAAGTCAGGCCACGTATTTAGCCATCAGTCTGTCCTATGCTTTAATGAACATGCTTCTTATTTTGTTCTGCTCCTGTCCTCAGCTGCTGACAATGGAAAGAGCATTATACCTCCAGAGAGGTGGGCTGTGAGTGCTTTGACCATGAGAGCAAATTAGGTTAAAAAAGGGTTTGCTGAGCAATGGTCTCTTACTCTGTCAAAGACCAAAAGCTAAAAGAAAACAATGAAAACAGGTGTCTTGTGAGACTTCTCCCATCCTCCAGTAAACTCTTGTCTGAATCACTTGTTGGTTGTATCATGTCACCGATTAAAAGAGTTGAAAGTGTCAAAACAAGTATTAGCAATTCTTGAAGGCCTGAACATTTTTCTGGGTAATTTGAATTAATAAATTCACACTTACCTGATAAGGGAAATGTGGCCTCTCTCCTATCTTGGAGAATATAATTAACTGTTCATTTAATTTTGGAGCAGTGGATCTTACATGTTTTGTGGCTGAGTTTTTGGTTCTGGTTTATTTGTTTTCATACAATATGGGTGAAAGGTGTAAAGGATGCCCTTGCCAGAGCTGCAGTGTGGCAGAAGGCACAGGAGAAGCCTGTCCCTCTGTGCTGAAAAATGAGCTGATGGGGAAGAAAACCTGGATGGGCAGGGAGCTTTTGAAAGAATTAAGGGAAAGAAAGGGGATGTATCACCTTTGGAAAGAGGGGCAGGCAACTCAGGAAATGTTTGTGGATGTCTCTAGATCACATAGGAAGAAACTTAGAGAGGCAAAAGCCTAATTAGAACTTAATCTGGCCACTTTTGTGAAGAATAATTTAAAAATGTTTTTATAAATACATTAATGGCAAAAGGAGGGGCAAGGAAAACCTGTATTCTTTATTGGACGTGGGGGGAAATATGGTTACCAAAGACAAGGAAAAAGCTGAGGTACTTATCACCTTCTTTGCCTCCTTTTTTAACAATAAGACAGGTCATCCTCAGGACAACTGGCCTCCTGAGCTGGTAGATGGGGACAGGGAGAATAGTCCTCCTGTAATCCAGGAGGAAGCATTAGTGACCTGCTGAGCCACTTAGATGCTCACAGATCTATAGGAACAGAGGGGATCCATCCTAGGGTGATGAGGGAGCTGGCAGAAGAGCTTGCCAAGCTGCTCTCCGTCTTTTACCATCACTCCTGGATAACTGGGGAGATCCCAGAGGACTGGAGA